>CM077084.1:164305774-164850954 GCA_039513925.1 Platanthera zijinensis
GTCTTGTTAACAGATTTAAAACTATTTTTAGTTTGCTTGCCTACTTGACAAGCCCTACAAAGGCTTTCCTTCTTGTAAGGGCAAGATGGCAATCCTCTAACAAGGTTGTCTTTTGATAACTTTGCAATATTTCTAAGGTTTACATGACCTAGTATTTAATGCCAAAGAGTATTATTATTACTAATCTGATTAAATAAACAAATTTTTTAGCAATCTGAATTAAAATTGACTAGATAAATGTTACATTGTCTAAATTCTATTAAAACTGTTTTGCTATTTAAAGAAATAATGCATTAAGATTAAGAAAAGCAAACCTGATAGCCTGCATCACATAGTTGGCTTATTGATACGAGGTTATGTCTCAAACCACTCAAATAGGCTTGCTTGTTGAATGTAACATCTCCAATACAGAAATCTCCATATCCTTCTGTCTAACCAAAGCTGGAATCACCAAAGATCACCTTTGGACCTAGCTTGGTCTTATAATTGATTAGCTTGTGCTTGTTTCATGTTAAGTGCTTTGAGCACCCACTTTACAGGTACCACTTGTCCTGTGTTGTATGATAGTCCTTTACATGCAAGAAAACAGATTAAATGTTCTGGACCCAGGAACCTTGGGTCCTTGTCTCTTTTCATACTTAAAACTGGAAATAAAGGAACATACAGGTTGACATTTATAACCTAAGGGGTGAAATTTTCTAGGTGGAATTACCAAATTTGAAAATGTATTAACATGTTTTTGTTTCTGTATATTAGAATTTTTGTTACAGTTATGGTTTTGGTAAACATGATCTGGGTTTGACGATTTATGTAGAGATCATCGATCTGCGTTCGACGGCCAGTGCTTATCTCATCGATCTCAGTTCACAGAATAATAGTAGCTACTATCTGTGCTCCATGATCAATGATCTCTGATCGATGATGTTTGATGAGATCGATGATGTTTGATGATATCGTCGATCCCCCTTTGCTGAGTAATTGAAATCAAACTCTGGGTTCAGAGATCGGTGGTTGGCGTTCGACGAAAAGTACTGTGATCGTCGATCTTGGTTCGACAATTTCTGTTTAGGCTTATTTTTCTGAGCTTGTTTCTTATACTTTTCTAGTTAAATTTGTTCGAATACCTTATTAACTTTTTCTACCTGCACTGTATTCTTTTTACCTTTATCTGAAATAAAGTTTACTGGTTGAGATAAGCTATTTTTCTTGATTATTGGTGGTTCACTAGATGAAGCACCTAAACCTAGTTTACTCTTGTTTAACCTAGCATTTAGGGTGATAGTGATTTCAACCATTTGTAGGCTTCTTCCATTTAGGGTTTCTTCAAATTATTTAGCTTTGCTTAGTTCAGTTTTTAGAAAAATTATTTGATTGTTATACTAAATTAATTCATCTTTCATTTTTAAATTTTCTGAGATTAAGTTTTCATATTCAAGTTATCTTTCTCTGAGAAGTTTGATTTCCTTCTCAGATTTTATAAGATCATTATACAGTGATTTGAATTCTATTTTCAAATCTTCAGAATTAAAATCAAAAGATGATATTACCTCGATCATAGTCTGAGTCTTCTATAGAATCATTTGCTTCTGTTTCAGCGATTGAAGCATTAATGACCATCAAATATAATTCTCTGGCCTTGGTTTCTTCCTCATCCTCACTGGAGCTAGAGGAGGAAAATTCTTCTTATGTCTCACTCCAGGTGCAGCTATAAAGCCCTTTTCTTTCCTCTTGTGCTTGATGGAGGATGGCTTGCTGGAGTTTTTCCTGGATTCTTTTAGTTTTCTCCTTTCTTTGTGTTTTTTTTCTGGACACTCTGGTAGAATGTGTCCAGGCTTCCTGCAACCAAAGCATATAATTTCTTTAGTTGGAATTTTATCATACCTTGGCTTGTCTTCATTTCTTGATGACTTCCTCCTGGAGTCTTTTCTGCCCATTTTGAAGAACCTTTTGGCAAACAGACTCAATCGCTCTTCATTTGAAGGTGTTGCTTCTGATTTTTCAGAGGCCTTAAATGCAATGTTGTGCTCCTTCCTTGCTAGTGGAGGAGTTCTTTGTTCTACAGCTTCCCTAGATTTGATTAACTACTCAAAGGATTTGAGCTTTCCCAGGAGAGATTCTGTTGAAATCACATTCAAGCTTCTATCCACTTTGATTGTCAAGATCCGGGAGTCCCATGAGCTTGGGAAGCACTTTAGGATATTGTCATTCACATCTATGAGAGAGATGTCTTTATCCAAGGTCTTCAACTAACTGATGATGGAGCATTATCAATTGTACATGTCACTGACAGATTCAGCTTCATCTTTCTTGAAATTCTCATACTTTGAGATGAGATTTGATCTTCTATCCTTTCTCACATTTTCTGAGCCAGTAACCATCTGGTTGAGAGAATCCCAGATTGCTTTTGTAGAGGTGCATTAAGCCACTTTTTGGAAGATGTCATCTGACATGGTTTGAGCCAAAATGTTCATGGCCCTTGCATCAGCAATCTTTTCCTTTTTCTGGGCATCAGTATAAACTGGAGGTTGGACTGTACTAAGATTTGTTGAAGTCAAAGGAGTGGAGGACACTTGAGTTGGTGGTCCTGTCAAGATAGAGTTGAAAATATCTTCATCAATAGAGTTCATATAAAGCTTGATTCTTGCCTTCTAGATGCCAAACTTGTTCAGGTTGCATACTAGAGGTCTGGTACTTGCATAATCTTTATTTTGTGCCATGGTTCATAAAAAAGAATGAAGGAGAGAAGAGGATCTATTAAGGATCTTCAGGTTCAGGTGTTAGCCTACACAACCAATAGAAAAACACAACCTCTGATACAAATTGAAAGTGAGGGGATAGATCTAATCTACTCTACATAGTGGGTGAATAGAGTATTAAAAACTTTTAAATAATTTTTATACCGGAATTAAAATAGGTGTTACTTATAAGTATAAGAGAAGTAAAACAAAAGCAATCACAGCACAACAAAAATAAAGAAGGATGAGCAATCAGACGACACCAAAAAATTATAGTGGTTCCCCCAATCTGGGTACATCCACTCTTCTACCACACTAGTAGGAATCCACTAAGGTTTTTGATCAGGTGCCCTATCACCACAAGATCTGCTTCAGGTAGATCTAGGAACCCTTCAGGCTTTTGATCAGGTTCCTAAAAATAAATAGATTTTTGATCAGGTGCCCTATCACCACAAGATCTGCTACAGGTAGATCTAGAAACCCTTCAAACTTTTGATCAGGTGCCTAAAAACTAATATGTTTTTGATCAGGTGCCCTATCATGAAAGAGTTCACTTTTGAAGGGAGTAATAACCATGTACAAGAGAGGTAAAAGAAAATAGATGGAAGTCTTCTCTCTCTCAAAGTAAATGAGAAGACTATGTGGATTTGATGATGCCAAAGCTCCCCATAAGATATTGAGTAGGTTCAGGAAGATTGAAGCTTTGTCTAGGGTGTACGTATACAATAAATTTGTGTTCTTGCTCTTAAGAATCTGTAGAATTATGTTGATTTTCTGTCTCTGTAGATTCCCGAAGATAGAAATAAAGAAGACTCAAGATGAAAATTTGTTGTTCTTCTTCTGTTTTTTGAGAGCAAAATGGAGAATCTAAGAGCTATTGCAGAAAAGCTTGTGTCCTCTGAGAGTTTATTTTTGAATCTGCTTGTCTGTCAATTAACCAGTCTGAATGTCTATTTTTAAGATTCAAAAACATTCCTTAGATTACTGCAAAAAACGAGGAGAGAAATGGCTACTAATTCTGGCAATAAATTTTCTCCCCAACTGTCTTTACAAATAAGTCAAAATAATAACTTTGTGAAATACCATAGTTAATGCTGTAAAGAAACGTCTATATGCCTTGAGAATATCAACATTAACTTCCAGAGATAATTTGACATAAGTCGAATTAATAAAGTTGGAAATAAATCTTCAAGACAGCTGCTGAAAATAACAAGACGGACACAAAGAAAGATCATTGATCTGAGCTTGAAGATCGTCGATCTATGATCAACTATCTGCGATCTAAGAATACTGTGAACAAATATGAGATCTTCGACCTGAGCTCGTAGATCGTCGAGCTCAGTTCAGAGACTAAGCTATTGGATCGTCGATCGGAGATCAACGATCGTCGAGCTGAGTTCGATGAAAGTTGAACTGATGTGAAATTCACAGATTTCTCCTAAGTCTGAGATCTTGGAGAGAAAAGTCCACAGCTTGTCTTGAGAAGTCTGACGTGTAGATACTATCTTAGACCTATACCTTGACCCTAGATATACATATGGGTCAACAACCTAAGAGTGGACAAAGCCCAAATCAAACAAGGGTTCCAACAGATTCCCCTGAGAACCCATCCTTAAGGTTCTCCTTTTCTCTCAACCACCAACTCTGTATAAGTCCCATGAGCTGATAAGCAGCGAACATCATTCTCTAGTCCCTAAAACTCTTGAGTATGATAACATCTCCTTGATGGATATAATCCAGTTGTACAAAGCCATAAAATTTGCTATATCATTGTAGGTAGGGGGTCCAAATCGCTGGAAATATGAAATAAAGGTCATCTCTAGTGGGAACAAAACCAGGGGCACTAGATGGGCAGGGAGAATAGGAATTGTTTGACCCACATTCGGGTCCTGCACTCAAAGCGATTGACCAGAAACAACCGACTAGAAGGCATGGATCTGCGACTGTATCTCAAAAACATTTGCCTCGACAGAGCCACATTACTCTACAGTAATCCTTTTATCATGGCCTCACTCTGGGCACCAAATGATTCCCCCTCTAACTGGGGAGTTGACCTCATCACTGGATGCTTAGGCGGAATTCTAATAAAACAATAACAACAAATCAAAACCTAGCATAACCGCTAGAACCAAACAACTTAGTTCAGAAAAATACATACATAAATACTTGCTCATGCTGCTAAGTTGCTCTCGGATTTTCATTTATGATGTCATGCCTAAAATTATAATGATATACCTTCATCCCTCTGACTCATGTGCATAGACCATGAATACATGAATTTTTATTCTTTTTGACTCAAAACTATGTGTATACATATACCATCATGTAAATCTTTAGCTTGGAATGCGTGCTAATGCTATTTTATTCCATGTATACTGTGTTATGCATTATAAAAAGGCCTTAGTGCATGTTATGAGCGGCATACACATGAAATATTATGCATCTCATACTATATAATATCGCATGCAACGAAAATTAAAATCTAATGCGTATCCATGTGATGATTGTTATGCATCCCATACTATATAACAGTCACATGTTGCCTCATATGAGGATACATATACAAACACATATTATGCATTCCATACTATATAATATGCCTCGTATACTTCTTGTCGTGCTTATGAGTGTAGTGATCACACTCCAGCCAAGAATTTCTGATGACACATCGGTGTATGTATGCGATGAACCTAGACAACTAACACAAACTTTGGATAGCTATTTGATCAATTGTCAAATAACCTCCCTTTGATACCAACTGTCACAACCCGCATTATCTCTGCAGTTATAGTTATATCAGAGTAAGAGAAAACGAGCGTCATGATGCCACGCCAGTAGGGGATAACTACAGACGCTCAGGCAAAACTCTAACTTAACACTTTATGTAAGATCCATAAGTTATTAAGAGGAAAATTAAGTCAAAGCTTAAGTGGTTAGCCGTATCCCTCGGCTCAGTGCCTCATCTAGTCCATAATAAAAAAAAATTATATGTTGAAGAAAATACTTTATTTACAATGATTGATAAAAAAAAATTATTCGCAGGTTCAGCTTATCTTTTGTGCGAAGCAGCAACTCCCGCGAATCATCACGCAATCTTCTGGCATGCTCCCCTCTTTGGAGCATAGGTACTCTCTATCGCTTCAGATTTCATTCCTTTGTTGAATGTCTATTTTCTTGCGTATGTTTTCATTCAAGTCTGGGGGGAAGAGCCGCTTGTGCACTCCACGAGCACATTTAATTTCGCATGCCAGTAGTTTTCCTTTTTGCTTCATTGTTTTTGACTCCTGCTGCACACACTTTGGTACCCACATGAGCGCGCACTTGACCATGCGTGCAGCTCGAGTTGATGTATTATTTTGTGTAAACTTTAAGATGGTGGTGCTGACGTAGGATTTTGATTTAGAGTAGTTCGAAACTCGTGCAGTGCTCCTAATCGAGTGCTCACGTTGTGTAGAAATTGTATAGATTTAGTTTTTCTTTATGCTTGCAATTTATATTTTTTCTGCACTCATAAATATTGTCTGTCCTACTCAAATCTATGAATCCGGAGTAATCACTCGGTAGTGTAGGAATGTGTGTAGGCGTCGCTAGCTTTGTATTGCTCGAGTCGGGAGGACGGATCACTTTTCTCGGTGACTAAGAACTTGCCCCAGGCTACTTTCGAAGCATTGGTGCACGGTTAGTCGAGCGTGAGCGTGACGTAGGCCATCACTTTGGCCCGGTTGATCCTTGCACCCGTCCTAACATAGCCCTCGCTAGCCCCGTTGAGCCTAGCTTCCTTTTGTTTCAGCTCCACACTCAATTCACCAATGCCTCAAGCCAATCCTAGTCGCACACCCGCGTCGAGCTCTAGTTCCAAGCATTTTCTCGTTGGGTTGTTGATGTGGGAAGTGGTTTTGTGAAAAATGTGAATTTGCCATCTTGTTATATTTGCTGAAATTCAAGAATTTGAAAAAGAAAAATTTATAAAAGCAAAAATTGTGAAAAAGAAATGAAAAAGAGAAAATAAAAAGTATAAATGAAAATCTGTTTTTGAGAAATCTGTTTTGGGGTAGGAGGTGCACACACCCATGTTGTAAAAACCAGGTCTGGGGGTGTGGTGCACTCGCATTCATTTTGCTAGTGGGAAATCTGTAATTGTGCGAGCTCCGTTGGGTTGTGCGTAGCCTTCGTTTTCATCTTTTTATCCATACCTACGTCTACACCCAAGCCCCAACTCTTCACCAAAAGTCCTACGGATTTATGCTCGAGTCGAACTAGCATCGTGGAGAAAGTGTGAACGGGAAAGCATATGGTCCCCGACATTGGTGGATTCCTTTGGAGGTGATCATGAGCCCCGCTCTTTGGCAATGCTCCACCATCCGACTTGCCTATTTTCTTCCTACACATGACCGCGCGATTATCCGGAAATTCAATCTTTGAGTAGTGACAGTATTTATTTACGTTTATCAAAAATTATAAATTGCATAGCATGATTAAAAACTCCTTCTATTATATTTTCTTTGCACTTGTGTTTCTCGATTTCTCGTCCTACTGTATTTTGAAATTACTACGTCAGCTAGCCATTTTTGAGTCCACAAGGTGATTATTTGCCCGGGACGTGCAAATGGTTAAGTCTGGGGGTGTGATGAGTCCCTATTTTATACCTTATTTTGGACTCATCTAGGCCTTTTTCCTCAGCTTTGCACTATCTTTAAGCGCCATTAGTACTCCTTTTGGTTAGCTACGACATTCCACGCCCTGTGCACCTTTTTAGCCCATTTTTGTGCTTGTGTGCATTTACATTCTTGCTATGATTATTATTGTTTGCTGTGGCTGCCACGTTCGATGTCCCGTGCAGTTTTCCTGCAGGTTTGGGGATCGTGAGGGCATTCAGGATAGGCATTTCACTATTTTTTGGCAAAGGAGTCAGTGGTCGTGCGTTTTTACCCACGCTCGACCATCGACCTCCTGGCGCACGATCACTGATCGTGCGCAGCTCGGACTCATTTGTGAAATCTCTGTCTTGAACCTTCCGCACGATCACTTGCCATACCGCCCACGACCACTGCTCGTGCACCGCCGATCGTGCGCAGTCATACCCATTTTACAAAGTTCTGTCTGGCTATTTCCGCACGATCATCAGCATTGCCTCGCACGATCACTGATCGTGCGCTGCTGATCGTGCGCGACCATTGATTTTCTGATGTAGGTCTACAGGTTGCTCGCGCATGGGCTCTGACCTTGGTCACGGACGACCACTAGTCGTGCGCCAGTGGTCGTGTGCCCTATTTATTCTGCAAGCTATAAAAAGCCCTGTTCTGCAAATTAGGGCACGGACGTTGTTACAAAACCTCCGCCAGTCCGCCGTTTCGCCCTCCAGCAGTTACATTCACCTCCACCTTCATCCCTACCATCGGGAGGACCTTCTCCGGCGATTCCAAAGCATTCCGCAACCTCCGTTGATCCTCCCGGCCATTGAAGCATTCTTCTCCGAGCTTTCCACCAAGGAAGAAGACGAAGCATACCTAGAGAACGGAATTACAGGCCCTCGAAGTGACAGCTCGGTGGTACCGGAAGCCCTCCTCGGACTGCGCTTGGAAGCGGATTGACAACCCGCACCTTCGGCCAACAACCGCGGTGGATCTTCAATCTCGTGGTTTTGCATTTTCTATCTTTTCTTGTTGCATGGAATGTTTATGCATGTAATGACCATCAATTTCTAGTGTTAATTTGATCGTTTGTGTTTCATCTTGCTTATGAGAATTATTCTTTGATGCGCCTCGCTCCATCTCGCTCCACTCCACATGTTCGTTTCACTCATTTTCACTCCGCACTAATCACCTCACTCGCTAGACTTCCGTCCACTCACCAATCGATGTACGGCATCGCGGCCGCTACATCCATCTCGCCTTGAGAAGCGGTGATTGCGACCAAAAATAGTTTACGTTAGTGTAATCGGTCGTAAGACCACCAACCAAAGCCCCTTCTTTTTCTGTTTATTTCAATTAACTCTCATAACAATAGTTTTAGAGTCTAAATCGTTCGACGTTAATTGCATTCCTCAAGAGACCGACATCCGGTGATTCATTCCCAACTTTATTACTTGTGCGACCGGTACACTTGTCGTATTTTACGCGCATCAGTAGTGTATCCTTTTCGGATGTGGCTTATGTGGAAAGATTGGAACACAATCTCATAAGCATAAGCCAACTCTGTGATAAAGGATACGTCATAGAATTTCATGCAGATAAGTGTTTTATAACATTGGTTGATTATTATGAAACGATTTTATCAGGCACTCGTAGTAGAAATTTATTTTGTTTGAATTTTATTTGCATAGACTCTTATACACCATTGTGTCTTTTGGAAAAAGATAGTGTGTCCCTTGGTGACCAATGACACAAGAGATTAGTACATAGTAATTTCAAAATTATCAATAAATTATTTTCTCTGAATTTAGTACGTGATGCCCAAAATTTCAAGTGCATTAAAGAGAGCCCTTGTCACGCATGTGTAAAAGGCAAGCAAACAAGGGCTACTTTTAAAAGAATTATTGGCAAAGACTCTAATAGGTGTTTACACCTACTTCATATTGACTTGTTCGGGTCCACTACAAGTTAGAAGTTTGGGAGGTAAGGATTATACATTGGTTATTGTTGATGATTACTCATGCTTTGCATGGTGTTCTTTCTAAAACACATATCAGATACCTTTGACATCATTACAAGTTTTGTCAGGCAGATCCAGAATGAATACAACTATTCTGTAGTCAAAATCAGAAGTGACAAAGGAACTGAATTCAATTCTTGGGCCATGACAGAATTTTGTGAAAGCCTCGGTATCTTTCATGTGTTTTCATCTCCTCATACTCCCCAGCAAAATGGACTAGCTGAGAGAAGGAACAGAATACTCATAGAGGCCTGCAGGAACATGTTGAGTGATGCCTCACTACCAGAGTACTTCTGGGCTGAAGCCACTGCATGCCACGTTAAAAATCGAGCACTCATAAACAAGAACCATAATAAGACACCTTACAAACTTCTAAAGGGCAGAAAGCCAACTGTCTCATGTTTTAGAATCTTTGGCTGTAAATGCTTCGTCCTTAACAATGCCATGTATCATTCTACTAAATTTATCGAAAAGAGTTTTGAAGGTATTTTTGTAAGGTACAATAGCCATAGTAAGTCATATAGGGTATTTAATAAGAAAACCATGGTTGTAGAAGAATATATTCATGTGGTATTCTATGAGATGAGCTTGCTGCATGGCAACTCTTTTAGTGTGTTCATTGAAGTTGCAGGTTCAAAGATGAAAGAACTTAACTTGGATGAGCCGATTGAAGAAAAGCTTAAAATTTCATCAAGATCACCACTCCAACACCTATTATAGAGGTTGATGATAAAGATGAAGAGACCATCCAAGTTGATGAAGTCACTCCTGTGGATGAAGACACTCCAGATGCAAGGACTCTAGAGCTTAGACATTTGAAGGATCACCTAATGAAGCAAATCATAGGAGATCCAAGTGATGGTGTCAGAACTCGTAGAGGTACGACTAATAAGAATTTATATTTGAGTTTTCTATCACAGGTTGAACCTAAAAAGTTTGAGGAAGCAAACTCGGACGCATCATGGATAATGGCTATGGAAGAAGAGTTGAATCAGTTCAAGCGCTGTCAAGTCTAGAAACTTTTTCCAAGACCCAAAGGTAAGAATGTCATCGAAACAAAGTGAGTCTACAGGAACAAGATGGACGAGAATGGAATAATCATAAAGAACAAGGCCAGACTCGTCGCCAAAGGATATTCATAAGAAGGAATCAACTTTGACTAGACGTATGCTCTAGTGGCAAGGCTGGAGGCCATCAGGTTATTCCTAGCATATGTTACGCTTAAGGGCTTCACCGTCGGTAATACCTCTACCCGTCACGTAGGATATAATAGAGGGTCCGACCGGGGACCCACACCATATTCCACAAAAAGGCAGAGACGTCATTAAATAGTATCAAGAACCATCTCACCCTAACACAGAGCATTCTATCGGAAGCTTCAGGGTTGAAAACTTGAACTACACAATAATTAAAATGTCAGCTTCTACTAAATAGGAATGTGTACAACCAAATACATAAGGTACATAGCCTTATGGCTTTTACAAGTTTCTCTTAACATAAGGTGTGGTTTACAATCATCGGCATGCAGGCCGTCCACACATGAACAAGAGAAATAAGGCCTCGAGGGCAGCAGCGCAGCTTGGGCTTCAGCCCGCTATGTCCCGCATGGACCAGTACCAACTACACCTGCAAGAACCAATCCACCAATTGGTGGCAAACAGGGAAATGGTCAGCATTCAGATGAACAATTATAACGACCCTGCCCCTGGCACGGGGCAACGGAATTCCTTCCCTATATAGCATTTTACATCATATACATATATATTCAGCCACAAAGGAAATACATATCACAAATGCCGACAGGACGGCTCGACATTCCGTGCACTCAGGACACATTCTGGTGTACCGGAAACACCGGATCAGACCACCGTTCTGAGGTCCCCAGACATGACGATCCAATTTGAGAATTCCTAATCTGACCGGCACGCAAGCCATCGACTCTCGCTATGTGATCCTAACAGGGCCTTAAGCACCCAATGTTAGACAACCATAATGCAGGTACGGATCCACCTTTCCCGTTGCTCAAAATCGTCAGACTCATGACTGTACTAACGCGGGTACTGCTTCACTTTGCCAGTTCGCCACCAAGGCATTTCCTCCAGTTATAGCCCAACGGCTCAACTTCATACCACATGGCACTCACGGCCAAAAGAGTTGAACCCAACTCTCATAATTTCTTGGACTTTCTCCAGTACTTCCTGCGACACCAAGCCACAGGCATCCACTACAGATTTTATGCACACAAGTAATAAACATGGAGTCTTTTTCGATGTGCAAACAAGAATCAACAATTCAGACCAACAAGTCTAGATGGGCTTCACACATCTTGCAAAACTGTACTCACACTTCCAGTTCTAATGCAATACAATAAGGGACGAACCACTGACCCAAGGGAATCACTTCGTCATCCACCTTTTTGGTGGAGGATTCCAATACAAATTAAGGAAAGAAGGACTTCACTTGTCCAAGAAGGAAATCGTTACACTTGGAAAACGCTTCAGGTCCATAGGGAGAAAAGTAAACGGATGAAAGTTCTCGCAGCAGCCTTGCCTTCGCAAATCCGAACTCGGCTCGCGATTTGAACCACCGTAGCACCACCAGTGGCCAGAATCCTCTTCTTCTTCCTCCTCTTACTCTCCTCTCTCTCATAACTTAAGAAAGAGAATAACACAACTCAAATGAGCTTTCTCCTCCTCAAGGTCGTCCTTATCACCCCAGGGAAGAGCCTAGACCATTGGATCTTGGTCAAAGAAAATGAACGGCTCAGATATGCCCTTAAATTGATTTTCCTGGGCCGAACACGGGTTATGACACGCCCGGGTCAAAGGCCGTGTTTCTTATGTGGCTACAAAACCGACTCACCCAGTCCAGAACACGGGCTTAGACACGCCAGTGTCAAACACCTTACACGCCCGTGTTAGAAAGCACACGGTCGTGTGACTAGTCGTGTCACTCCTTCAACATAGGACCAGATAACCTGAGAAGAACATGGCTAATGCACACGTCCGTGTCCTTAGCTGTATGCCAAATATGCCCCTATGACCCGCCCGTGTCACATGCCATGCTTGCCAGTCAACGCTACCCGGTTTTTCACCCGAGAAAGACACGCCCTGGGACACGCTTGTGTCCCAGGCCGTGTCACCTCTCGACGATCGTCGACCGTGCTATTTCGAGAAATCGAATTGACGCCCACCGTAAAGGACACGCCCGTATCCCAAGCCGTGTGTACTGGACACGCCCTACGATAGGCATGTGTCCCAGGCCATATCACCCAGTCTGACCCCATTTTGGGTCTGATGGTTTTTGGGGTGTTACAATCCTTTCCTCCTTACAATAAATTTCTTCCCGAAATTTGGACATAGTAAGGAAGTGCAAGCATTACACAACATGTGATACTTTACATATAAGATTCAACAAAATATAGACGAGCCAACATTTTAAATAAATAACTCGGGAAATTTAGCTCGCATGGTCTTCTCCTGCTCCCATATTAGCTCTTCTCAGCCACAATTGTCCCACCGGACATTGATAATCCCGATTGTCTTGTTCCACAACTGCTTCTTGCCTTGATCTTCGATCTGAATGGGTCTAACCTTCGTCGTTAGCCCATACTCAACCGACACTTTGTCACTCTCAATTACTTGAGCTAAATCCTTGACCTCTTTCTGCAACACCGAGACATGAAACACATCATGTAAACCACTCAGCTATTGCGAAAGTACTAACCGATATGCGGCTTCACCAATACGTTAGACCACTTCAAACGGTCCCAGGTATCTCGGGCTCAGCTTTTTCAGACGTCGTATCCTAGACACACCATTGAATGGTTTTATTTTCATGTACACCCAATCGCCCACCGCAAACTCCACGTTTTGGTGCTTGGCATTGTAATACTTAGCTTGCATGTATTGAGCCACCATCTATCTTTCGCGTATAAATCATATAATTGAGTTGACATCATCTAACTCTTTTTACCGGTATAACTTCGTTTCACCAGTCTCCATCCAAGCCAAAGGAGTACGACATTTCCTACCGTATAAAACCTCAAAGGGCGCCATATGGATACTAGCTTGGTAGTTGTTGTTGTAGGCGAATTCAAATACACTGAGATGATCTTCCAAATTCTTTCTGAAATCCATCGCACACATTCAGAGAAAATCCTCCAACGTCCTGTTGGTCCTCTCGGTCTGAGCATCTGTTTGAGAATGGAAGGCCGTGCTAAAATGTAATTTCGTACCCAATAGTTCGTGGACTAATCTCCAATCACCCGAAGTGAAACTCCCATCTCGATCACTAACGATGCTACAGGGCACACCGTACAATCGTACAATAGTATCGGCGTACAGTTTTGCCAATTTCTCAACTGAATCATCCTTACGGTTTGGGATGAAGTGTGACACCTTGGTTAACCGGTCCACAATCACCCATACCGCATCATTTCCACGTTGTGATCTCGGCATACCATGCACGAAATCCATGGAAAGATCATCAAATATCCACACAGGGATAGGCAACGACTTCAGAGAACCACCCGGTTTTTGGCATTCCGCCTTTACCAAAGCACATGTTTGACACTTAGCAACATAGTGTGCTATGTCCTTCTTCATTCCAGGCCACCAGAACATCTTCTTCATATCTTTATACATCTTCGTGATCCCGGGGTGAATCGAATATTTGGTGAAGTGGCCTTCAAACATCACATCTTCACGAAGCTTACCCCTATCTGGGACACACAAACGATCATCCTTCCGAAAAAGACCGTCATTAAACAAAAATCTAGAGTCCTCACTTTCCGCTGCATAGCGTTGTAGACTTTAATCAAGTTCTGTTGCTTGCCGAACTCTGTCCTCCAGGTCACACTGTACCTCTGTCTAGTTTAAGCACCCATTTGTAGTGGCATACCTTTCAACACAAGAAATATTCAATGTCTCGAGTTCTCGAATTAGGCTTTCAACATGCCTTAGAAGCCAACTTGCTCTTGCCGGAGTCCGACGACTCAACGCATCCACGACTACATTCCCTTTACAGGGAGTATAATTAATCTGGAAGGTGTAGTCACCAAGAAACTCCATCCACCTTCTCTGTCGCATATTAAGATCTTTCAGATCTAACAAATATTTCAGGCTCTTATGGTCGTGAATATATCAACTTTCACGCCATATAGATAATGACGCCACAGTTTAAGTGCAAATATTACCGCCGTGAATTCCAAATCATGGATGGGGTAATTCCGTACAAGCACCATCAACTGGCATGAGCCATAAGCTATCACATTTCCGAATTGTAAAAGAACGCAGCCTAAGCCGCTCCCATATGCATCACTATAGACCTCAAAGCCTTCTTGACCACATGGCGATGTCAAGATTGGCTTCGCCGTCAAACGACTCTTTAGCTCTTCAAAAGCTCGTGCGCACTCTAGAATCCAAACAAACTTCTGATCCTTCCTCGTCAGTGTGGTGACAGGCAAAGCTATCCTCAAGAAATTCTCTACGAAGCGCCTGTAGTAGCCCGCAAGCCCAAGAAAACTCCTGATTTATGCTACTGAAGAAAGAACAAGCCACTCCTGTATAATAACTATCTTGGAAGGATCCACCGCAATGCCCTCTCCACTAATCACATGGCCAAGGAAAGCCACTGACGACAACAAAAACTCACACTTAGAGGACTTGGCGTAGAGCTTATTCTTCCTTAGGGTGTGCAACACCATCCGCAAGTGATTTGCATGATCTTCTTCAGATTGGGAGTATACGAGGATATCGTCAATAAAGGCGATCACAAAGAGATCCAAGTATTCCCTAAATGTTCGATGCATCAAGTCCATGAATACCGATGGCGCATTAGACAGCCCAAATGGCATTACCGTGAACTCATAGTGACCATAGCGTGTTCCAAACACTTTTTTGGGTAGGTCACTTTCACGAACTCTCAACTGATAGTAGCCTGAATTCAAATCCAACTTGGAGTATACAGTCGAGCCAACTAACTGATCAAACAACTCGTCAATCCGAAGAATTGGATACTTGTTCTTTTCTGTTAGTTTGTTCAGTTCTCTATAGTCAATGCATAGACGCATGCTTCCGTCCTTCTTTTTCACAAAGAGAACCGGCGCGCACCAAGGCGATTTACTTGGGCGTATATAGCCTTGCTCTAGCAATTCTTGCAACTGAACCTTTAGTTCCGCCATCTCCTTCGGTGCTACTCGATAAGGCGAGCGGGCCACGGGTTTTGCACATGGCACCAGCTCGATAGCGAAGTCAATTTCCCTTTGGGGTGGTAACCCAGGATTGTCTTTTGGAAACACATCTGCGTATTCCAATACAATCGGCACATCACTCACACTGACCTTCGGCTCCATCGCGTCAATGATTGTTAAGAATAACACCGCACCCTTCCGAACTGCCTTAATGACTTGGAGAGCAGATATCAATACCCTACTCATCCCTCGCATACCACTGAACTTTTCCTCTTGTTCGGAATTTTTCCGCAGTGTAACCTCTTTTGAAGTACAATCTATACAAGCATGTTGCTCTTAAAGCCAGTCCATACCAAAGATTATATCAAACTCTGATATTTGCAATACTAATGTTTCCACCTTTAAATCCTGACTCCCTATCTTGACCTTAACACAACAAGACTTATTCGCACACATCAAACATCTGTTTGGTAGTAACACCTTTATACTGTCTGTTGTTGTCCGTATAGGCACCCCGATTCGCAAGATGAAATCTTCCGATAGAAATGAATGTGAAGCACCTGTATCGAACAGTGCTCATGCAGGATAGTCCCGTATCAGGACAAAACCTATAACACCAAGATTAAAACAAGCATAGCACACAGAATAAAATAAAATTAAAACTGCGTGTACCTGTGATGACATCGGCCTGCTTAATGGCCTCCTGTTGCCCAAGGTTGAAGACCCAGGGCGGTGCGTGTGATACAGAAGAATCCACCACAGTCTTCCCTATCTCCGCATAAGACGCTCCCGTCTTCTTTTCACCCTTTGGAGGGCCAACTCGGCAATCGCGTGCGAAGTGTCCCAACTTCCTACACGTAAAACAAGTGTGAGATCCATACCCAGAAGATGCCTCCTTCACAGTCGCTGAAGGAGCTTGTCCCGTAGATTTGGACTTTTTATTCCATCTCCTTCGGTACACAGACTTCTCTGGATGCGGCTGCTTGAACTCCGGCTTTGTAACAGCCAAG
Source organism: Platanthera zijinensis (assembly GCA_039513925.1). Taxonomy (NCBI): domain Eukaryota; kingdom Viridiplantae; phylum Streptophyta; class Magnoliopsida; order Asparagales; family Orchidaceae; genus Platanthera; species Platanthera zijinensis. The sequence continues at coordinate 164,322,364 of CM077084.1, forward strand.
GTCCCCTTTGCTTGCCCTCTTTTTATATCCTTTTCCAAGGACCGAGCCTTACAGACCAATGCTTGGAATTTCTGATTTACAAGACTTGAGAGCAAATATAGTAGCTCATATCGTAGTCCCCCATAATACTGACTGGTCTTACGCTCCTCTTCGGCGAAGATATTGCCCGCATACTGTCCTAAACATGTAAACTCATGTAGATACTCATCCACATTATGCTCCCCTTGAGTTAAACGTTGGAAATCAAACTCCATGGAAATTCTTTGCTGCATCGGGAGATGCTTTGCTAAAAATAATCGAGAGAACTCTTCAATCGATACTCCTGTCAAATGCCTGCCCGCCAAGTGATACAGTTCTACCTCGTCCCACCACAACCGAGCCTCTCCCTCAAGCAGGAAAGTGGTTAGTGTGACTTTCTGTTCCTCCTCTACTCTGATAGCTATCAAGAGTCTCATAATCCTTGAGAGTCAATCCTATGCTTTGGCTGGGGAACTCGCCCCATTAAATTGAGGGGGATTGAAGCTCATGAACAACTTCAATTGTTGATCTGCTGCCTGCGGATCAATTACAGCTTCCACTGGTTCTTCCCATATCTCAGCATGCATTGGCACAACTGCAAGCCGAGCCTGCCCAGCTTGCTGAGCATTCATAACTGCAATTACTATCTCCGTAATCAAACGGACAGTTTCAGCAGATGAAGGAGGTATTGGCACCTCAGCCGATGCCGCACTTTCAACAGAATGTTGAGGTTCCGACTGACCCGTAAAACTTCTAGTCACCTATATGTGTAGAAACACAATTTAGCGACTAAACAAACGTCAAACATATAAAAATGAACACACAGGTTCAACAAACAAATGTATTTACATTCCTAAGTGGACATTCTTGAGTTAATTTTATGCGTAATAATGGCAGCACTTATACGTGAGCGCCACCCCTCCAAAGAATTCGTCCGCGAAATCGGAAGAGATCAACCAACAAGCTGATACAAAATTGTAACACATCTACCCATCACGTAGGATATAATAAAGGGTCCGACCGGGGCCCCACAACATATTCCATAAACAGGCAGAGACGCCACTAAATAATATCAAGAACCATCGCACCTTAACACAGAGCATTCTAGCGGATGCTTCAGGGTTGAAAACATGAACTCAACAATAAAAGAAATGTCCAATTCTACTTAATAGGAATGTATACAACCAAATACATAAGGTACACAGCCTTATGGCTTTTACAGGTTTCTCTTAACATAAGATGTGGTTTACAAATATCAGCACTCAGGTTGACCACACATGAACAAGAGTAAACAAAATAAGGCCTTCGAGGGCAGCATCGCAGCTTGGGCTTAAGCCCGCTATGTCCCGCTTGGACCAGCACCACATGCACCTGCAAGAACTAATCCACCAACCGGTGGCAAATAGGGCAACGATCAGTATTCACCTGACAAATTATAACGACCCTGCTCCTGGCACGGGGCAGCGGAATTACTTCCTTGCATAGCATTTTACATTACATACATATATATTCAGCCACCAAGGCAATACATATCACAAATACCGGCATGACGGCCCGACATTCCGTGAACTCAGGGCACATTCTAGTGTACCGGAAACACTAGATCCCACCACCGTTCAGAGGTCCCAAACATGACGGTCCAATTTGAGCATTCCTAGTTTGATTGGCACGCAAGCCATCGACTATCGCTATATGATCCTAACAGGGCCTTATGCACCCAAGGTTAGACAACCATAATGCGAGTACGGATCCACCTTTCCCGTTGCTCAAAATCTTCAGGCTCAAGACTGGACTGACGCTGGTACAGCTTCACTTTGCCTGTTTGCCACCAAGGCTTTTCCTCCAGTTGCGGCCCAACGGTTTAATGATAATACGTTTTGTAGTCTAAACAATTATCGCATTTTTTATTTTATATTGTACAAATCATGTCTATTATTAGTTTATTTTTTACCATTTTTATGTAAATATTATTGCCACTGACTTTTTCTTGTCTTTTTGAAGGTTTCCAGAAAATTGGCAAAAAATGACCTGACACGCCCCTTTGTCACGCCCTCCCTGGGCATGACTTAGGGCGTGTCACCCGATCCCGAGGACTCCTGCTGGAAGGGACAGAAAAACGAACAAAACGGCTATCACGCCCCCTAACACGCCCTCCTCGGGCGTGTCGCCAGGCGTGACCAAGGGCGTGTCGCCCTCTACCGCAAAGACTGCCACCGCATTGAATGTAGGTTTCGCCACAGCACGCAACAGTACTATCATGCCCCCTGTCACGGGCCTGACCTAGGGCGTGGCATCAACCTTTCTGACGACTGACAGATTTTTGACCAATGATTTCGACATGACGTGCGTGTCACGCCCCCCCTACACGGGCGTGACCATGGGCGTGTCGATCGACGTACTGAAGCAATCCACAACCCGAGGTCAACTTCGTACATGTCACGCCCCATGACACGCCTCCCCCCTAGGGCATGTCGGAGGGCGTGACCAACCCGAGAATTTTGCTTATAAATTCAGGCCACCCCCTTCCATTTCAGCAAGCTTTGGTTGAGAGGGGGAGGTGCTGCCCCTTTGGTTCTTGAACTTTCTTATGCTTTTCTCTCTCTCTCTCTCTCTCTCTCTTTGTAATTTTCTTTTAACTGTAGTTTATTCTTTACTGGTTTATCCTTCTTTGTAATCTTTAGTGTTGCTTAGTGCTAATTGTAGGGCTAGAATAGGTTTCAATTCCTTGCACTTGTAATTTCTTTTTCCATAGTGTAACTTGCCCCTTTTCATTAATAGAAGTTTTTTTTGTTTAGCTTGTGTTCTTTTTATGCTTTACTACTCATCCCCCCTCCTCCACTTCACTATGATTAGCTAATCCTCCTTGTACTCGATCTTGATGATCCGAGGTTCGAGCGATTAAGTTATGATGTTTTGATTAATCTTTTCTTTTTAGGTTAGGGCCTTGAATTACTCTTGATTAATCATGGGTTGGAGGTATATTATCAATATATACCCTCCACCTTTTCTTTCATTCTAGGCTAGCCGAGAGGCCGATAGAATGAAGTGAGCATTCAAAAGTAAAAGGAGTTGTACGCACCCCTCGAGAGAGGCAGACGTCCAAATCTCCCAGATTGGAGTAAAATCCAATAGTGGGGTTCACCGTGTAAAGCGAGTTTTAGGCATCCGATTTAGACGAGAGTCGGTCGGATCTTCCTAAACTCAGTTGGGTACGACTTCGAGAGAAGCGTGTTCAAGCTTTAGGAACCTCCACGGTCAACGACCTTTATCCTATTAAGTTTTGATTTTTATCACATTTTCTTAATCGTCTTTAGCCGAGGTGATTCTTGATCAAGTGCATTTCCATTTCATATTTTCAACCTTTCGTAGTAATCGATTTTCTTATGCTCTTTAATTAACTGTAATAACTTTCTTTCTAGCTTTAGCTTTACTTCCTTCCTTGCAATTAGATTCTCTAAAACCCTAGTTTTTCCGTCGATAAGATAATAGTTTTCGTGTGAGTAAGCATACTCAATAGTTCCCGGATTTCAATACGACACTTGTGTCCCCTAGCAACAATTCGATAGGTATACTTGCCTCATTGGATTGCTAGTTCGGTTGCGTTTATTTTCTTCGAACCCTATCGCGCAACAAGTTTTTGGCGCCATTGTCGGGGAACCAACTTCCGTTGATATCTTGAAAACACGAACCTATTAATTTTATCTCTTCTCTTTCTCATCCTCTTTCTTTAAATTTTAAAATTCAAAAAAGTTATCACCGCTCTTAATAGAAACAAACTTCACAATTTTTCTACGCAACCTAATTCTCTCGAAAAGGGCAAAGGACTATTAGCGCCACTATCTTGTATAGTACCTTGCGAACCCTTCACGGGGTAGTCCTTGGGATGTTCGGGAGTTAATCTAAAAAAAAAAAATCTATTTCAAAAAAAAAAAATTCTAATCTATCTTTCTTTCTAGTTTATCCTATTTCTCTTTCTTTTCTGTTCTTTTAGTGCAAGACCCGCGGGAGTCCGTCAGTTATTTTGGACTTGGACCACGAAATTGAGCGTACTCTTCGGAGACGATCGCGATTTCATGGTCCTACCATCCAAGTGCCGGTTGAGGACTCAGAGTCATTTGCTACTTTAAGAATGGAAGAACCCAATGTAGATGAGGTCGTGCAAAGGACTATGTCCTTTTATGCACGACCGAACCTCGAGGGAACAGAATCTAGTATAGTCCGCCCTTCTATAGCAAATAATAACTTCGAATTAAATCCTAGCATAATTCAAATGGTTCAACAATATGTGCAATTTGACGGACTTGAAGATGAAGATCTGAACGCACATATATCTAGCTTTCTTGAAATTTGCGACACCTTCAAGAAAAATGGTGTCACAAATGATGCAATCAGGCTGAGGCTCTTCCCCTTCTCTCTAAGAACTAAAGCTAAGCAGTGGCTGGACACACTTCCTAAGAATAGCATAACCACTTGGAATGAATTAACTGAAAAATTTTTGGCGAATTATTTTCCGCCAGCTAAAACTGCAAAACTTAGGAATGATATCTCTGCCTTCAGACAAATAGACTCTGAAACCCTATATGAAACCTGGGAGAGATTTAAAGAATTATTAAGACGATGCCCATATCACGCGCTGCCTGTATGGTTACAAGTGCAGATGTTCTACAACGGGCTAAATCAAAATACAAAGCAAATGATAGACGCATCCTCTGGCAGTACTTTAAATTATAAGACCCCGGAAGCAGTACTTGATCTTTTTAAGGACATGGCCATGATCATTTATCAGTGGAATGTGACTAGGTCCTGCCCGAACAAGCCTGAAGGTATCTTTGAAGTGGGCAACGTCTCCCAGCTCGCCCTGCCATTAGAAATCCTAAGCAAAAAGATAACGGAGATGACTGCTGCCTCCGCCCCTCAGGTATGGGAATCTGCAACCCCTACTCCAGAACATTTAGATTATCTTAATAATATGCCTAGAAATGCTTTTAATAATTTTTCTGCTGCGAATTTTCATCCTCCTGGTTTTAAATTTCCGAATAGCTATAACCCTGCTTTAAGAAATCATCCGAATTTTTCATGGAGTAATCCATCGAATGCTATGCGCCCGCCACCACAAAACAATTTTTCTGTACCACCACCACCACCACCTCTTCAAAATTATCAAAAACCTCCAAGCTTGGACGAATTACTTTCTAAATATATCACCACAAATGACGCTACTATAAGAACTTTAACCGGAAGCGTAAAAAGTCTAGAAAATCAGGTAGGACAGCTCGCGAAAATAATTTCTGAGCGACCCGCAGGGTCTCTTCCTTCCAATACCGAACCCAACCCTAGAGAGCAAGCGAAAGATATAACTCTTCGGAGTGGGAAGAATGTCTTCGGTATGGTAAGTGAAGAGCCCGAAGAAAGTCCGCTCCCGCCTTTAAAAATTAAAGCTCTGCTCCGCTTCCACCCTCTGCTACAGAAGTTATCACCCCTGTTTTAGAAAAAAATCTCACTCCACCACCCATCTTCAAAAATAATTCAACTCCTCCATACCCCTCTGAACTTAATAGACAACGTCAAGATGATCAGTACTCCCGCTTCTTAGAGATCCTCAAGCAAATCCACATTAATCTTCGCTTCCACGAGGCTATTTCGCAGATGCCGAAATATGCCAAGTATCTTAAGGACCTCCTCACCAACAAGAATAAGTTAGAGAATCTTTTGCACGTCACGCTAAACGCCGAGTGCTCTGCTATTTTAACAAACGGTTTGCCGAAGAAAATAAGTGACCCGGGTAGTTTTTCTGTCTCGTGTGTATTCGGTGATCTTTTTGTTAAACACGTGTTAGCCGACTTAGGCGCGAGTATAAACCTGATGCCCTTTTTGTTGTTTAAAAGCTAGGAATTGGTAGCCTTAACCCCACGCGTATGAGTATCCAGCTAGCTGATAGATCCATCAAGTACACGTTAGGAATAGTGGAGGAAGTTCTAGTGAAAGTCGACAAGTTCATCTTCCCGGTGGACTTTGTCATTTTGGACATCGAAGAAGACGTCGAGGTTCCCCTGATCCTTGGCCAAACCTTCCTTGCCACCTCCAGAGCCATCATTAGTGTAAGCAATGGTATGCTCTTCCTTCGAGTAGGCGACGACGAAGTCACTTTTTCTATCACACCTTCGATGAAGAACACCCTAGCAAATGATGACTCATATTTTTTCGTAGATGCCGTGAGTTATGAATCTTCCTACTACCTCTCCGACTTTGAAAAAGAACTTTCTGATTTTTTTTTCTTCTTCTCTTCCCGCTGAATCGCTACAAGGAAGTGATGAATCTTCTGATTGTCTTTCTGAGTTTGAGAAAGAATTTTCCGATTTTTGTTCTTCGTCTTTTCTTCCAACTGAATCACTGCAAGAAGCCGTCTTTGCTGCTAGCCCCACCCCTTATTACGTTCCTTATAAATAAGTTTATGAAGATATTATTTTTGAAAAAGAAAGAATCTCTAAATCCTCTTATGAAGAACCCCCTACCCTGGAACTTAAAGAACTTCCGGACACCTTAAGTATACTTTCTTAGAAAAAGATTCCAAGTTACCAGTTATAGTTTCGGCCTACCTCACGGATTCGCAAAACGATAAACTTCTTCTAGTTCTACGTAAGAATCGCCGGGCTATTTCTTGTCAAATTTCTGATATCAAGGGAATAAGCCCATCTTTCTGTACGCATAAAATTTTAATGGAGGATAATTCGAGTAACTCTATTCAACCTCAGCGCCGTATAAACCCGAATATGAAAGTAGTAGTTAAGGGCGAGGTTATGAAATTATTAGACGTAGGAATTATCTAACCTATATCGGACAGTAAGTGGGTTAGCCCCGTTCAGGTAGTGCCAAAGAAGGGAGGGATAACCGTAGTTAGTAATGAGAATAATGAATTAATCCTGACACGGACATTGACGGGTTGGCGTATGTGTATAGATTACCGTAAGTTAAATGACGCCACCAGCAAGGATGACTTTCCTTTACCGTTTATCGACCAGATTTTAGAACGATTATCCGGGCCTAGCTTTTATTGTTTTCTCGATGGCCTCTAAGGATACTTTCAAATACCCATCTCTCCCGAGGACCAAGAGAAAACTACGTTTACTTGTCCCTTCGGCACCTTCGCTTACCGAAGAATTTCGTTTGGATTGTGCAATGCGCTAGCTACATTCCAGCGATGTATGCTCGCAATATTTGACAATTACGTAGAAAGCATTATGGAGGTATTTATGGACGATTTCTCTGTGTTCGGCGATTCCTTCGATAGATGTTTAGAAAACCTCGAAAAAGTCTTAGAATGATGCGAAGAAACTAACCTGGCCCTGAATTGGGAAAAATCCCAATTTATGGTAAGGGAAGGGTTAGTTTTGGGTCATAAAATTTTCGCTAAAGGTATTGAGGTAGACGTTGACAAGATACTAGTTATCGAGAAGCTGCCGCCGCCTACAAACATAAAAGCTATAAGAAGTTTCCTAGGCCACGCTAGCTTTTATCATCGTTTAATAAAGGACTTCTCCAAAATCACAAAGCCCCTAACCCATCTCTTAAAAAAAGACGCTCCATTCATTTTTGATGACTCTTGCCTTTCTTCCTTCGAATTAATTAAAGAAAAGTTAATTAACGCACCGATTATGAAAGCTCCAGTGTGGGACCTTCCTTTCGAGATTATGTGCGATGCGAGTAGTTTTGCGGTTGGTGCCGTATTAGGTCAACGTATATATAAAAACTTCCACCCCATCTATTATGCTAGTAAAACCCTCACTTCTTCACAAGAAAATTTCACCACAACCGAGAAGGAGCTCTTAGCTGTAGTATTCACATTTGATAAATTCCGCCCTTACATTACACTTTCAAAAATCATTGTTTTTACAGACCACTCGGCCTTCAAGTACCTTCTTGCCAAAACGGATGCCAAGCCTCGCTTGATTCGCTGGGTCTTACTCCTCCAGGAGTTTGACTTAGAGATCCGTGATAAGCGAGGAGCCGAGAACTTGGCCACCGACCATCTATCCAGATTAGATAACCCCTTTATAGAAAAATTAAATGAAAAATCTTTTAATGATTATTTTCCTGATGAGAAGCTGCTTTTAGTTAACACATCTACTTCTTCTTGATTCGCGCACATCGCCAACTTTCTTGTGGCCCGGGTGCTCCCAAAAGAGTTCTCCTCTCAGCAAAAGAACAAATTATTTTCTGAGCTGAAGAACTACTTTTGGGAAGACCCGCATCTTTTCAGAGTTTGTGCGGATCAAGTGATAAGGAGATGTGTTTCTTATGAAGAAGGAATTTATATTCTAAAACATTTGCATGAAGGTCCGACAGGTGGGCACTATCAAGCTGCTCGCACCGCTCACAAGGTGCTTTGCGCGGGTTTTTACTGGCCTAGCCTGTTTAAAGACGCGCAAGCCTTTGTGAGCAGGTGTGATAGTAGCCAACGGTCGGGCAACATTTCTAATAAAAATGAAATGCCGCAAAATTATTTCTTAGAGTGCAAAATTTTCGACCTCTGGGGAATTAATTTTGTTGGCCCCCTTCCTTCTAGTTTCAGAAACAAATATATTTTAGTTGCTGTTGATTATGTTTCACGATGGGCTGAGGCCCAAGCTCTTCCTACGAACGACTCCTAAGTTGTAGTCACGTTTTTAAAAAAAATATTTTCTAGATTCGGTACGCCTCGCGCAATCGTTAGTGATAGGGGTTCCCATTTCTGTAACGCAGAATTTTATAAAATCCTTACCAAATACGGCGTTACGCATATGATTTCCACTACCTACAACCCCCAAACTAATGGACAAGTCGAAGTAGTTAATAGAGAAATAAAAAGAATATTAGAAAAGACTGTTTAAACTTCTAGGAAAGACTGGTCAGCCAAACTTGACGATGCTCTATGGGTCTACCGAACAGCGTACAAAAACGCCCTCGGATGTACGTCGTATCTGATAGTCTATGGAAAATCGTGCCATCTGCCCGTAGAGTTAGAACACCGCGCCTTTTGGGCCTTAAAATTTTTAAACTTCGATCCCCGCTCAGTCAGTGACCTTCGAAAATTTCTACTAAATGAACTCGATGAGTGGCGCTCTTATGCTTATGAAAATAATAAACTTTATAAAGAGCGGACGAAGCGTTTACACGAAAAACACTTAAGGCACCCTAAAAAATTTAATTCGGGCGACCAAGTCCTTTTATATAATTCTCGTTTACGTTTATTTCCGGGCAAATTAAAATCTCGCTGGTCTGGCCCATTTTCTGTTTTAGAAGTTTTTCCTTATGGAACTGTTTTAATTTATCACCCTGATAAGGGTAATTTCAAAGTGAATGGTCAGCGTCTTAAACTCTATTTTTCTTGTGATGATGATGTCATTCCAAACATTATTAAGTTTCTGCTTCACGAACTTTAACTTTGAACTTTTAATTTTTGCTAAAACCAATTTTATTTCTGGACAACAATATTTTCGGACAATAATATTTTTTTTGATGCGTCGAGCTCAACGATGCTTTAAACAAAGGGCGCTCTTGGGAGGCAACACAAGTTATCTTTTTCTATTTTCTTTATTTTAAAATTTTTGTCCTCGGACAGCTCCGACAAGTTGAAGCATATGCGATCGCCGTCTCCAACGTTGTTGAATCCATCACGAAGTCCAAAGAAGACATTCGGGGGAGCGGTATCACTCAGCTTTTGCAGCAAATAAATCCGGGGAAGTACCTGTCTTTCAATTCTGTCTTTCAATTCTGTACTTTATTTTTCTCTCCTTCTCCAATCCCCTTCTTTTGCCATTGAGGACAATGTCTATTTTAAACTTGGGGGAGGACTACCTCCTTCATTTTTGCTTAGTGTAAATATTTTTCTTTTTGTATATATTTTATATATTTCCAAAAAAAATGAATATCTTAAAATTCCAAAAAAAAAGAGAGAAATTATTTCCAAAATCCAAAAAAAAAGAGAATATTTCACAAAAAAAAAATATATATATATATATATATGTGTGTGTGTTTAGACATTTTGGTATTTAAATAGTACCCCTAGTTTTTGTTTTTGTTTTACTCAAAATTTTCTATAAACAACGTAGTTAATTATAATATTTCTAATCGTCCTTTTTAATTATGTTTCACAAGTAAAATGTTGGCCATGTTGTGTTTCTAATTCACGGTAGCATATTAAGGTGAAATATTTTTCTAAAACTTGCATTTCTATTATGGTTTTTTGTTTTTATTTCCTTTACTTTCTCAAAAATTCATCATCAACTATTTTCTTTTTTGTTTTTGAATAATTTTTGTAAAGTCAACTTCTGAATAAGGTAGTAGATGTGAACAATCCAAGCCACCTATTATTTCTATTTTCAAGTTAATTTCATCAATCTTCTTTTATTATCTAGGAATCGCTTTTTGAAATTTTTCAAACCTTTGTTTTAAATAAATTCAAAAGAGTGAAAATGATTTAGGCCGTTTTTGTTTTTGTTTGAGCTTTCCTGCCACCCAAAAAACTTTTACCACTAGTTAGCCATTTTATAGCTTTTTTCCGATTTCATTTGATAGCTCCTCCCTTCATTTCATTTTCACCAAAGCCAAAATTTCCAACCTATCTAATCACACTAGCCTTTTTTGTTTTATAAAATATTTTCACGATTTTGATAGGATATTTTGTGATTTTTGTAGGAGAAAGGTTTTTGAAAAAAAAAAGTATGCTCAAAAGTTATGTTTATTTCTTTTTGGCCAATGCAAAAGTAAAAAAAAAAATTTGTGGCCTTTGTTTTGAAAAAAAGAGAAAAAAATTGGAAAAAAGAAAAAAAAATGTATATATATTTTTATGAAAGTTTTTGAAACTCTTTGCTTTGTTTTAGTGTGATTTTAAACCTTCACGTTTATCTTTGAATTCCACTCCTAATCATATTCCTAAACCAAACGTTTCTGTCCTATTTAAGTCGTTTTGATTCACGCTTTTTGATTTTTATTTAACAACTAAGAAAAGAAGAAAAGTAAATCAGTTTTAGTTTTGGATTTAAACCTAGATTTTTGTTAATTAAATTGATATAATTATAATGCGTTGCTTGGATCTAATAACAAATCAATGCGTTTTTATCATTTTTGTTGCTTTGCTTAAGTCTATTTAAAGAATTTCGTTAAAATTTTGGATGATTTGTTTTTATTGAGTAAGTTTATAAAAGTTTTACCATACCTAAATAATTGTTTTAGACTTACATTTCACCTTTTCCCTACTTAGAATTTCGCATAGTACGTGTGTAGGCATAATTAGAACTTTTTTATTAGTCCTTTTTTTATGATTATCTAGTTTTTATATTTTTGCTTGAGGACAAGCAAAGCTTAAGCTTGGGGAATTTGATAATACGTTTTGTAGTCTAAACTATGATCGTATTTTTTATTTTATATTATACAAATCATGTCAATTATTAGTTTATTTTTTTATCAATTTTATGTAAATATTATTGCCACTGACTTTTTCTTATCCTTTTGAAGGTTTCAAAAAAATTGGCCAAAAATGACCTGACACGCCCCTTTGTCACGCCCTCCCTGGGCGTGACCTAGGGCGTATCACCCGATCCCGAGGACTCCTGCTGGAAGGGACACAAAAACGAACAAAACGGCTGTCACGCCCCCTGACACGCCCTCCGTGGGCGTGTTGCCAGGCCTGACCCAGGGCGTGTCGCCCTCTGCCGCAAAGCCTGCCGCCGCATTGAATGCAAGTTCCACCACAGCACGCAACAGTACTATCACGCACCCCGTCACGGGCGTGACCTTGGGCGTGACATCAACCTTTCCGATGACTGACGGATTTCCGACCAATGATTTCGACATGACGTGCGTGTCACGCCCCCCCCCCCTACACGGGCGTGACCATGGGCGTGTTGACCGACGTACTAAAGCAATCATCCCTCCCGCCAGATCCCATAACCCGAGGTCAACTTCGTACATGTCATGCCACATGACACGCCCCCCCTAGGGAGTGTCGGAGGGCATGACCAACCCGAGAATTTTGCCTATAAATTCAGGCCCCCCCTTCCATTTTAGCAAGCTTTGGTTGAGAGGGGGAGGTGCTGCCTCTTTGGTTCTTGAACTTTCTTATGCTTCTCTCTCTCTCTCTCTTTGTAATTTTTTTTTAACCCTAGTTTAATCTTTACTTGTTCATACTTTCTTTGTAATCTTTAGTGTTGCTTAGTGCTAATTGTAGGGCTGGAATAGGTTTAAATTCCTTGCACTTGTAATTTCTTTTTCCATAGTGTAACTTGCCCCTTTTCATTAATAGAAGTGTTCTTTGTTTAGCTTGTGTTCTTTTTATGCTTTACAACTCATCCCCCCTCCTCCACTTCACTATGATTAACTAATCCTCCTTGTACTCTATCTTGATGATCCGAGGTTCGAGCGATTAAGTAATGATGTTTTGATTAATCTTTTCTTTTTAGTTTAGGGCCTTGAATTACTCTTGATTAATCATGGGTTGGAGGTATATTATCGATATATACCCTCCACCTTTGCTTTCATTCTAGGCTAGCCAAGAGGCCGATAGAATGAAGTGAGCATTCAAGAGTAAAGGGAGTTGTACGCACCCCTCGAGAGTGGAAGACGTCCAAATCTCCCGGATTAGAGTAAAATCCAATAGTGGGGTTCACCACGTAAAGCGAGTTTTAGGCCTCCGATTTAGACGAGAGTCGGTCGGACCTTTATAAACTCAGTTGGGCACGACTTAGAGAGAAGCATGTTCAAGCTTTAGGAACCTCCACGGTCAAGGACCTTTATACTATTAAGTTTAGATTTTTTATCGCAATTTCTTAATCGTCTTTAGCCGAGGTGATTCTTGATCGAGTGCATTTCCACTTCATATTTTCAACCTTTCATAGTAATCGATTTTCTTATGCTATTTAATTAACTCTAATAGCTCTCTTTCTAGCTTTAGCTTTACTTCCTTCCTTGCAATTAGATTCTCTAAAACCCTAGTTTTTCCGTCGATAAGATAATAGTTTTTGTGTGTGTAAGCATACTCAACAGTTCCCGGATTTCAATACGACACTTGTGTCCCCTAGCTACAATTCAATAGGTATACTTGCCTCATTGGATTGCTAGTTCGGTTGCGTTTATTTTCTTCTAACCCAAGCACGCAACACTTAACTTCAGAACACGTGGAACTCATGGCCACAAGATTTGAACCCAACTCTCACAATTTCCTGGACTTCCTCCAGTACTTCCTGCTACACCAAGCCACAGGAATCCACCACAGATTTCATACACACAAGTAATAAACACACATTCTTCTCCGATTGACAAACAAGCATCACCAATCCAGACCAACATGTCCAGATGGGCTTCACAAAGCATGCCTAACCGTACTCATACTTCTGGTTCTAATGTAATACAACAAGGGACGAACCACCGACCCAAGGGAATCACTTCGCCATCCACCTTTTTGGTGGAAGATTCCTATGCAAATGTTGGAAAGAAGGACTTCACTTGTCTAATATGGAAATTGTTACCATTGGAAGATGCTTCGGAGCAAGGGGATAAAAGTAAACAGATGAAAGTTCTCGTAGCAGCCTTGCCTTCGCAAAACCGAACTCGTCTCGCGATTTGAACCACCGTAGCACCACCAGCGGCCGGAATCCTCTTCTTCCTCCTCCTCTTGCTCTCCTCTCTCTCTCTCTCTCTCTCTCTTAACTTAAGATTGAGAATAACACAACTCAAATGAGCTTTCTCCTCCTCAAGGCCGGCCTTATCACCCCAGGGAAGAGCCTAGACCATTGGAACTTTGTCAAAGAAAATGAACGGCTTAGATCATCCCTTAAATTGATTTTCTTGGGCCGAACACGGGTTATGACACGCCCGTGCCACAGGACATGTTACTTAAGTGGCAACAGAACCGACTCACCCAGTCCATAAGATGGGCTTAGACACACCCGTGTCAAACACCTGGCACGCCCGTGTCAGAAAGCACACGTTCTTGTGACCGGCCGTGTCACTCCTTAAACACAGGACCAGATCACCCGAGAAGAAAATGGCTAAAGCACATGCTCGTATCCTTAGTTGTATGCCAAACACGCCCCTGTGAGATGCCCGTGTCACAGGCCGTGCTAGCGACTCAACACTACATGGTTATTCACCCGAGCAGGACACGCCCTGGGACACGCCCGTGTCCCAGGCTGTGTCGCATCTCGACGATCGTCAACCGTGCTATCTCGAGAACTCGACTCGATGCCCACCGTAAAGGACACACCCTGGGACATGCCTATGTCCAAGGCCGTGTACACTAGACATGCCATGGGACATGCCCGTGTCCCAGGCCGTGTCACCCAGTCTGGCCCCATTTTGGGACTTATGGTTTTTGGGGTGTTATACCGTCTATCAAATTGACGTGAAGTCTGCCTTCCTTAATGATGACATAAAGGAAGAGGTGTATATGGATCAACCTCCAGGTTTCGTTGATTCTAACTTTCCCGATTTTGTTTATCTGCTATCTAAAGCTTTATATGGTTTGAAACAAGCTCCTCGAGCTTGGTATGAGACGATGTCTAGCTTTCTTCTTGAGAACAAGTTCGCAAGAGGAAAGATAGATAATACATTATTTCTTAGGAAAATAAAAGGGAAGATTTTGCTAGTGCAAATCTATGTCGATGATATTATTTTTCACTCTACTGATGACAACGTCTACAAAAAGTTATCTAAACTTATGCAAGGGAAGTTATAAATGAGCTGTATGGGAGAGCTGAAGTATTTCTTAGTACTTCATGTGAAACAATCCGAAGATGAAATTTTCATCTCACAGACTAAGTTCACAAAGGAGTTAATTAAGAAATTCGGAATTGAGAATGCAACCTTTATGAGGACTCCAATGGGTTCAACTGTGTCTCTAGACAAGGATGAGAAAGGGAAACCTTTTTATGAAACCAAGTACAGAAGCATAGTTGGATCCTTGCTCTACCTTACTACTAGTAGACCAGACATAATGTTCTCGACATTTGTATGTGCTAGATTTTAAGTGAACTGTAAGGAATCTCATTATGCTGCTTGATGCAGTGGCCCAGAGCCGCCCCGCTCTGTCGGAGTCACACCGAGCCAGAGCAACATGAATGGCACCCACTGCCGGGCTGCAGCCCAAGCACCCCACCCATGACCGCACCTATTCTCAGCGTGGCGGGATGTTGAGGCGAGTTCTCGAACCCAGCCCCCTTGATAAAGAGCTTTCTTAACAGCTCTCATCACCAACTGAGTTGGGTTCGAGACCTCGCCTCAACATCCCGCCGCGCTGAGAATAGGTGCGGTCATGGGTGGGGTGCTTGGGCTGCAGCCCGGCAGTGGGTGCCATTCATGTTCCTCTGGCTCGGTGTGACTCCGACAGAGCGGGGCGGCTCTGGGCCACTACATCAAAAAAGTGCACTTTTTTTGATGTAGTGGCCCAGAGCTGCCCCGCTCTGTCGGAGTCACACCGAGCAAGAGGAACACGAATGACACCCATAGCCGGGCTGCAGCCCAAGCACCCCACCCATGATCGCACCTATTCTCAGCGCGGCGGGATCTTGAGGCGAGGTCTCGAACCCAGCCCCCTTGATAAAGAGCTTTCCTAACAGCTCTCATCACCAACTGAGCTGCAGCTCAGTTGGTGATGAGAGCTGTTAGGAAATCTCTTTATCAAGGGGGCTGGGTTCGAGACCTCGCCTCAACATCCCGCCGCACTGAGAATAGGTGCGATCATGGGTGGGGTGCTTGGGATACAGCCCGGCTGTGGGTGTCATTCGTGTTCCTCTGGCTCGGTGTGACTCCGACAGAGCGGGGCAGCTCTGGGCCACTGCATCACTGCTGCAAAGCGGATTTCTAAATACCTTAAAGGTACATCGAATCTTTGCTTATGGTACCCAAGATGTAATGACTGCGAACTAATTGGTTTCTCAGATGCAGATTTTGCAGGTAGTAAAGATGATAGAAAGAGCACTTCTGGGACTTGACAATTCCTCGGAAGGAGACTCATTTTTTTGAGCAGCAAAAAACAAATTTTTGTCACAATTTCAATGGCCGAATCAGAAGTCTTTTCTGTCGGCAGCTTTTGTGCACAATTGCTTTGGCTAAAGAACACACTGAAAGACTACAACCTGAGAGTCAAAGACATCCCTTTGTTTTACGACTCCTCCAATGCGATTGCAATAGCCAAAAACCCAGTCTCTCACAGCCGAACAAAGCACATAAAGATGCGATACCACTTCATCCGGGAGCATGTGGAGTATGGAGACATAGATCTACAATATGTCCCTACTGATAGGCAGATTGAAGACAATTTCATGAAGTTGCTGGATGAGACAAAGTTCTCGTTCTTCAAAAAAAAACTTGGAATAATCAACAAAGAAGGATAGAGAAGAAGGACTCAAAACACAGCTATAGATCAAGGGATAATTAAAAAAGTTGAAATTTCTCTTAGACTTCATTTCTCGAGAAAGGTATGGACTACTCGAGAGCTCGGCAATGACAACTTGAGTACTCCTTTGAACTCTCGAGCACTAATTAAGTCACTCGAGTGCTATCACTCGAGTACTGAACTTCTTCTCAAGAAGTAGAAATGAGCCACTAGAGTACGTCATTCTGTCACTCGAGTAACATTGATCGACTCGAGATATAGGCAAGTAATATTTCGAATTTTGTTCAAACTTCTTTATTCACAACCTGACGTATATTCCGCCTCATTCTATGGTATGTTATGTTTTAATTAATTACTTAATATTCAATATTAGGGTTATATAAATAAAAAAACCGGATTTCAAGATTCTACACGAATTCAAATCCCTCTCTCTCGAAAGAGAGTTCGACTTAAACCGCTGAAATACAGCTCGCTTCCGTCGTCGTCTTGTTCCATTCTATCTCTCGCAATTCTTTGAAGGATATGGCGTTGTTGTCGAAGGTCGGGATAGGCAGTGTGTTGGTCGTCGCCGGTATAGCAGAAATTTCAGATGACTTCAGGAATTTCCTCATTCTACTCGACACATGCGGTCTCACTTTTGTTGTACAGCAGCCGTGCAAGTTTTTTTTTGCAGAGGTAGAAGAATTATTTAATAATATTAAAGTGAAGAGGAATGGGAAAGTCCTTAAGTCCAACGTTAAAGGAATCAAAATCTAACTTACCAAGAACTCTGTTTCTCAACTTCTTCGGATGCCTCTAGTTGATGAAGAAGATGATATCACAGATTAAGATTATGATCGGGTATATAGCTTTTGTGGAATATCTGAGGTTATCAAGAACATCCGCCGTCCAGACCTCAATGCTGAGGGAAAGCTACTAGTTGACATTTTGGGAAAAGTTCTACTGTGAAAACCACTTCCATAAGTTTCATTTATACATTTCTTTTCTACATGATAACAACAATCGTTTCAAGAAAGAAGTTCCAATTTGGTATGATTACTTTGGACAAAATAATGGGGAGCATTAAGGATCAAAATTATGCAAGGATTATCTCTTTGATGTTGCATGACGTCAATCCTAAGGTGTTTGATTTATCCAAAGGAAAAACCCTCCACCATATGAAAAATGTGTCAATCTCTTCCATTCAGAGGTGGGAATTAAAATTACATATTCTAACCCAGGCTGCCTATGCCGATAAGTAACCAGTTATAGAATTCAAGACCCCATCTCCCTCTCTACCTAATGTTGCTGGCACATCTGGTGCAGCAGCTGAGGGGGAGCCTGCCTCTTCTATTCAATAAGTTAGAATGCCTACTCCTCCTGATACATCTCTCCATCAATCCACTTCAGACAAACTCCAGCTAGATTCTCAGGTACTAGAGACCATCCACTCTACTATAGAAGATATTAATAAGATGAATGAAGAGATCAATCAAGATGAGCCTCTACCTCCCCTCCAAAA
Organism: Platanthera zijinensis; assembly: GCA_039513925.1. Lineage (NCBI taxonomy): Eukaryota > Viridiplantae > Streptophyta > Magnoliopsida > Asparagales > Orchidaceae > Platanthera > Platanthera zijinensis. The sequence goes on from CM077084.1 coordinate 164,340,252, forward strand.
TGACCAATCTAAAGAACCATTCAAGGAACATACTCCAGTACAATCACCACCTCCCATTCTATCTCCAGAGGCCCTTGCTGAACACTTCCCTACTACAGAGAAAGAACAAGAAAAGACTATACTGATTTAAGATGAGAAAGAACAGAGTCCAGAACTAATTGAAGATCCCTTGAGGAGGTTAGATTTCACTCTTCTCACCATACTTGGTGAGGAAGGAGATGTTCTGATTCACACTACCAGAGATCAGAGATCGGTAGGTGTTGATGAAATTTCTCCTTGGACTGCACCTCCTCTTCCAGTTACTCCTTCTGCCACTGCTTCTACTATACCTGTTGCTTTTGATTTACTTGGTAAGATAGAAAAAATGCTGGTGGATCAAAGAAAATATTTTGATGATTCACTGAAAGTTGTTCAAGAGAAAGTCGCTGCTCTGGAAAAGAAAATGAGCAGAGGATTTGCAGAGATTCAACATAACACATATCAACTGAAGCACCTCTTCTAGATAGGTGGAAAAGCCCAGAATCATACAATCACCAATGTTGGTATGGTAATGGACCAATCAGTTACCCTGGCAAATAATAAGATTCAACTTGAAAAGAAGGCCCAAGAGCACCTCGTGAAGATATGTTAAGATGTGGGCACTTTCAAAGATGATGCCATATAGAAGCTAAGTGTAGAAGTAAGAAAGGGGGAGGAACTTGTGAAAGAACATGTTGAAAAGTTTGATACTAATGTCAAGACTCTATGGACTGCAAAAATTGATGAAATTAATAAAGATGTACTAGCCCATATTTAATCTATAAAATTCCATACCATTGACACTGCTGTCTGGATGCACAACCATATTTTCCCAGACTTCCAGGATGATCCCAATATCATTCCACATCATATAAATCCCCTTGCAAAACCTCAACCAGCTCAGATGCCTGCTCCTCAACCTACCTTTTCTCCTAGGCCAGAAGGGCAAGCTCCTCCCATAGAATCTTATGCTCAGGTATGGGAAACAGAGATACCAAAAGATATACCTGAAATTCAGATACCTAAAATAAGGAAATATGGTGATGGAGCCTCTACCAGCAGATTATTTCCAAATCCAGGGGCAGAGAAAAGAAAAACTCAAGAGTTTGCAGAAATATGGAGCCCAACTTAAAAGTCTTTGATTCTTCATACTTTGAAGCTAGTTTTGGACTTCAATGAAAATAGACATGACCATTACATCTCCCATCAGTGGGACATATATGAAAATTCTATGATAAAAAGGAGAATTTATGATAGAGAATATGGGAGGAACAATCCTGCTGCACCTCCAAGGCCTCCTAAATACTATCCTAAACAATTCAGTTATCAGAGAAGACAATAAGAAAAGAAGGACAGACAGCATCAACAACATCAACAGTAACCTGAAGCCAAAGATTGTGGATTGGATTTGTGTAGATCTGAAATTTTGAAACATTTCAGTTGTATAAATCCTTTGTTTTTATGATCCATTCATTATCTTTAATTTGTGTGCATGTCATTTTGTTTTTATCCTCTTTAACTAGTTCTTTTATTTTGATATAATTCTCCTTAGTGTAGAGTGTACTGACTTCTATAAATAGGGGGAGATTGTTGGGTATTGTATCCACAATAACCTAAATTTGTATGAAGTCACCGTTGAACTAAGATGAATTAAGTTGTATTTGATGTATTGCTTAAGTTTTGTATATGCAGGAATTATTGCTAAGTGTAGACCAATGTCAGCCTACAGTGGGTCATCAAATACAGGACCATACAATGTAATCCATGATTGTGTGTTCAATGGTATATATTCATGCGTAGCCTCTCTATTGGGATACACTTCATTTTCAAGCACTCGGTTTGATGAAGGAAGACTTGTTGTTGATTGGAAAGAAGAAGTAAAATTTTCATAAAACTGAAATTCTACTTAGTATTTTACTCGAGTGGAATTATAGTACACGAGTAGAAACCTTAGATTCACTTGAGTAGGTCTTGTATGAAACTCGAGTAAAGAAAGTGGTTCTCGAGTAGCTTTAATCTAGCTCTCAAGACGATAAGTCCAGTACTCGAGTAGACCTTCTTTATTTCTCGAGTTATCAGTTCTTATGTCTTAGAAATTTTATAAGTAAATCACTTGAGTAGTCAAGTCTAGTACTCGAGTAGATGAGCAGTTTATTTCGAGTGATAAAAGGTAAGTTCTCGAGAAGCTTTTTACCCACTCGAGTAGCAAATCCATTTACTCGAGAAACTTGTTTAGTTCTCGAGTATTACAGTTTCAGTACTCAAGTAATCAACATTCCTTCCAGAATTTTCTCCAAGTCTAGTTCTCGAGAAGTGTAATTCTACCTCTCGAGTAGTATCTCTAGCACTCGAGTGATCTTTACTCCACTCGAGTGATTTATTATTCTATCCTGAATTTCCTGAGTTGCTCCTTCTCGAGTAGTCGATGCTATCTACTTGAGAGCCAGTCATAGTACTCGAGTTGTATTCTTCTCACTCGAGAAATGTTGTCATCTATTCAGAAAATTTCCTTATGTCCCTGACAAACTATGTTCTGAATTCCTTGATGTGACTTGTCCACATGGCCGTCATTAATGTTAATTATGACCGTTAGGGAGATCTTATAAAAGTTCGTGTCATTTCGACTAACCCTAATAACAATAAGCACGTGAATTCTAATATTTTATGTTTTCCTGATCGGCCGTAGCTTTCCAAATCTACAAAAGTCGTCACTCACTTTGAAGATCGTCAAGGTAGATTTCGATCCAGAACGACTTGCAGATCAAGAGCTTTTTCAATCTCTTCATTGTCTTTGATCATGTGAGTCCAAATATCTCAAAACAAGATCTAGCTGAGAGTTTTCTTTAACAATTTCTGAGAAAGTTGGATAGATCAAGAAAGAAGGCCTAGGCAGAGATTTCAATATCTTAGAAATTTACTGTTTGTATTTTCTTAAATTCATTTCACTCTTGTAGGAGATTATTCTCCGAGTTGTAGGAAGTTTTTCATCTTTCGAGTGTAGATCCCTTTTTGGATCGAGTTGTAGGAACGTTGTTCCGAGTGGTAGGATTGTTCTCAATCCGGGAATAGTGGAGTAGCCGAGTCTAGTGCTTTGCTAGATCATTGATTGGAAAGTTGATGTACCCAAGGTTGGGGAACCACTATAAATTTTAGTGTAATTTGTGCCTACTTGGTTTATTTTCTATGTTAGTTGGCTAAATTTTTTATTCCGCAAATAGAAGCACAACTCACCTATTCACCTCTCTCTAGGTGATTTAGGTAGACAACTTAAGCGTTTTTCATCACGGATCTAGTTTTGGAACTTTATTTAAACCATAAGATCTTCTTCTCCAAGCTATACAAGCTTCAGCCCAGCCCTTAGCTCCAGCACAAACTCCACCTTCTTCCTTAACTTTCATTTCTCAAGGAGAGGATGAAATGAAGAGAGAGAGAGAGAGAGAGAGAGAGAGAGAGAGAGAGAGTAAGAAGGAAATAATGATCTCCTAAATCCACACCCCTCTACTTATGTGACCTCAAATTTAACCGACACGTTGACTAAGATTTGGGTTGACTTGTCAACTTTGGAGTTATCTCCTGGCGATATCGGCTGTCGCTACCCGGCGACATTGACTTAACCACTTCACCGCTTTGACCCAGGTCAACCATCGCTTATCTAAAGCTCTTTGGCTAAACCGACACGTGTCTCACGCCACGTAGCACTATCGCCCGGTGACGTCTTCTGTCGCCACTCGACGATATCATTCGATGATTCATTGAGTGTATCGAGTTCATCGTGTGCCGACTCAACGCTTATCTCTATCGCCATCCAGCAATACCCACTATTCTTACTCGGCGATATCATTTCGACGATTCGTCGAACGCGTTGAGTGCGTCGAGTACAGCTCGACGAACATTGCATCATTATCGCCATCAGGCGATACCCAGTATCGCCCGGCGATAGTGACAAAATTTCTGCTGTAAAATCTAGGGTGTTACAACCCTCCCCTTCTTACAGAAATTTCTTCTCGAAATGTGCTTACAGCTATAAGGAAAACAACAACTTAAAAGTTACAACAAATTTTTATTCATGCAAACAATATTATAAAGACTTACACAAATAACTTGGGATGTTCATCACGTATGGTATGTTCACGCTCCCATGTTAGCTCTTCACAACCACAGTTGTCCTACTGGACTTTGACCATCCCAATTATCTTGTTCCATCGCTGCTTAACCGTCTTATTCTTGATCTGAATGGGTCTAACTTTCGTCATTAGCCCAGATTCGACTGGTATTCGATCATTCAAAATCACTTGAGTTGGCTCATTCACGGAATTTCGAAGCAATGATATGTTGAACTCATCATGCGAGCCACTCAATTCCATCAAAAGAGCTAGCCGATAGACTGCAGCTCCAACTCGCTCTACTATTTCAAACGGACCACGATATTTTGGACTCAGATTTTTCAAGCGCCGAATCCTGGACACGCTCTTGAATGGTTTGATTTTTAAGTATACCCAATCACCAACCACAAACTCTACATTTCGTTGCATGAAATTGTAGTACTTTGCCTGCCTATCTTGGGCTATTAATAACCTCACTCGGATAGAGCGTATCGTCGAATTAGCCACTTCGACATCCTTACGCTTAAACAACTTTGACTCACCCATTTCCGCCCAAGTTAACGGTGTATGAGACTTCTTACCATACAAAGCTTCATAAGGCGCCATATTTATGTTAGCTTGATATTTATTAATGTTGGCGAACTCTACCATATAGAGATGGTCTTCCCACCTCATTTCGAAATCCAAGGCGCACATCTGGAGCATATCCTCCATAATTCTGTTGGTCTTCTCGGTCTCACCATGCATTTGTGGATGAAAGGCCATACTGAACTTTAATTTTGTCCCCAACAAATGATGGATTAGCTTCCAATCATTCGATGTGAAGTTCCCGTCTCGGTCACTTACGATGCTACGGGGTGCACAGTGCAATCGTACTATTTGCTTGAAATAAAGCTTCGCCAAAATTTCCACTGAATCGTCTCCGTATTGTGATCTCTGCAAACCGTGCACGAAATCTATCAAAATGTCATCAAAATTCCATTCTGGAATAGGTAGAAACTTCAGGAAACCTCGATCTTCTGATATTCTGCTTTCACTACGACACACGTCTTTGTGCCATATAAAAAATTATGTCTTTATTCATGTCCGGCCACCAGAACATCTTCTTCATGTCCTTGTACATCTTTGTGCTCCCTGGGGAATTGAATATTTCGTAAAGTTAGCTTTATACATCAATTCTTCTCTTAGCTTACCTATATTCAGGACGCACAGATGACCGTCTATCCACAAGAGTCCGTAATTCAAGGAAAACAGGGAATCTGACCTATCCGCTGCATAGCATTTTAAACTTTCATCAAGTTCTGTTGCTTGCCGAATTCTGTCTGCAAGGTCATACTGTACCTCCGTCCAGTTTAGGCATGCATTTGTAGTTAAATTCTTGACAACACCAAAACATTAAATGTCTAGGTTCTCTAATTCCTGTATGAGATGCTCGGCATACACCTGCAACCAATTTGCCCATGCCAGAGTCCTACGAATCAAGGCGTCAGCAACAATATTTCCCTTCCTAGGAGTATAATGAATCGCGAAGGTGTAGTCCCCAAGGAACTCCATCCACCTCCATTGTCGCATATTAAGATCCTTTTGATCCAACAAATACTTCAGGCTCTTATTGTCCGTGAATATATCCACCTTCACCCCATATAAATTATGACGCCACAGTTTAAGTGTAAAAATCATCGCTGTTAACTCCAAGTCGTGGGTACGGTAGTTCCATCCATACACTTTCAACTGGCGTGAGCCATAAGCTATCACTTTGCCAAACTGAAGAATCACAAATCCTAAACCACTCCCTGGCACGTCACTATAAATCTCAAAGCCGTCTGTACCACAAGGCGACGTCAAAATAGGCATTGTGGTTAAACAACTCTTTAGCTCTTCAATAGCCCGGGCGCACTCCGGCGTCCAAACGAACTTTTTATATTTCCTCATCATTGTGGGGAGAGGTAAGGCTATCCGTGAATAGTATCCAGCAAGTCTAAGGAATGTATCACTTCTCTACAATAGACAACACAGGTCACTGTTATATCGTAATTATCTTTGCAGGATCTACTATAACGCCCCCGATTTTTCGATGATTTTTTTTGATTTTGTATTGTCATATTTATGACGTCAGGGCGTTAACCCTCTTTCTGTTTATTAATAGCGTTGCACTGCTTGTGCATTTTTGTGTTCGTTGGGTCTATTTGACAAGTTTTTGGTTTTTTAAGAGATTGAATGTTTCCATGTTGGAAGCTTTGAGTTTTGAAGTTTTGAACTTGTCTTGTTTTATTCCGAACCAAGCATCCTTGGGTCTCGACGCTTGTTTTTATTCCTTGTGATGACTTCGCTTAATTAAGCATTTGTTGATAGTTTCTCAAGATTGGTGCGTCAGATTCTAGGGTCGTCTCTCAAGCTAAATTCTTAGAGTCGGCATTTCTCTTCTAGAATTTAAGAGAATTCAAAAATTTTCAAAATTTTCCTTTTCAGTTCTCGAGAGGACCTGGAGTTCTCAAGAATTATCCTCTAGTACTCGAGATACCAATCTTCTGTGCTCGAGTACAGCGTGCATGGTTCTCAAGAGGCATTTCTGTAAGTACTCAAGTATTCTTCTTCTAGTACTCGAGTAATCGTCCCTTAGTACTCGAGTAATCACCTAGCTCTCAAGAAGGCCTTATCCTGTTCTCGAGTAAGGTGTTCTCTTCTACTCGAGTAGCCCTAGTAGTACTCGAGTAGCCCTTGTTGTACTCTAGTAGTACTTCTCTGGTAGTATAGTGGTCTTTTCACTACTCGTGTAGTTCTTCCAGTACTCGAGTAGTCCTTCCCTGGTACTCGAGTGGTCGTTCCAGTAATCGAGTAGTTTTTCCAGTACTCGAGTAGTCCTTCCCTGGTACTCGAGTGGTCCTTCCTGTACTCGAGTAGTTCTTCCAACACTCGAGTAGTCCTTTCTTCCTTCTCGAGAAACCCGGTTCAGCGGACCCCAATTCTTCTTTTAAGTGCAGTTATTCTTATTTAACCCTATGTATAAATACCTACATCTTCCTCATCTATTAATCGATCGAAATTCTTGTCGACCTCACGAACTAGAGTGGCATGAGTGAGTAAGAGGTTGTCCGTCCGTACTCCTTCCGGTGACCACCGACGGTGCTCCGGTGCTCGAAATCGTGAACCGATCGTTGATCCGGAAAGCTCTCGTCGAGAGCTACGCCATCATTGTAAAAATTTCCCCATTACTTGAGTTTTCTTGTTATGGTTTTTCGTCCCTAACCTCAATTTCAACCATTTTTGTTTAGATTTCGACTCCTGTCATCTTCTTTTGCCCCGATCTGCGACGTGGAGTATTTCAGTGAATGTTTCCGATAAAACCAAGGCAAGTGTTGGTTTACCCTTGTTTCCTCTTCTTCGGTTAATGGTAACTGTTAAGTTTTTCATGTTTGATAAATTTCAACACTTTTTCCCCCCAAGGTATCATAGTAATTAATCATCCGTAATGATTTCTTGATGTTATAAGATCTTGTCATGGTAAACCTAAAATTTTTCACGCCATGTTTATTCATTCTTGAAGTGTTTTTATTAGCAGCTCTAATCGCATTATCCATAATTGTTGATCATGTTAGAATTGATATGTGCCCTATAACACTTCATAGATGTCGATCCACTGCGTCCTTTAGAATTTGATGTGCCAAGTCTCGAGATGTAGTGGACATAACCACCTCTGCAAGGTTTATTCCCTTTATTGGTACCTCATAGAAGTCTACCAGGTTTTTGAGCATCTGTGGTGTATTGTGGAGGGTATGAGACTCCCCCGCTGTTAGATGGATATTATATTCATGAGGGGTGGGTCAAGTTGAGTGACCACCTCACCCATGTTTTTGGGTAGAGTAAACAAGAGGTGCCTAATAAAGGTTTTGCAATTTCTTCCTTATGATTTACTTATATTTGTCACCTTATAGCCTTGTGCAACTGGTGTATTTGTCGATGTACGTGACGAGTCACGTAAGTGTTCTTTTTTTCCTGTTTGATGTTTTACTTTTGTACTTTACTTCAATAATGTGGGTCTTGGGTTGGTACCCATTTTGACCTTTGTTTATTTTAGCTTATCTGTCTGCCACTATTTGTAAGTTCTTGCTGAGGTGTTTTCTTTGTAATGCCTCAGGTTCAGATCAGTAGCAGATAGCGGAGCTTGTTTTGGAGTTTCTGGGCAGCAGTTTTAGCTGTGGTTTCCGCCTCGCCGTAGCGAGGTAGTTTGTTGTTTAGTTCGGAAATACTTCTATTTTATGCGTGTTCGTGTCAGATTATTGACGCCAACATGATAGACAGTTTTGGATACCTTGCTAGCTGCTAGTTATTTTTTCTTTGTGATGGATTACTTACTCTCTAGGATGATATATGATACGAATGCATGATAGGTATTTTTCAAGTATAAAATCTACTATTATTACTCCATGCATTAAATAATTTTAAACACTAACTTATTATATTTAATGACTATAAAAGCTATCTTTACTACTCTTATAAATCTAGGGCCTTGCATATCATGAGTTATCCTTTGGGGATGTTTATACTCATGTAGGTTGTTGGAGTCAATCTAAACAAGTATCTTTCGCAGCGTATAATTGTATTTTGATTCATGGACTAGTTGATCAACTAAGCCGATTGATACGGCTAACTTCTTCACTTAGACTGGATTTTCCTCTAAATAACCTTAAGATCTTTCTTTATGCATTAAGTAGGAGTTTTGCCTGAGCATCTGCAGTTATCCCCTACAGATGTGGCATCATGACGCACATTTTCCCCTACTGTGATAAGTTATTAAATGCGGTTAAAATGCGAGTTGTGACAAATGGTATCAGAGGGAGGTTGCTTGACAATTGGTCGGGCAACCTTCCCTTGGTACTGTTAGTTGTTTAGTGTCATTTCATACACACACTAAAGTGTCATCAGTACGTCTTAGCCGAAGCATAGTCACAACACTCATAGCATGATAATAAGTATATGGGGCATATTATGTAATATGGGATGCATGATATGTGTTTGTATATTGGACAACCATAGGAGGCAACATGTGACGGTTATGTAGTATGGGATGCATAACCACCATCACATGGGTGCCCATTAGCATGTTTTATTTCCTCATTGCATGTGATGCTATGTAGTATGGGATGCATAAAATTTCATGTGTACGTTGCTCATAACATGCCTTAAGGCCTTTACTAGAATGCATAACACTGCAAACATAGCATATCATGGCATAAGACTATGTGCTAAGTTAAGGTTTACATGATGATACATGTACACACATGATTTTAAAGAGAATGAAGAATTCATGCATTCATATCATAGGCACATGAGTAAATAGGATGAGAGGATATCATCTTAAGTAGGACATAACCTCATTACAAAATTCCAGAGCAAGTTGCAGCATAAGCAAGTTTCTTTTAAGTATGGTTTTAACTTGTCATGTGTCCTAGTGGTAATCTAGGATTTTGATTGGTTGTTCGTTTGCCTTTTTATAAATGCCATCAAAGAATATTACGACGAGGTAGACTCCCCAGTCAGAGGGTGAGTCATCAGGTCCGCAGAGTGATGGGTTGATCGAGAGTTTGCCCCAGAGCAATGAGGCTCTGTCGAGGCAAGTAGTTGCGATGCAATCGCAAATTCCGACTTTGTTATCTGCCACTCCCACGCAGTAACCATTAGTGCAATAGTTGTCGTGGATCAAGCCGTTCCACATTCCCCTGCTCCTTTGGTGCCCCCGGTGACGCTACCACCAGAGATTAGTTTCATCTCGCATTCCAGCGATTGAGACCTCCAAATTATGACGGGAGTGCAGATTTTATTATTTTTGATGATTAGATCATCTCCATCAAGGAGATGTTTTTGTATTCCAGAATTCTAGAATCCCCGAATGTAAAGATTGTAGCCTATCAGTTAAAAGAAGGGCAAAGAGTTGGTGGATTCGGGAAAGGGAGAGTCTGAAGGAAGGCTATTCTTGGGAATCTTTTAAGAAGATGTTGTTGAAGAACTTTCTACCCTCGGTCGAGCAGACCGCCGGATGAATAACTTCCTACATCTGAAGCAGAGACAACTCTTTGTTAGCGAGTACGAGATTGAGTATAGCAAAGTGAGTAGGTTTTCTCCTGATTTGGTAGCTTCGGAGGAGGGTAGAGTGAAACATTTCTTGGGAGGACTAAGAAGCAATGTCAAGCAGAGAGCATGCGCTTATGGAGCTGACAGTTATGTTGTGACAGTGGAAGCCACACTGAAAGTCAAGGCGATCGAGATTTTCAAGAATCGAGTTGTTGCAGCAAGGAAAGAGAAGATGTAGGGTGTTGTGGATGGAAGCACTAGGGCATCTGGCCCGTCCTCGAAAAAGAAAAGTCAAGCAATATGTAACTTTAATGGTCGAACTAGCCACCCTTACGAAATGTGTTTCAAGAGGACTGCCACCCTGAAGCAGCAGTAGGTGCACGCCATCCAAGGTGCACCGAAGGGAGATTTTGTGTGCACATTTTGTTATATGAAGGGACATGACATGAGTCGTTGCTTGATAAAGGATAAGGTTTGCTTCCAGTATGGGCAGAAGGGGTATCTGAAGTATTTATTTTCCCAAGGCTCAGTCCCCACTATAGCAGCCCTGCTTCGAGCTCTGCCGCCGCCACCAAACCAAGATAAAGGAAAAGGAAAGCTGAACGTGGTGACCAGCGAGGATGCTCAAACCTCTATGCAAGTGATATCAGGTTAGACCCTAATTTAAATTCCTTTACTCTCTTTATTTTCCCATGTTCATTCGTTTAGTTACGTATGCTACGGTTTTAGGGGAGTTTAAGGTGGGGAATAGGTAGGCATTCATTCTTTTTGATTCGGGTGACACTCATTCGTTTGTGGCCCGGAGGTTCATAGATAGTTATCGTTTGAACAAGGATCAGTTAGGAGACTCCTTCAACGTCAGTCTTCCCTCTTGTGATTCAGTGATATCTAATCAATGAGTTCTTAGATGCCCTATCTACCTATGTGATTTCCTAGCCTTTGCAGATCTGATGGTGTTGGACCTGGCGGACTTTGACGTGATTTTGGGTATGGACTGGTTGTCCAAGTATGATGCGGTCATCTAGTGCAAGGCAAAGCGACTGGACTTCAGGATGGAAAATGACCAACATATGGGCGTCTATGGATTTCAGGACAGGGTTTCCCCTATCATTTTTGTGGTACATGCTTGTCATGCTATACAGTCTGCTTGCGAGCCATTTTTGGTTTCTATTTCTGCTTTAGAAACTGCTTTTGCTACTCCACGTATTGAGGATATCTCAGTGGTGCGAGAGTTTCCAGATGTTTTCCTTGCTCCCTTCCGAGACTTCCTCTGGTGAGGGAGATAGTGTTTGTGATAGACCTCACCAGAGGTCTGGTTGTATTAGACCAAGCTCTTCTCCGTTGGGTGCTCATGTGTTGTTCGTAAAGAAGAAAGATGGATCGATGCGACTTTGTCTCTATTATAGAGAGTTGAATAAGCTGACCATTAAGAATAGATATCCCCTGCCAAGGATTGATTATTTGTTTGATCCTTTGCGTGGTAGCTTAGTATTTTCAAAGATCAACCTTCACTTAGGCTACCACCAGTTGAGAAATCATGAGGCAGATGTTCCTCGGACCGGATTCCGTTCGCGTCATGGACATTTTGAGTTTTTGGTGTTGTCCTTCGGTTTGACCAATGTACCCTCTGCGTTCATGGATCTGATGAATAGGGTGTTTGAGGATTTCTGTGACTGATTTGTTATTGTGTTTATAGATGATATCTTAGTATTTTCCCACAATATTGAGGAGCATATTCAGCATTTGCGCTTGGTTTTGTCGACCTTGAGGGAGAATAAATTATATATGAAGTTAAGCAAGTGTGAGTTTTGGCTACCTCAGGTGTCCTTTTTAGGTCATGTTGTAAGCAAGGACGGTATTTCTGTAGACCGAACTAAGATTTTCGCTGGGATGGAATGGGAGAGACCTTCTACCCCTAAGGAGATTATGAGTTTCTTAGGCCTGGCAGGCTATTATAGAAGATTTGTGCATGGGTTTTCAATGTTGTCTGCTCCGCTAACCAGACATACCAAGAAAAACACTCCGTTCATTTGGAGCTACAAGTGTGAAGAAGCTTTTCAAGAATTAAAGAAGAGATTATGTACTACTCTAATTTTAACCTTACCTACTGGAGGAGGTTAGTATGATGTATATGTTGATGCATCACACATCGGACATGGCTGTGTTTTAATACAAGATGGTAAGGTGATAGCGTATGGATTTAGGCAACTAAAGATTCATGAGAGAAACTATCCTACACACAATTTGGAGTTTGCCGCTGTAATTTATGCGCTGAAGCTTTTGCGACACTTACTGAATGGCACACTATGCAAGATCTATACAGACCATAAGTGTTTGAAGTATGTCTTCACTCAGAAGGAACTAAATCTACGCCAGCATCGATGGTTAGAATATATGGCCGATTATGAAGTGTAAATTCTTTATCATCCAGGAAAGGCTAATGTAATAGCCGATTCTTTGAGTTGAAAGACTTCCAAAAAATTATATCTATCGGTACAGTCCTTGGTGGATGAATTCCTGTTGATGGATATCGAGGTTGGGAGTAGTGTTGTGCATGTTAGTATAGAAGCAGAAGATCCCCCTTGGATTTCCCTTACTCGAGCACATCATAAGGTTGATACCGATTTGATACACATCCGGAATAGAACTGTAAAGGGAGAGCTACCTAATTTCTCCTTGGATGAGTTGGATACCTTGAAGTATCACGGTAGATTTTGCGTCCCCCCCCCTTTGGAAAATATTTGGGCTAAGATTTGTGTTAAAGCTAATGGTTTCAGTGTAGCCTCCATCCTGGTTCCACTAAGATGTATAAGGATCTAAAGAAAATTATTTGGTGGTATGGAATGAAGAATGATATCGCGATGTTTGTATCAGAATGTTACACGTGTTAGCGTGTCAAGGCTGACCATAGAAGGCCGGGAGGAAAATTAACACCAGTTGATATTCCAAGTTGGAAATGGGAGAGTATTTTAATGGATTTCATCACTGGTCTACCGAAATATCCCCATGGGCATGACTCTTTTTGGGTGATAGTTGAAAGGTTGACTAAATGTGCTAACTTTATGCCATTTAAGATTGTGTATTCAATGAAAAAGAAAGCGGAGATATACCTTGATGAAGTCATCAGGTTATATGGAGTGCCAGTTAACATCATATCAGATCGAGAATATAGATTTATGTCTCGCTTTTAGAAGAGTTTACAGGAGGGGTTGGGTACAGATTTATGTTATTCCACCGCCTATCATCCACATACAAATGGTCAAACGGAAAGAGTAAATCAGATCGTAGAAGATATGATCAGGTGTTATATTTTGGATCTTGGTGGTGCTTGGGACGAGTGTCTCAGACTCATGGAGTTTGCGTACAATAATAGTTATCAAGAGAGTCTGTAGATGGCCGCGTTTGAGGCCTTATATGGGAGGTGTTGTAGGACTCCCTTGTTTAGGGCTGAGGTTGGTGAGATACCGTTGCTGTGTCGGGAAGCCCTTAAGTATATGAATTGTACCGTGACTCATATTCGAGAAAAGCTTTGTGTAGGTCAAGAGTGTTATGAGAAGTATGCTAATCGACGAAGGGTCGATCTGGAATTTGCTGTTGGGGACTTGGTTTCCCTAAAAGTCTCACCACTGCCCGGCTTTAAAAGGTTTGAAAGGAACCAAAATTTAGACCCCCGGTATGTGGGACCTTTTCAAATTCTTGAGTGCATCGGATTATCAGCTTAAAGGCTGGATTTGACTGCTACCTACCCCAGTGTTCATGATGTTTTCCATGTGAGCTAGTTACAGAAGTGTGTCCATTGCGATCGTCATGTCCTTGACTCGGTGCCCCAGATTCAGCCCAACCTTACGTATATGGAAGAACCTGTTCGTATTCTGGATTCTCAAGATCAAATGTTGCGGAGGAAGACCATCCATATGGTTAAGGTTCTTTGGCGAAATAAAGACGTCGAGAGCGCAACATGGGAATTAGATTCGGTAATGAGGGAATCTCATCCGTACCTCTTCTCTTAGTCCTGGTATGTACCTATATTTTTGGTGGTTTTTGTTTTTTTTTATCGTTTTTAGTTTGGTTGTGGAGCTGTGTTAAGTTTTGGGACGAAATTTCCTTTTAGGGGGAGTGATTGTAACGCCACTGATTTTTCGATGATTTTATATGATTTGGTATCGTCATATTTATGACATCACGTAGTTACCCCGCTTTCTTTTTATTACAGCATTGCACCTCTTGTGCTTTTTCGCGTCCGTTGGGTCTGTTTGACCAATTTTGGGTTTTTGAAGAGATTGAATGTTTTCATGTTGGTAGCTTTGAGTTTTGATGTTTTGAACTCGTCTGGTTTTATTGCGAACTAAGCATCCATGTGTCTCAGCACGTGTTTTTAATCCTTTTGATTACTTTGCTTAAGTAAGAATTTGTTGATAGTGTCTTAAGATTGGTGCGTCGGATTCTAGGGTCTTCTCTCCAGCTAAATTCTTAGAGTCGACATTTCTATTTAAAAATTTAAGACAATTCAGAAATTTTCAAAATTTTCCTGTTCAGTTCTCGAGAGGACCTAGAGTTCTCGAGAATTATCCTCTAGTACTTAAGATACCAATCTTCAATAATTGAGTAGAGCGTACCTGGTTCTCGAGAGGCATTTCTATTAGTACTCGAGTAATCGTCCCTTAGTACTCGAGTAATCCCTTAGATCTCGAGAATGCCTTTTCCTGTTCTCGAGTAATGTCTTCTCTTCTACTCGAGTATACCAAGTAGTACTGGAGTAGCCCTTGTTATACTAGAGTAGTCCTTCCCTGGTACTTAAGTGGTGTTTATAGTACTCGAGTAGTTCATCTAGTACTCGAGTAGTCCTTCCCTGCTACTCGAGTGGTCTTTCCATTACTAGAGTAGTTCTTCTAGTACTCGATCCTTCCCAGGAACTCGAATGGTCCTTCTAGTACTCGAGTAGTTCTTCCAGCACTCGAGTAGTCACTTCTTCCTTCTCGAGAAACCCGGTTCAGCCACCCCAATTATTCTTTTAAGTGCGGTTATTCTAATTTGACCATAAGTATAAATACCTACTTCTTCCTAATCTATTAATCGACCAAAATTCTTGTAGTCCTCCCGAACCAGAGCGGTGTGAGTGAGTAAGAGGTTGTCCGTCTGTACTTCTTCCAGTGACCGCCGACGGTGCTCCTGTGCTCCTATGCTCGACTTTGTGAACTTATCATTGATCCAGAAATCTCTCGTCGAGTGATACGCAATCGTGGGAAAACTTTCCCCATTCCTTGAGATTTCTCGTTAGGGTTTTTCAGCCCTAACCTCTATTTCAGCCATTTTTGTTCAGATTTTGACTCCTCCCGTCTTCTTTTGACCCGATCTACGACGTGGAGTATTTCGGTGAATGTTTTTGGTAAAACAAAGGCAAGTGGTGGTTTACCCTCATTTCATCTTATTCAGTTAATGGTAATTGTTAAGTTCTTCATGTTTGATAAATTTCTACACTTTTGCCCCCCAAGGTATCACAGTAGTTAATCTTCCTTAAAAATAACATGAAGTTATAAGATCTTGTCATGGTAAACCTAAAATTTGTCAGGCCATGTTTATTCATTCTTGAAGTGTTTTTATTAGTGGCTCTAATAGGATTATCCATCATTGTTTATCGTGTTAGAATTGACCTTGGCCTTGTAACACTTTATAGAGGTCGATCCACCGCATCCTTTAGAATTTGATGTGCCAAGTCTCAAGATATATGTGTTGTGGTCTCTTTGGGTTTTCTTGATTGCGGGAGTTAGTGGACATAACAACCTCCGCAAGGTTTGTTCCCTTTATTGGTACATCGTGTAAGTATACCATGTTTTATGGCATCTGCGTTATATGGTGGAGGGTATGAGACTCCCCCGCAGTTAGACAGATATTATATTCGTGAGGGGTGGGTCCAGTTCAGTGACCACCTCGCCCGTGTTTTTGGGTATAGTCGACCACAAGTGCCTAATAAAGGTTTTGTAATTTCTTCTTTATGATTTACTTATATTTGTAACCTTATAGCCTTGTGCATCTAGTATATTTGTCGACGTACATGACGAATCACGTAAGTGTTCTTTTTTTTCCTGTTTGATGTTTTACTTTTGTACTTTACTTCAGTAATGTTGGTCTTGGGTTGGTACCCCTTTTGAGCTTTGTTTATTTTAGATTATCTTTCTGCCACTATTTGTACATTCTTGCTGAGGTGTTTTGTCTTTGGAATGCCTCAGGTTAAGAGCAGTAGCAGATAGCGGAGTTGGTTTTGGAGTTTTTAGGCAGCAGTTTTGGCTATGGTTTCCTCCTCGCCGTAGTGAGGTAGTTTGTTGTTTTAGATTGTTGTTTAGTTCAGACATACTTCTATTATATGTGGGTTCATGTCAGATTGTTGACGCCCACAGGATAGACGGTTTTGGATACCTTGTTAGCTGCTAGTTATTTTTCTTTATGATGGATTACTTTCTCTTTGGGATTATTTATGCTACGAATGCATGATAGGTATTTTCAAGTATAAAATCTACTATTATTACTCCATGAATTGCATAATTTAAAACTCTAACTTATTATATTTAGCGACTGTAAAAGCTTTATTTACTACTATTATAAATCTAGGGTCTTGCATAGCATGATTTGTCCTTTGGGGACGTTTATACTAATGTATGTTGTTGGAGTCAATCTAAACAAGTATCTTCCGCAGCGTATAATTGTATTTTGATTCGTGTACTAGTTGATCCACTAAGCCAAGGGATACTGCTAACTGCTTAACTTAGACTAGATTTTCCTCTAAATAACCTTAAGATCTTTCTTTATGCATTAAGTAGGAGTTTTGCCTTAGCGTCCGCAGTTATCCCCTGCTGACATGGCATCATGACGCGCATTTTCCCTTACTTTGATAAGTTATTAAATGCGGTAAAAATGCGGGTTGTGATATCTACTGCCATACCGACAATACTACTCGCATAGCAAAGAAAAACCCATCGATGATATCCAGAACTCACACTTTGAGAACGTTGCATAGAGCTTGTTATTTTCAGTGTGTGCAACACCATTCGTAAGTGGTTCGCATGGTCTTATTCAGAATGTGAGTTCTCTAAAATGTCATCAATAAAGATGATGACAAATAAGTCCAAGTACTCTTGAAATGTTCGGTGCATTAGGTCGATGAATACTAATGGCGCATTTCATAGCCCAAACGACATCACAGTGAACTCATAATGACTGTAGCGTGTACCAAACACCGTCTTGGGAATGTCACATTCCCGAATCCATAACTGAGAATAGCAAGACTTTAAGTCCTGCTTCGAGTAGACAGTTGATCCCACAAGCTAATCGAACACGTTATCACTCCATGGAATTAGATACACGTTCTTCTCCGACAGCTTATTTAGTTCTTTATCGTTGATGTATAGATACAGGTTACCGTCCTTCTTTTTTTCCCTAAAGGGGCCAGTGCACCTCAAGGTGACACCCTGGTGCTCCAAAAGCCTTATATTAGCAATTCTTATAGCTAGACTATTCATTTTGCCATCTCCCTTGTCTATTCTCGATATGGGGAGCGGGCTATAGGTTTCACACCTAGCACCATCGTAATAGTGTCATTGGTCTCTTGTGGGCTTCATCACCCATGGAGGTCATTATAAAACACATATGTATAAGCCGACATAATAGAAGTGTCACTCAACCGGGCTTCATCCTAATGGACGCTATAGGCATGAAGAATTACTTCGTGCATGAACTAACAAGTTTGACGACTTGGAGAGCATACATCAACATCTTTCTCGATCCTCGCATCCAAGCGAACTTTGTCACTCATTCGATAATCTTTCCCAGTGGAATTCCGTGAAGGTGTAATCTACACTAGTACGCTACTCAGGGAGCTAGTCCATACCTATGATCACATAAAACACAACTATTGTTTGCACAGATGCTCTTACGTACTGATATGACATCATAATGACATCTTAACATATCACTTTCTACCCATATTAAATATTTTCACTACGGCCTTGACATTCCACTCTTATCTGTGATACCAAGATAAGCACACATGGCATATATAAAGCCTTAAACAAACAACTTCTTAATTATTCATCACAACAAGTTTATATATGAAAAATAAGTATTGTAAACATCGTTCCTTACTAGGAATTGTACGGTACATAATTACAATTATTTATGTACATACATTCAACATTCCCTTTTTTTAGTGTCATCTTTGGGCCACTTCTACAGTCTCTGGCTATATGTCCTTCTTTGACACACCAGTAGAATGTTCGTGGAGTTTTCCCCGCGACTTCTCCAGCCTTTGCTTTCTTTGTCCATGGCACATCACCATGGCATTCTCGGGCAAGATGTCCTACCTTACCATAAGAAAAGCAAAGATATGGACCACACATTTTCTTTGTTCCCATGATTGTGGAAGAGGTTGATTCTTACAAATATAAATTCTTCTTCCACTTACAGGAGTTTGATTTTGAAATACTTGCACAGTTCAGAAGGTTGACCTCTTGCTCACCCTAAACTTTTTCAAGTCCATTTCCAAACACTACAAGAAAACTGGCTTTTAGTGACGAAATTTTTGTGACGAATTTATTTTGGTCACTAATTATATGTTTTTTGTGACGAATTTTATATTTCATCACTAATTCTGTAGGAGCGATTAATTTGTGACCATATATAAAATTTAGTCACTAAAAGTATGATAATTAGTGACCAAATATAATTTTGTCACACAAAACTACTTATTAGTGACCAAATAATATCTTTGTCACTAAATAATTTAATTAGTGATCAAAACTGATTAGTCACTAATAGTTGAAAAAAGTCATTTTCCAATTCCCTCCAAAATGAAAACACTTTATAAATTCCCTCCTAAACTATATTGATTTTATTAAGTAATTTATTTCCATCAAATAGTTAGGGTATGAATCCTTTCCTAACTTTGACGCAGAATCCTCTCTTGCTCCCCCTCCCCCTCCCCCTCCCCCTCCGCATGCTCGTGCTCCGCATCTTCTCATCTTCTCCCAGCCGGGCGCCGCTATCAGTAGGGTTTTGTTCGCGCTCGTGCTAAGCCTCTTTATTCATCTCCTAGTCGGGATCCTTTGCTTCGTTCTTCACGGCTCCCACTTCTCGACGCAGAGGTGGAAGGTATTTTTTCTATCGAATCGAAATAAGGACGAGCCCTCTTGACGCCCTCTCCATGAAGACGAGCCCTCTTGACGACGATGATCCCTCTCCTTGTGACGACCTCCTCTACTCGATCTGACGTCGCCATCCCGTTCGAAAATGACGACCTCCGCTCGGGTAATAAATTTCTTCTTTCCCTGCTTCGATTTTTCCGATTTCTGCTTTGATTTCTCTTTTATCACGTCCACCGGGAGAATAAGAAAATCAATACTTTCTATTTTCAATTTCATTTCTTCACATCAATGTTTCACTGATTATCTTTTTTTCTGTATTTGCATTACAGGCCCTCATTCTTTTGCAGAACTTTATTATTGGCATAGCAGTAGCTATCTACAGGACTCATCTATGGTAAGATATCATCAGCAAGTTTGTTTGGTTATTTCTTGCAATTGTTCATGGGAAAGATCAGTTATGCATTTATATCCTGCAGATACACCATGTAGATGGCAAGTGTGGTCCATTTTCACTTTTAACTTTAGTTGAGGAGTGTTGCAGAATTCAGAATACTCATAATGTGTATGCTAATAGCCATTGTTTTGGTTCATTCTTGCTGACAAACTTTTCATTGTAAGAGGATTCATGCTGATGATATTTGTTATTAGCCCATTTTTATTCAAAATGTTATTATCTTTAGAATTTCTTAATCTACTGGGGTTTTTCACAGCACACCATGCATGAACTCTCAGTAAGTAAGATTTGTAAAGATCATAACTATATAAAATGCATGTGTGCGGATTGTGTTTGTTTGTCATGGAAACCAGAAAAATTTGTATCGAGGGTATAAAATTTTTTATCTATAGCTAATAGTAGATCTATACGGCACTTAAATCAACAATCTTCATGCCACTTCTTGGTAATATACTACCTAGTGAATGGCTGTAAAAGTAAATGTTAAGTAAGGATGCA
The DNA here is from genome assembly GCA_039513925.1 of Platanthera zijinensis. Taxonomy (NCBI): domain Eukaryota; kingdom Viridiplantae; phylum Streptophyta; class Magnoliopsida; order Asparagales; family Orchidaceae; genus Platanthera; species Platanthera zijinensis. Next base: position 164,360,528 of record CM077084.1, read on the forward strand.
ACATCTAAACTTGCACTTTTGAGATCATTTGGAGGTCATATCTCAAAAGTGCAAGTTTAGATATTTTGGTTCTACAGGATCACTGTGTTCTTTTAGAATCTCAAGATTTACACCTTAATTTCAAAATGAAGAAGAGCATATGGAATCAGTCCGTGTCAGTTTGTTGATGGTATATGCTCTCAGGAAGTTCTATCGGTTTCAAAAACATGGAGTACATTGCGGGGTTGTGAGACAAACCCAAAGTTATTATCATCAAACTCTAAAGATATTGCTTCATTGCCAAGCCTAACTTCTGGACTCGTTGATTTGATATCTGAAATTGACATTATGTTTGGCTGCTGCAGTCCAATCTTTTGTGTGAGTCCATCCTAAACTAGATAAATATAATTGTTATTTTTTTTCATGTGAGTGGAAATTTGCTTTGGACTCCTTGCAGGATAATTTGGAGCCAACATCCACCCCTTGTGATGAACATTTGGAGACAACATCACGCTGACTTTTATTTTCTACCTCATCTCTGTATGCACATAAGTTATAGTCTTATGTTCTTGTGAATCCAATGCTCATTATTTTAGTAATGCCTTGAACTTCAAAAAAAGTACTGGTGTAGATGAGAGCAGGTGATTACTTTATTCTTTTTAACAGCTATCTTTATTTTCAAATGTTGTGGATCTTTGAATACAGGACTCAGTATTCTGCATAATTTGTAATGCACAATCACACCTCCAAATATAATGCTTGATTGGCATTTTCCAAATTTTGGCTATTTTTTTTTACTTCTTGTTGATGTTGGGACGGGGGTGAAGATCAGGAAGCCACTTGACAAGGATATATGCAAGGATGGCGGTATTTTCAAAAAGATCTTTGAGGGAGAGAAATGGGAGAATCCAAAGGACCATGATGAAGTCCTTGGTATGATGTGATACTTTTCATTTGGTGTTTCTTTTTAGACATTGAATCTAAATCTTGATTAATTGTGCAGTAAAATATGAGGCTAGTCTTGAGCATGGTGCATTGGTATCTAAAGTGGATGAGGCAAAAGCTATTAAGACCATGAAGAAGGGTGAAAAGGTTCTACTCACAGTGAAGCCACAATGTGAGCCCTAGTAAAAAATTGATGTGTCTAAATAATAGATGTGGTTTTAACTGACATGATCATTCCTCTCTGCAGATGCTTTTGGTGAGAAGGGCAGACCTGCTTCTAGAGGGGAAGGTGTTGTTCCTCCAAATGCAACCTTATTGATTGAACTTGAACTTCTTTCGTGGAAGACTGTCACAGAGATTGGTGATGATAAAAAGGTACTGAAGAAAATCCTGAAGGAAGGAGAAGGGTATGAAAAGCCTAATGATGGTTCAACTGTGAACGGTATTAACTTCTCCACTTTAATTTTGGTTAGTTGTTAGAATCTGCTGTTCTAACCTTTTGACATTTGTTGTTTGAAGTGAAATTGATTGGGAAGTTGCAAGATGGGACAATATTTTCTAAGAAGGGTCATGCTGAATGTATCGCTCGAACCTTTTTTTCAGGATAAAGAGTCTTGGGACATGAATACTGTAGAGAACATTGAAGCAGCTGCCAGGAAGAAGGAAGAGGGAAATGCATTGTTCAAGCTAGGAAAGTATCAAAGAGCCTCAGAGATATGAAAAGGTATAAACCTGTGTCTTCTTCTCTTATTTCAGCTAATGTAGTTACTTTTCTATACATGATTGTTACATATGCTAGGAAAGTATCACTATTGTGTACTGAGATGGTGTAATCATTTCCTTAATGGAGTTTGCTTCTTTTTGCCACAGGCTGTGAAGCCTATAATCTTGCGCAAGAGGAGTTATGACCATCGTATGGATGATCCAAAGCCGTTGCACCGAAGAAGAAAGAAGACAAGGGAGACGAGCCCATGAAGACAAAAGAAATTAATCTTCAATAGCATATTGTTTATAATATATATATATATATATATATATATATATATATATATATATATATATATTTCATGTAATGAGTGTAATAAAGATAAATGTTCTATATATATATAAATTTGTATTGAGGGGTTTGTACCATCTCCCATCTTTTTTTTACTATTAATAAAAAAATTTGTTTGATTGAGATTCTCTTACAAAAGAGATATTATATCTATTAATATTGTCTTTTATATGAGATCTTGTATAAATTTGGATTCAATTTACTAGAAAATAATTTGGTCACAAAATTGTATTTTGTGACAAACAATTTGGTTATTATTGCATTAAATAATTAGTGACTTTATTAATTTGGTCACAAAAAAGTATCTTTAAGTGACAAAAAAATTAGTCACTAAAAAACAATTAGCAACGAAGTTTTGTTTCGTCACTAAAAGTATTATATTTAGTGACGAAAATTAATTTAGTCACAAAAAACATTTAGTGACAGGCCTTTTGCAACCACCTTGTGACGGATTAAATTTGGTCACTAAATATCTTTAGTGACCAACCCGCAATATTTAGTGACAAAAATTTTCGTCACTAAAATCATGTTTTCTTGTAGTGAAAGACCTAGATGTCATTACCAATTCACAAAATCCAAGTAACTTTCGACCCACAAAAAGACGTCGTAGTTCATCGTACAAACCATCATAAAATCTGTTGGTCTTAGTCTCCTCGGTTTAAAACACAAACTCTGCATGTTGTCTCAGCACAACAAATGCATGAAAGTACTCCTCGAACGTATATGGTCCTTGAATCAGACACATATTCAACGATGGGACTGATTCTTTTCCCCTTGCCATCTGCTCAATTACACTAACCGACATGGGACTCACCACCGGAACAGATGGTTGTACATGTCCTTCATGTTGGGCCTTGATCATTGCAAAGAGCACATCAACGATCAACCAAACTATCTCTACTAAAGGAGGAGGTGTTGGCACCTCAGTTGGCTCATTAATCCCCATCAAATGTTGGGGTTCTTGATGCCCCTCATTACTTCTAGTAGCCGACAATCGTGAAACACACAATAAAGCAACTAAAATATTGCAAAAAGCAATACCAGGAATGCACAAGTTCCACAAACATGTGTATTTTCATTCCTAAGTAGAAATTCTTGAGTTTAGATAAATTCTAGACAACATTTTATAAGGGAAATCCAAGATATAATAATTTTTCCAGTACTTTAAGGACTCTAATTTAATTTTTATAATAAAACCTATTTCCTTTCATTAATGAAGTAAGTGCAGTAAATAATCATCCAAAAATTCTTTATTAATTTTTTAGAGCAGATACTATCCTAAAAACATCAGTGGCCAAATTTCATAATTCTTCAATGGGGATTGAGCTCTTTAATAAATAATTACCAAAATCCCAAAAGTCACGTTTTGTAAAGCAAGTATTGTAAATATTCTCCTAAACATCATGAATAAAATTCTACAACTAAATATTGATCTAAAAACATTAGTGGCCAGGTTCCATAATTTTATAGTAGGTAATTTGCTCTAAATGATTTATTGACCATAATTGCCCTTTTTGGAACTTGTGAAGGAAGTACTAGATATAATCAACTAAAAATTGATAACAAAATTCAAGGATATCTATTTAGACTTAAATCATCTACTGACCAAGTTTTATTAGATTCAAAGGAACAAAGTAATCAAATTAATTAAAACACCGGTTTGGGCAAATTTGATACCTAACCAATAAAGTACTAGAAATATAATCCATAAAATTCTAATAAAATTAGTAAGGGTCCTACCTAGAATAAAACTAACTCTACCCAAGTTCTCATAACTTTTAGCAATGGTTTAGTGACTGTGTTTCCATAATTGAGCTTCTACCCTAAAACTAGGGTTAGGGTTTTGAGGTGTCTACCTAACTCTAAATCCTCTAAGATTCCTACCAGAGAACTTAGGTTTCACTACCTTCAACTCTACTGAGTTACAAGGTCACACAAGATCATTTGCCCCCATGCCCTTCACAACACTCAAAGGCCCTTCCTTAGGGTTTGAGTTTGAACCCGAGGGTAAACAAACCCTAAATTACACCATTCCCCTCAAGAGGGTGTCATTGGCCATAACAAGTAAGTGACAAAAACCCCAGCCTCTGTTTAGGTGAGATGACCACTCAAAATCCAAAGTGCACCTTTATTCAAAAGCACCTCTTTAAGGCCTAACTAGGGTTTGGTGATTACCTAACCAAAACTCATCCAAATAAGTTGAAATTTTATACAGATCTAGGTCAAAATGCCAGGGACCACTCTCCACAATTTGGGAGGGTTTGGAAGTCATTAGACAACTTAATATAATTACCCTAGCATTATTAAATAAAAACAAAAACTTTAGTTAAAGTGTCTCCAAAAATTCCCATTTTTGGAAAGGCCCTAGGTATAGCTAAGGTAGACACCCTGACCAAATTTCAGCTCATTTGGAAAAGGGATGAAAGGTGGGCATCCATTTGAATCTCAGGATATCCCTAGCTATAGGTCCCACCAAAATGGGTGCTCTTGCCCAACCAGATGTCCAAATTGGTCCAAATTAATTTTGGATTAATGTAGACCCTTAGGGATACACATTTCATGTTGGTGACTTTTCCATTAGATGAGCCTAAGTATATTTTAAAAATAGAAACCCAATGCTGCATATAGTGTGATAGAGTTATATGAAATCAAAATAATTAAAATCCTGAATTATTCTGCACGAATCCTAAAGCATCTAAACCGACGGCATCGGGTTATCTACTTCCTCCAGCCGATGGCCCAGATCGTCTCGTCCTAGAGCGGCTTGCATGCCGATTTCCTGCCACCCGGCCACTTCTCCGGCCAGTCACCGCCACTACCACATTCCTGGAGGTGGTGGCTACCCCCAGCCGGCGGCACGGCCGCCGGAAAGGACTGTTCTGGCGAACCCGGGAAGTTAATTTTCTCCCAATTTTCATGGATTTGAAATCTTAGATCGGGCTCAATTGAGTCCGATCCTTGCCCTAATCAATTCCTAAGATCTACCCATGAGGAGAGGAGTGGAGGAGGACCTTTCCGGCAGCCTGAAGGCGAGAGGAGCGGCGAAACACCATGGTGGACGGAGGCGGCGCTCGGATTCTACAACAACACAGTGGGACGGCTTGCTCCTTCCATGTACGAGTTTGAAAACGCTCCCCTCAGCCCACTGATGATGTTTAAATGGTCAATTGGGGAGGGGGCGGCTGGTTCTTCAATGCCCATCAAATCCATTAAAGTATGGCTCGGGTTTAGAGGAGGGGGGAAGAAACTGCCCCTTGGTGGCTGGGAAATGGTTGGAATAAACTCCTCTCCCCTAGAGGAGTTAATTGCATCCATAATGGGTGGTTGTTGCCATTATTTGGCCGGTCCCCACCCCATTCCTCTTCCCCCCATTTTCTCTCTCCACCATTACCATGGAATGAAGTTCCCTTTCTCTCTCCTAGTCATACAAGTTGGCTGGTCAAACCCCATATGATATATGCAGCCATTATACTCATAATAATTATGAGAAATGAAGTTAGCCTAAGGGAAACAATGGCTTAAGCTTGGGTTAGCCCATTTGGGCTAAGTTGACCCAAACATAGACTAGAGTTGACCCTAGCTAATTTGACCTTTTGGGTTGACCCCAATGGGTCATAGGTGATCCTTTGGCCTCCCCTAGAGTCAAATTAGTGTTGGGTAGGGTTGATTGGGCACCTTAAAGGTCACATGACCCTTGGTAAGGGCACTTTGACCACTTTAATCAAGGGTTGACTTGGGTCAACTCAGACTCTAGAGTTGACCCCAATGGATCTGTGGTGACCCATTGACACCACTTTAGGTCTAGGGAGACCTGGACAAGGTTGGTTGGGCACATTTGAGGCCAACTGCCCTTAGTTAGGGCACCTTGCCCAATTTAGGCCTATGGTGTTCCTAGGTAAAATTGCCCACTTTGGGTTGACTATAATGGACCCTTAAGGCTCTAGTGGGCCCTCTAATTGGTTATTGGTGTTGGGATGGGGTCATGGGGTCATGGTGAAGCCTTAAGGTCAAACCCTAGGTTTGGTGATGAGGTTGTGTCATAGGCAGACCAAGATGATTCTCACCTTGCCCTTTGATTACATGGCCCTTTTTAGTTCCCTAGGGTTTTGTCATGACCTGGTCATGATCAAAACCACTCTTAGGGGTCTAATTGGAAATGGAATGTTACAAATCCCAATAAACAAAACAAAGATTTCGTCCCTGAAACCAAGGTTTAGCCTACGAGAACTCCTATTGGAGAGAAAGAAACTTGTAACATCCCATGAGAAGTGAAAGATTATATCACGACGCCATGTTTGCTATGTGAGGTTTAAAGGTGATTGTCAAATCTAAGACCAATTCGCCCAATTGGCAAAGTCTAGACCCCAATAAAAAAAATTAGCCCATATTCTTGAAATTCTAGTCCTACTAGTTTAAAATAGGAAAGTAAATTGAACATCCTGAGAGGTCTTGATGTATACCGAACTGAACAGCTATGGGTACTTTCGTTGCATCAGATCCTATAGTTCCCAGGTATACTCCTCCTGGCCATGGTTCCTCCATAAAACTTTGACTAACGGAACCTTCTTGCGATGCAAGATCCGTACTCCTCTATCATCGATCCGAACCGGCTCCAAGTGAACAGACCGGTCTGAGGCTACCGGCCCTTCGGTGGTCAAAATCTGCTGCTCCGGGAGTAGTAGAGCCCTCCTCAACGAGGAAATGTGGAAGACGTCGTGCAGAGCTGCCAGCTCTGGTGGCAACACCAGTCTGTAGGCTAGTGGCCTGATCCGCTCCAGAATCTTATAAGGGCCCATATACCTAGGGCTGAGTTTCTTCTTCCGACCACGCACCAGTGAAACTTCGTGCATGGGCCGGATCTTCAAGAAAACCCGGTCTCCCACCTGAAACTCTACCTGACGATGTCGTGCGTCGTAATTCCTAGCCTGTCGGCTCTGCGCTTCCAGTATCTTGTCCTGTAACAGTCTCACCTTAGCCTCGGTGTCTTCAACAAAATCTGATCCCAACACCTTCGGATCCTCATCCTAAATCCATTAAAGCGGAGTCCTACATCTCCTTCCATACAAGGCTTCATAAGGAGCCATCCTTATGCTGGATTGGTAGTTGTTATTATAGGAGAACTCGACTAGTGGTAGGATCTTCTCCCAAGGTTCCCCACGGTCCAATATGCATGTACTCCAATGTTCGGTTGGTGCGTTACGTCTGCCCATCTGTCTGGCAATGAAATGTTATGCTGAAGGTCAGTCGCCTGCCCAAGTAAGTCTGCACGGATCTCCACTCCCTGGATATGAATCAACAATCCCGATCCGACACAATCATCCTGGGTCCCCCGTGGTAACGAATGAACTGCTCTACGAATCTCCGTACTAGTATCCCAACTGAGTCATCCTTCCTGATCAGAATGAATCTGGCCACCTTCGTCAGCCGTGAAAGTTATCTAGTTTCAACTATCTTCACCTATGGGGGGGAGGGGGAATAGGTGATTTGCAGTCTTTTGCGGAATTAAAAATTAACCTGCACAAGAAGACAAAAACAACCACAACACAGAAACACACAAGCAGTTATAGTGGTTCCCCGATTTGGGTACGTCCACTCTCCCCCTTCGACCTATCTCCCAACAAGGGACGACTCGGTCACTTCACCAAACGGATTGAAATCCAATCCTCACACTATGGAAGAAACCCTTCCACCCGAAGGAGTCACTACTCCTCCACTGTGGGTTGCACCCAACCCTATAACGAGGAATCAAAGTTCCTTTACAACAAAGTTAAAATAGAATGTACAAGAAATACAAACTATATTTGGAGAACTCGATGTCCCTCTTCGTTCAATGATGCTTTCTTGATGAAGACGAAGAGTCAACGATTGGAGCACTCTCTTGGAGAGTATCTTCCCGAGATCGGCAGAGGCAAAGGATTGCGGCAGTGATGCTTTGTAGATCCAAACTTATTGACGAAGCTAGCAAGGTCTAACAACGATCTTACTTGGATCGATCGTCTCAATCGATTCGGAGGGGAAAAATATTCCCGCTCTACAAATCAAGAGACAAAGGATCTCAAGATAAAATGTGAGATGCTAAGCTTAGCCTCGGTCCTGTTGCCGGATGATCAAAGATGACCTCTAAGATCAGCGGCGACGACTATCTTGCGAGCGGCGACGACGACGGAACGAGTTTTGCGATCGGCTAGGTTACGCTCGGCGGCTTTGATTTTTCGTGATTGATTACTGTTGGAGTGTGAGAAAACGTAAGTATTTATACTGTAGATCAACCCTAAAAGACCATTGTGGTTCCCACAAGGAGAAACCCTAAGCCCGGTCCAAACAGCGCCTGATATCTTGGTTCGGTCCAGCGAGCCGGTAGAAATCGCCTAAGGAAAATTCGGCTGGAATCATTGGTGATTCTCGCCGAATCGGCGAGAATCACATATGATTCCTGTCGAATTATCCTTGGTAGAATTTTAGCTGAAAAGCTTGCCATCCGGAGTGAATCAGCGAGAATCAAAACCATTCTCGACGAATCGGCGAGAATGCAGAGTCATTCTCGACGATTCGGCAAGAATCACTTATTGATTCTTGATGATTCTGACTTAACAGAATTCTTGAAGGCGTTGAGTCAGCCGGATGCAGTCGGCGGGAATCGGCGAGTTATTCTCGACGAATCGGCGAGAATCACTGGTGATTCCCGTCGAATCGGCGAGAATCACTTAGTGATTCCCGTCGAATTTAACTTAGACGAATCTTTGTATTTCTTCCCATGAGTTTGTCTTTGACCCATCCTTGCTCCTCTTCAGCTCTCGATCAATCTCAACCCTGTACTTGAAAATAAGTACACTCCAATAGAGAGAGTACACGTGAGCCAACACACTGATCTGCTTAATTAGGGATTACGTTGCGCAGACCCGTGTATATTGACCCACTGCACCCTCACATTGGTGTGTATTTAGCGTGGAATAACTGCAAGCACAACTTTAAGAAAATCATCAAATACATTATCTATTCACCTTAGCTTGTTCATGGACTTCTTCAAATCAGGTACATTGTGGATACAATACCCAACAATCTCCCCCTATTTAAAGAAGCCTAAACCCTACAAGCTAAGGTGAATAAAACATATGGGAATGAAAATCATAACCTAAGAATTCAGTTGAGAGTGAGATTCATTACCATTTTCTTGAGAGCATACTTAACGTTGGAAGCCACCTTACCCTTGGCCGAGAGGGTAATCTCCCCCTTTTTGGTTTCTACAAATCTGGGACTTCACTTGGAGCCACATGCTCCCCCTTAGATCTTGCATCCATGATCGAGCTTGAGTTCCTTGCTAATGCTCCCCACTAATCCAAGAGCCTTGAGCCATACAGTCTTCACTCTTCATAGTTCAGCATGCCGAGTTCAGTTTTGAAGAGACTGAACTTGGCCTCGTCTAGGGGCTTTGTGAAGATATCTGCAACTTGCTTATCCGTGGGGACATAGTAGAGAGATATATCTTTGTTTTCCACATGCTACCGAATGAAGTGATAGCGCACTTCAATATGCTTCGTTCTGCTATGCGACACAAGATTGTTCGCTATTGTTATTGTGCTCGAGGAGTCGCAATACATCGGAACTTCTCCTAACCGCAAGTCATAATCTTTGAGTTGATTTATGATCCATAGAAGTAATACGCAATAGCTGCCTACTGGGGGTTGCGCGAAATATACTTCCTCTTTCAATTTTCCATTAAGGAATGCAGATTTCACATCCATCTGATAGAAAGTGAATCCTTTGTGCGAAGCATACGCAAGGAACAATCTGATCGCCTCGAGCCTTGCCACTTGTACAAAGGTCTGGTCGAAGTTAATCCCCTCCTCCTGTCTGTAACCATGAGTTACCAGCCTGGCCTTGTTCTTTATGATGACACCATGTTCATCCAGTTTGTTTCTGAAGATCCACTTGGTGCCGATCACATTCTGGTTCTTTGGTCTGGGAATAAGCGTCCAAACATTGTATCGTTCGAATTGATGCGGTTCATCTTGCATGGCCAATATCCATGCTGCGTCTTTGTTCGCTTCGTCGAACTTCTTTGGCTCAATCTGTGACAGGAAACTTAGGTGCAAAATCTCGTTAATTGTACCTCTCTGAGTTCTTACACCGTCACGAGGATCCCCTATGATATCATCTCTGGGATGATCCCTCACGTGTCGAAGCTCTTGAAGTCTGGCATCTGGAGCTCTGACATCTTCACGGGCTTCTCCTTCTTCTAGGAGATTTTCTCCATCCTGATCTTCAACTTCTCAAGTTGGAGTTGAGGTGGAAACCATGACGTACTTGGGAGTTACATCTTTAGCGGTCTCATCGAGACTTAGCTGTTCAAGTCTTGCACCTGCATCTTCAAGAATGCCACTGGAAGAATTGCTATGAAGCAAGCTTCCTTCATCAAAAACAACATTAATGGACTCCTCTACCACTAGGGTTTTCTTATTGAAGACCCTATACGCCCGACTATGGCTACTATAGCCCATGAATATGCCTTCGAAGCATTTTTCACCAAATTTAGTACGCGGGTACTTCCCATTATTGAGTACATAGCATCTGCATCCAAAAATCCTCAAATAGGATATGGTCGGTTTCCTGCCTTTCAATAACTCATAAGGCGTCTTACGATGATTCTTGTTGATCAACGCTCAGTTATGCACATGACAAGCCGTATTGACAACCTCTACCCAGAAGTACTCTTGAAGACAGGTGTCATTCAACACTATCGTATATGCTTCAATGAGCGTTCTATTTCTCCTCTCCGAAACTCCATTTTTCTGAGGAGTACGCGGGGAGGAAAACTCATGTAAGATACCAAGTTCTTCACAAAATTCTGTCATAGCACCAGACTCGATTTCTATTCCATGGTCACTTCTGATTTTGACCACTGAGTAGTTAAGTTCATTCGGAATCTGCTTGACAAAACTCGTGAAGATATCAAACGTATCTGACTTTCGTTTCAAAAAAAACACCCACGTAAACTGAGAGTGATCATCAACAATCACTAGCGTATACGATTTGCCTCCTAAGCTGTGAACTTGCACTAGACCGGAGAAGTCAATATGCAGAAGATAGAGACATTTGGAGGAGTCTTTGTCTATAATGCCCTTAAAGATAGCCCGAGTCTATTTGCCCTTATGGCATGCAGTATAAGGGTTATCTTTGATACACTTAATAGTAGGGGCATCCCTTACTAAGTTCTTAGAAAACAACATATTAATTTTCTTGAAATTAATATGTGCTAATCTCTTGTGCCATTGTTCACAAAGAGATGCACTGCCTTTTGCTACTAGGCACACAAGGGTAGAAGAATCTATGCTAAGAAAATCTAAACAAAATATATTTCTTCTCCTAATGCCAGTTAATACCGTCTCCAAAGAGGCACACGATATTATAAAGCACTTATCCTTGCAGAACTTAACGTCATAACCTTTATCACACAACTGACTTACAAAGATCAGGTTATGATTTAACCCTTCAACATAGGCCACGTCGGTGATAGAGATTATACCGTTGGAAATCATACCGTAACCTCTAGTGACTCCTCGATCAGATCCTCCAAAGATGAATTTGGGTCCATTTTCGACTGGAGAGTAATCATGCAGCAGGCTTCTTTTCCCAGTCATATGTTGGTAACATCCACTGTCCAAGTACCAGATAGGCGTTATGGTGGCCTTTGGACATACCTTCAAAACAGAATCAGTTTCCCTTAGGAACCCAATCGAACTTGGGTCCTAGATTCCTTGTTAGCATACTCCCCTTCGGGTGGTTAACCCTACGAGTTGTCGGCCTCGCATTATTAACATGAGGAGTCTCGTTGAATCTTAGATTAAACCAGCAATCCACGGCAAAGTGACCAACTTTGCCACAGCACCAACAGTCGAACCTCTTGTACCTCTTCCTAGGCTCCAGCTTCACCATGGGAACGGTGTGTAACATCCCATTTCCTGCTAGACCGCTAGGAGTCGGTTGGTCGTGATAGTACGCTAGGAAGCCCAAAAATTGAAATACATCAACCGAGATTTCGGGTCACGGGTGGGTCACGCCCGTGACTGACCCGTCTTGCCCGTGACCTAGGGCGTGACTCCTTCGACGATCGTCGATCTCAGGGAGACGATCGTCGGGTACAGAATTTTCAACCCGGGCCTGTCACGCCCGTGACCTATGTGTCACGCCCGTGACCTAGGGCGTGACCCCTTCGATGATCGTCGATCTCAGCGGGATGATCGTCGAAGCGCAGAATTTGCGTCATGGCCCTGTCACGCCCGTGACCCAGGTGTCACGCCCGTGACCAGGGGCGTAACCCCCCTTCGGCGATCGTCGATCTCAGCGAGACGATCGCCGAGCGCGGGATTTGCCTGATGACCCTATCACGCCCGTGACCCATGTGTCACGCCCGTGATCTAGGGCGTGACCACCCTTCGATGATCATCGATCTCAGTTCGACGATCGTCGAACTCAAAATTAGCCACCCGGGCTTGTCACGCCCGTGACCTATGTGTCACGCCCGTGACCAAGGCCGAAACGTCAGCCAGACTGGAAATTTCGGTAACCGACGTCATAATCAATTCTGTTTATGGGAATGTACAGCAGGAATATTTATGGGCCGTTTCCATCTCTAATTATTTAATAGAGAGAGAGAGAGTGAGGTCCAATAAAAAATCGCCACCTGGATCAGCCATTTCATCTTCCACCTTTTCTTCTTCCCTACATCATAACTGAAACGTTATTAAGAGAAACATTCATGGCCATGAATGTTTCATCCTTTCCCCTCCCCACTTGGATATCTATAACAGTCTCCTTAGAGCAAGAGGAGAAGGTTACACGCTCGATCAAATGGATTCAGATTGCTCCCCTTGCTGTTGAAGAATTTCCGGCGACGCCACCACTGCGCAAATGGCTTCCCGACGGTCTGCACGCCTCCAGCCCGCGAACAAGGTCCTCCCCTCCCTCTTCTTCTGCGGATAGATCTTAGAAATCATTAGGAGAGATATCGGGCTCAAATGAGCCGGATCGGGTGAGCGTTTCCATGGTTTTCAAAAATTTCATGGTGGCGGGTTCGCCGGAAACCGCCTCTCCGGCGGCCGTGCTGCCGCCCGACAGTAGCCCTCACCTCAACAGAGGTGGTGGTGGTGGTGGCCGGCCAGGGAGATAGCTGGGTGGCAAGGAAATGGCTTTAGAAAAGATACAGGTTTCAAGTTTTTTTTTGGTTGCTGGTTCGGGCTAAAGAAGAAGATGAAAAGTAGCATTTTATTATATTATATATTGTAAAATTAGGAATTAATTCCCTTTACTGTACACTAGGTTTAAACCGAAAATTATTGCCCGTAGGGCCTGAAACATAAACAGTGGTTAACATAGAAAATGTAGCCCTTGAAGTTTAGTTAAATTCAAAATTAATTTCACTTGATTTGGAGTCCTGCTTAGACCACAGCACACTTTTTGGTGAGGTCTATCCATAGGGATGTCTTGACTTACAAAAATTCTCCACTCCAATCCAGTCATCAAAATGACTTGAAATTTGGGCTGTGGCCTAATCTAACCTATATCTAAGTGCTATTTAAAATTTAGGATTTTTGAAAAATATTTTTCTATAATTTTTAGAAAAATTCAATAATCCTAGAATAATTTAATTAGATGGCTAAATGACATCCAAACCCTCCCAAATTTTGGTGGGTGGTCTCTGGGTTTATCATAAGGTTCTGGTAAAAATTTCATCTCATTTGGAGATGTTTTGATTAAGTTTTTATCCAACCCTATGTTGGTCCTTATAGGATAATTTAGGATCAAACACCCCCTTGGTATTTGGGTGGGCATATCACCTCAACAGAGGCTGATATTTTTGTCCAAAGGCTGTTTAAGGCATGACACACCCTCCAAGGGAGTTTGGGGTGGTTTGGTGTAGGGTAGCCCTAGAACCCTAGGAAAAATCCCTTAATGGTGGTTTTTGGGGTTGTGAAGGTCATGGGGTCAAATGACCTTGGACTGACTTAAAATTTGATGGAGAGAACCATAGGGCCAGTATAGTTCTCTGGACAAAAGTTTAGGGTATTTGGAGACAGCTAGGCCACATAAAATCCTAACCCTAGTTTAGGTCACCAACCTTAATTTGAATTATTAAGCTGTCAAATAAACTTTAAATAAAGTAAAGTTTGGGCAAAGTGATTTTCTTGTTCAAATGGCCATGATATAATTTTGTTGAGATTTTTGGGTTAATTTATACAGTACTTCATTTACAACTCTAATTGTGCCCTAGATATTTATCTTGATGATTTTGGAATTTCTATGCACTGGAATGTTATGAAATCTTGGATTAGGCCATCTTATAGCATGTTATACCTTTTGTATTTTTCTTGTAAGTTTTATCTGATTATTTTGGGTACTTTATTCTTTAACGTACTAATTGTTACATGGAGTCCAAAATACAAATAATGTCCAATTACTGTCTCAAAAATTATGAAATTTGGTCAGTGGGTGTTTAAAGTTATGCTAGTATCCCTGTAATTTTATATGGAATTTTAGATGATTAAAAATAGCATCTCCTTCTCTAAGCTAGGAAAGTCGGTATTTTATATTAAAATAGTTTCAGAGCCCAATTGTTCAATAAAAATTATGGTACTTGGATTCTGATGATTTTAAGTCACCATAAAGCTTCTATAATTTTCTTTGGATTTTTGGATACATATTTACAGTACTTCATTCATAATATAGTAGAAATGGCCTAAAATGGTAAATTAGGAAATATAGGCCTAAACACCTTTGGAATTTCTCAAAACTTGGAATTACTGTTTAAATGTCTCATAGGATTTTTACTTATTTTATGATGATTTATTGTTGGCTCATTAGTGCACTTCTTGTTCATACTAGGGAATTTGGAATCTTAGAATAAATAAATTAAATGCCCGATAAATAGGAAAATTTGGAAATCTTGGTCTTAGCTATATTATGTTACGATAGACCTCCAGTAAATATTATAGGAGATTCGGAAGACAAATTGGAGTACCTCCCCTCATACTCCTCACGTATCTTAGGATGGTCTGCATATAGTAAAACCACGGAAACTGAACTAGAGCGGATAATAAACTTTGAGAGATGGAATTTTTGGTAGTTGCTGGTTGGTTAGGGCAAGCTAAGTTAAGTTCAGTATTGGAGGTCAGGATAAGTAGAGTGCGAGACTGGTTAAGGATAAGGGCGTACGGGAACGACGAAAGATCGTCCACCCCGAGTAGTAGTGGAAGAGTCTTAATACGCTAGGGCCAGATCTAAAGTAACTTAAAAAGGGATCGGGTAATGGGTATCAACCAATAACAATAAGTGCCTTGCGAAAGGGAACGGTGGGCTTCAGCTACCATCATAGTTCCTAGTTCCCTTTGAGAGCCCTTTATGGGGAATACCGGGGGCAGTCCTGGGCTAATGTAAAGTGTAGAATTAATAATCTAAAGAGCAACTAGTATAATTAGGGTTGCACACACATACACCCCGATAGCTAGGAAGGTAGAATAATTGGTTTGGTTGCCATTCAGACGGTAGCTCTGAAGGTAGATGCACGGACGGGATAGTCCGGGGAGCCGAGGGCTCGAGGGTTGGAGTACAAAATAAAGGTGGTGGGTATTTGATATCTGATTGTCGTTCACACCAGCATCGGTACGTTTACTCGGTGGTGTGGGACACTTAGCCAAAGAAAGTCTGGTGGGTATAGCCAGCAGTAGTATGCGGATACTCTAGGTTGTGTTCTTCTAGGGGCGTACGGAAGGGCTACGCCCGGTAGTGTGGATACCCGCTTAGGAGTGGGGGTCCCGACCCACTGTCTCCGTTTGCCACTGTGGAGGTTCCTGGTGAGTGAAGCTAGCTGCCCGAACAGGGGGAACTAAAGGTCTGTGCGCATAGAGTCGTGTGCGTGTGTTGCACTTGCATGAATCAGGACATAGTATATCACTACACTCATATTTGCATACAACCGACACCCAAACGTATAAATCGGTATGGGACTTTTTATACGATGGGAGCCTTGCAGAAGACCCCTTAACTTATAAGTTTGTATGGGCATTTATAAGTTAAGGTTACCTACTTATTTACTTGCTTGTTTACATACTGTTCTCTAGCTGCCTTTTCATACAATTGCTACTTAATACTTCTCTTCTTTACCACTTACTACCATAGAATTGCTAGTTGTACTTTGTTCTAAATAGTTGTTAGAATAACTCTGTTGTCATCTGCTTGACTTATTCTCCACCTTTGTAGCTTCCCTTTCCTCCTCTTCGCTCGGTGCTCAGGAGCCGTGGGGGGAGGGGTAGGGGATGATAGGGCTTAGTCTTTATGACTAATGGTTTTCGAACCACAACATTACAGGATCTCCGGTTAGGAGACAGGGACCAGCAGTCCAGGGACCGGCACCAGCGGTGTACGGTGCGCATGGAGGTGGGTCAGTCTAGCACCGGTGCCCCTGCGACCAGCTCCGTGAGTGATTAATACCTTTATAGTTCTGCGATGAGTGATTTGTAGTGAGGACTCTGATGTACCGGGCTCGAGCCCGTTTATCTATATTTCATCTGAATCGTATCTTGCAGTACTTCTATTATCTATTTCCTGATGGACTGGATGTGATTTCACTTTTATACATGCTTTTGTCGACTTGTTTACATTTATGTATAATTACTTCTCTCTCTTGTGATCAAAAAGGGCCGGCAGAATTGGCGTTTTGTAGTGGCGGCCTTCCCGTGAGTCCCTGCCACCGCAAAGCGGCAGTTTTGGGCTAAGACCCCGGTGTCGAAAAAGGAAAAAAATGGGGGGACTTACAAGTGGTATCAGATCAGACCTCGATCGAAAGAGAAGTAGTCCACAAAATCTTGGTCCACCCCCGTGCGAGCTTAGTTTGCGGACAAACTAGCAGCGGAAGCAGTGGTGTGCCCATAAGGGAAATCACACGTGAGAGTCAATCCTAACCCTTCTTAAAATTCCATTCATTCGCTCTCTAACAAATGGAATTTTTACTTATAGCCTGCGACGAACCCCACATCACAGCAGGGGACACCCCAGGCTCCAAATGTTGTCCCGCCTCCGCCGGCTCCAGCTCCGTTCCAGCAGACGGAGATGGGGCAAACACTGACGGCCATTCTAGAGGCCTTCAGAGCTCAGCAAGCCCCGGCTCCACAGCCAAACCCCGGGGCCAATTGGATGACTTTCTTCCGGGGACTTTACCCTCCAGCTTACCAGGGGACGGAGTCTGCAGTACGTACGGAGGAATGGTTGGACACCATTTACGATATGCTGGCAGGGATTCGATTCCCCACTGAGGAGGCAGTTGCTTTGGCGGTCTCCTGCCTAGAGTCACACGGAAAGAGGTGGTGGAAGTCTCAGCTTAACACCACCTTTGCGGGGATGGATTGCGCTGATATTACTTGGGAGGATTTCTGAGCAGCGCTCCTGGGACATTTTGTACCTCAGTCGGTGAGGGATGACCTAGAGGATAGGTGCCTGCGATTGAAGCAGGGGAACAAGACTATGGTGGAGTACTATCAGGAGTTCACTCACCTGGCCCGTTATGCGGACGCTTATCAGTTAGACGATGCTGGCTATGCCCGGAGGTTTTATAAGGGGCTGCAAGACGACATGAGACAGGCCCTCCTTTTCGTCTCAGAGTGGAGTCTGGCTAGGATTCTGGAGATGGCTAAGAAGAGAGAGGCGGATCAGCTTACAGTGAAGAGCCGGAAGAGACCGGCTGATGATACAGTGATTAGAGGTTGTAGAGACCGTCCTCGAGGCCAGGTTATTGGGGAGAGAAGGAACGGGGATCAGCCTCGTCAGGAGTTTGGGCAGGAGCAAGGGAGTCAGGGGGTACTGGCTCCCCAGCCTATACAGATGCTGGAAATGCCAAGGACAGCTGAGCAGCCACCGGTATGCTATCAGTGCAACCAGTCGGGGCATATCAAGAGGAACTGCCCTATGAGGCGAGCACCCCCACCAGCACATCAGGGCGCTCCACCTCCCCAGCAGTTTGGCAGACGAGGACAGGACCGAGGACGAGGATTTCAGGATCGAGGCAGCAGGCTAGAGAGGGAGTAGGTGTATGCTCTAGACCTTACACAGCCCCGAAACCCGGAGCAGGTTATCGCAGGTATGGCAGTACTTTTAAATTTTCTTCATATAAACTAGTTTTCTAGACATAACCTAGTTAGAAATTAAGAAAAGAAAACTACAAAAAAAAACTTAGACACTTAATTACCCCAGGCATAGTCTTCGTTAGCGGCAAGCCCAATCACACCCTCTTCGACACTGGTGCTTTGCACTCGTTCGTGTCGGAGGATTTCGTGAAAGGACTGGAAGGTGTGGAGCTATTCACCGGGAAGATGATGAGGGTGCGCCTACCCGATGGATCAGAGATAATGACCTCTACTCATTGCAATATGGAAGCAAGGATCGGCGGGAAAGCATTTGAGGCACCAGCGACGATTCTGAAGATGCCAGATTACGATCTAATCCTGGGCATGACTTGGCTGTGCTGGAACCATGCCCAGAGTGACTGCGTGGCGAAGAGGATCACTGTGAGGCACGGCGACTCCTTCATTGTCATTGAAGGTATTATACCAGCACCTCGTACCTTATTATCGTCTGTGCAGGCCGTTAAGGCCCACCTGCAGGGGGAGAAGTTTATTAGGTCCTTTTTGAGGCGGTTGTGGCCAAGGACTCCATTTCAGATATTCTAGTAGTGCAGGACTTCGCCGACGTATTTTTGAAGAAGCTACAAGGGCTACCCCCGCACCGAGAGAAGGACTTTTAGATTCAGCTCATACTGGGGGCTAAGCCGGTATCCACAGCTCCTTATCGAATGGCCCCAAAGGAGTTGGTTGAATTCCGAAGTCAGCTTCAGGAGTTAGTGGAGGCCGGGTTCGTTCGGCCTAGCTCTTCACCATGGGGAGCTCCAGTGCTGTTCGTTAAGAAGAAGGACGGGACCCTTCGACTGTGCATAGATTACTGGGACCTAAACAGGTTGACGGTCCAGAATACTTATCCCTTACCAAGGATAGACGAGCTATTTGACCAGCTGGAGGGAGCCCATTGGTTCTCAAAGCTGGATATGAGGTCAGGGTACTACCAGCTTCGCATTCGGGAGGAGGACATCCCGAAGACGGCCTTCAGCAGTAGATATGGGTTGTACGAATTTACCGTGATGCCGTTCGGGCTCACGAATGCACCCTCCGCATTCATGGCCTTGATGAATCGGGTGTTCGAGGAGTATCTGGACGTCTTCGTCATCGTATTCATCAACTACATCCTTATCTATTCAAGGACGGAGGAGGAGCACGTGAGACATCTGGCCTTGACCTTGGGGAAGCTGCAGGAGCATGAGATGTATGCCAAGTACAGCAAGTGCCAGTTCTGGCTAAAGGAGGTGGTCTTTTTGGGCCATGTCATCAGTGGAGCAGGTCTGGCAGTGGATCCGGTGAAGGTCCAGGCAGTACGGGATTTGGCACCACTAAAGTCGGCCTCCGATGTTCGAAGTTTCTTGGGACTTGCCGGTTACTACCGAAAGTTCCTAAAGGGGTTCTCTCAGATTGCCCTCCCTCTTACGTCTCTGACGAAGAGGGAGTCCCCTTTCATCTGGACGCCTTGATGCGAATATGCTTTCCAGGAGCTGAAGGATCGTCTCACCTCGGCTCCCATCCTTGCTCTTCCATTAGGGAAGGAGGCATTCCAGGTGTATACAGATGCATCCTATCAGGGGATGGGTGCCGTTCTGATACAGAACGGGCACATAATAGCCTATGCCTCCCGTCTGTTGAAGCAGCACGAGCAGAACTACCCCGTGCACGATTTCGATATGGGGGCAGTTATTTTTGCTCTTAAGATCTGGCGACACTATCTCTACGGGGTACATTGCGATATCTTCTCCGACCACAAGAATCTGATGTACGTCGATACCCAAAAGGAGATAAACATCAGGCAGAGATGCTGGGTGGAATTTCTGTCGGACTACCAGTATACCATGCTCTACCATCCGGGGAAGGCGAACGTGGTCGCGGATGTTCTGAGCCGGAGAGCGAGTAAGACAGGAGTAGGCCCGCAGCTGATGGCCTTAGAGTTGGTTAGATCATTCGAGGAGATGAAGATTTCACTAGTGTCTGAGGATGACCCGGAGCTATACATGGAGTACCTGGGGTCGATGGTTACTACTGATGATATTCGAGACGGCATCAGAGATGGGCGGATGCTGGATGAGAGAGCTGAGCTGATATTCCGAGCCTTGGAGAAAGGCACGACAGGAGATTACTCTTTGAGGGATGGTCTCCTGTGTTTCCGAGGCAGAGTCTACATACCAGCAGGAGGACGGATCCGGGAGGACATTTTAACGGAAGCTCACTACAGCCGGTATTCGGTACACCCGGGGATCACCCAGATGGTAAATGATTTGAAGAGGACGATGTACTGGCCGGGTATGATGAAAGATATTACGTACTTTGTGATGCATTGCGAGCCCTGCCAGCTCGTGAAGGCAGAGTGTAGTAACCCGGCAGGCTTGCTGCAGCCGCTTCCGGTGCCGGAGTGGAAATTTGAGGATATAGCCATAGACTTCATACATGGGCTACCTCGATCCCGTGCGGGGAATGACTCGATCTGGGTCATAGTGGACAGGCTAACGAAGGTGGACAGATTCGTTGCAGTGGCGAAGGACGCACCAGTCAGTGTATTAGTACGGAGGTTCATTGAGCAGTTTGTGCGTTATCATGGGGTGCACAAGACTATCGTTTCGGATCGGGATGGGCGGTTTATATCCAGGGAATGGAGGTCAGTCCAGGCCCATCTGGGTTCTTGGTTGACATTCAACAAAACTTTTCACCCTCAGACTGACGGGCAGACAGAGCGCACCAACCGTACACTAGAAGATCTGTTGCGACTGTGTATTTTGGACCGTGACGAGCCTTGGGAGAGGTTGCTGCCACTGGTCGAGTTTTCGTACAACAAATCCCATCAGTCCAGCATAGGCATGGCACCATACGAGGCGTTGTACGGAAGGAGGTGCAGGACCCCACTATCATGGGTTCAGGATTAGGATCCGCATGCACTAGGCTCGGAGTTTATGGGAGATACAGATGCTCAGATTAGATTGATCCGGGACAGGATGTTGGAAGCCCAGAGCAGACAGGCCAAATACTACGATGCGAGGCATCGTCAAGTGGAGTTCCAGGTGGGAGACCGAGTTTTCTTGAAGATATGGCCGATGCACAGAGTCTCGCGGGTTCGCGGGCGGAAGAAGCTCAGCCCGAGATATATGGGGCCATATAGGATCCTAGAGCGGATCGGCCTCTTAGCCTATAGACTAGAGCTACTACCGGAGTTAGCGGGATTGCATGACGTCTTCCATGTCTCCTCACTTCGAAGGGCTCTGCTACGCCCCGAGCAGCTGATTTCCTCGGCAGATGGCCCGGTGGCCTCGGATCGGTCAGTCAACTTGGAGCCTATCAGGATTGACGATACAGCAGTGCGGGTCTTGCGATGGAAGAAGGTTCCGTTAGTCAAGGTTCTGTGAAACAATCATGGGCAGGAGGAGCATACATGGGAGTCACAAGACTTGATGCGGCAAAAATACCCGGAACTTTTTCGTCAGGTATACCTCACAACCCCTCTGGACAATCAATTTGCTTTCCTGCTTTAAACCAATAAGACTGAGATTTCAAGAATAGGGGCTATTCTTTTGTTTATTGGGGTGTATATACCTAGTTAATTGGGCGAATAAATCTTAGATTTGAAACTGCACCAAGCAAACATAACGTAGAGATGTAATCTTTCAATTCTCATGGGATGTTACAAGCTTCTTTTTCCCGATTAGAGTCCGGTAGGCTTAACCTTGATTTCGGGGACGAAATCTTTGTTTTGTATATTGGGATTTGTAACATCCCATTTCCGGCTTGACCCCTAGGAGTCGGTTGGTCGTGACAGAACGCTAGGAAGCCCAAAAAGTGAAATATATTAACCGAGATTTCGGGTCACGGGTGGGTCACGCCCGTGACCGACCCATCACGCCCGTGACCTAGGGAGTGACTCCATTTGTCACGCCCGTGACCTAGGGCGTGACCACCCTTCGACGATCATCGATCTCAGTTCGACGATCGTCGAACTCAGAATTGGCCACCCGGCCTTGTCACGCCCGTGACCTATGTGTCACGCCCGTGACCAAGGCCGAAACGTCAGCCAGACTAGAAATTTCAGTAACCGACGTCATAATCAATTCTGATTATGGGAATGTACAGCAGGAATATTTATGGTCCGTTTCCGTCTCTAATTATTTAATAGAGAGAGAGAGTGAGGTCCAATAGAAAATCGCCACCTGGATCAGCCATTTCATCTTCCACCATTTCCTCTTCCCTACATCATAACCGAAACGTTATTAAGAGAAACATTCATGGCCATGAATGTTTCATCCTTTCCCCTCCCCACTTGGAGATCTATAACAGCCTCCTTAGAGCAAGAGGAGAAGGTTACACGCTCGATCAAACGGATTCAGATTGCTCCCCTTGCTGTTGAAGAATTTCCGGCGACGCCACCACCACGCAAATGGCTTCCTGACGGTCTACACGCCTCTAGCCCGCGAACAAGGTCCTCCCCTCCCTCTTATTCTGCGGATAGATCTTAGAAATCATTAGGAGAGATATCGTGCTCAAAAGAGCTGGATGGAGTGAGCGTTTCCATGGTTTTCCAAAATTTCATGGTGGCGGGTTCACCGGAAACCGCCTCTCCGGCGGCCGTGCCGCCGCCCGACGGTAGCCCTCACCTCAACAGAGGTGGTGGTGGTGGTGGCCGGCCAGGGAGATGGCTTGGTGGCCAGGAAATGGCTTTAGAAAAGCTACAGGTTTCAAGTTTTTTTTGGTAGCTGGTTCGGGCTAAAGAAGAAGATGAACAGTAGCATTTTATTATATTATATATTGTAAAATTAGTAATTAATTCCCTTTACTGTGCACTAGGTTTAAACTGAAAATTATTGCGCGTAGAGGCTGAAACATAAAAAGTGGTTAACATAGAAAATGTAGCTCTTGAAGTCTAGTTTAATTCAAAATGGATTTCACTCGATTTGGAGTCCTGGTTAGACCACAGCACACTTTTTGGTGAGGTCTATCCATAGGACTGTCTTGACCTTAGAAAAATTCCCCACTCCAATCTAGTCATCAAAATGACTTAAAATTTGGGGTGTGGCCTAATCTGACCTATATCTAAGTGCTATCCAAAAATTAGGATTTTTGGAAAATATTTTTCTATAGTTTTTAGAAAAATTCAATAATCCTAGCATAATTTAATTAGATGGCTAATGACTTCCAAACCTTCCCAAATTTTGGTGGGTGGTCCCTGGGCATATTATAAGGTTCTGGTAAAAATTTCATCTCATTTGGAGATGTTTTGATTAAGTTTTTATCCAACCCTATGTTGGTCCTTATAGGATAATTTAGGATCAAACACCCCCTTGGTATTTGGGTGGGCATATCACCTCAACAGAGGCTGATATTTTTGTCCAAAGGCTGTTTAGGGCATGACACACCCTCCAAGGGAGTTTGGGGTGGTTTGGTGTAGGGTAGCCCTAGAACCCTAGGGAAAATCCCTTAATGGTGGTTTTTGGGGTTGTGAAGGTCATGGGGTCAAATGACCTTGGACTGACTTAAAAATTGATGGAGAGAACCATAGGGCCAGTATAGTTCTCTGGACAAAAGTTTAGGGTATTTGGAGACAGATAGGCCACCATAAATCCTAACCCTAGTTTAGGTCACCAACCTTAATTTGAATTATTAAGCTGTCAAATGAACTTTAAATCAAGTAAAGTTTGGGCAAAGTGATTTTCTGATTCAAATGGGCATGATATAATTTTGTTGAGATTTTTGGGTTAATTTATACAGTACTTCATTTACAACTCTAATTGTGCCATAGATATTTATCTTGATGATTTTGGAATTTTTATGCACTGGAATGTTATGAAATCTTAGATTAGGGCATCTTATAGCATGTTATACCTTCTGTATTTTTCTTGGAAGTTTTATCTAATTATTTTGGGTACTTTATTCTTTAATGTACTAATTGTGACATGAAGTTAAAAATACAAATAATGTCCAATTACTATTTGAAAAATTATGAAATTTGGTCAGTGGGTGTTTAAAGTTATGCTAGTAACTCTGTAATTTTTTATGGAATTTTAGATGATTAAAAATAGCATCTCCTTCTCTAAGCTAGGAAAGTCGGTATTTTACATTAAAATATTTTCAGAGCCCAATTGTCCGATAAAAATTATGGTACTTGGATTCTGATGGTTTTACGTCACCATAAAGCTTCTATAATTTTTTTTGGAGGTTTTGGATACATATTTACAGTACTTCCTTCATAATATAGTAGAAATGGCCTAAAATGGTAAATAAGGAAATATAGGCCTAAACACCTTTGGAATTTCTCAAAAATTGGAAATACTGTTTAAATGTCCCATAGGATTTTTACTGATTTTATGATGATTTATTGTTGGCTCATTAGTGCACTTCTTATTCATACTAGGGAATTTGGAATTTTAGAATAAATAAATTAAATGCCCGATAAATAGGAAAATTTGGAAATCTTGGTCTTCGCTATATTATGTCACGATAGACCTCCAGTAATTATTATAGGAGATTCGGAAGACAAATTGGAGTACCTCGCCTCATACTCCTCACGTATCTTAGGATGGTCTGCATATAGTAAAACCACGGAAACTGAACTAGAACGGATAATGAACTTTGAGAGATGGAATTTTTGGTAGTTGTTGGTTGGTTAGGGCAAGCTAAGTTAAGTTCATTATTGGAGGTCAGGATAAGTAGAGTGCAAGACTGGTTAAGGATAAGGGCGTACAGGAACGACGAAAGATCGTCCACCCCGAGTAGTAGTGGAAGAGTCTTAATACACTAGGGCCAGATTTACAGTAACTTAAAAAGGGATCGGGTAATGGGTATCAACGAATAACAATAAGTGCCTTGCGAAAGGGAACGGTGGGCTCAACTACCATCATAGTTCCTAGTGCCCTTTGAGATCCCTTCACGGGGAATACCGGGGGCAGTCCTGGGCTAATGTAAACTGTAGAATTAATAATCTAAAGAGCAACTAGTATAATTAGGGTTGCACACACATACACCCCGATAGCTAGGAAGGTAGAATAATTGGTTCGGTTGCCATTCAGACGGTAGCTCTGAAGGTAGATGCACGGACGGGACATTCCGGGGAGCCGAGGGCTCGAGGGTTGGAGTACAGAATAAAGGTGGTGGGTCTTCGATATCTGATTGTCGTTCACACCGGCATCGATACGTTGAATCGGCGGTGTGGGACACTTAGCCAAAGAAAGTCTGATGGGTATAGCCAGCAGTAGTATGCGGATACTCTAGGTTGTATTCTTCTAGGGGCGTACGGAAGGGCTAGGCCCGGTAGTGTGGATACCGCCTAGGAATGGGGGGCCCTACCCACTGTCTCCGTTTGTCACTACGGAGGTTCCTAGGAGTGAAGCTAGCTGCCCGAACAGGGGAAACTAAAGGTCTGTGCGCATAGAGTCGTGTGCGTGTGTTGCAATTGCATGAATCATGGCATAGCATATCACTACACTCATATTTGCATACAACTGACACCCCAACGTATAAATCGGTATGGGACTTCTTATACGATGGGAGCCTTGCAGAAGACCCCTTAACTTATAAGTTTGTATGGGCATTCATATAAGTTAAGGTTACCTACTTATTTACTTGCTTACTTACTTACTGTTCTCTAGCTTCCTTTTCATACAATTGCTACTTACTACTTCTCTTCTTTACCATTTACTATCATAGAATTGCTAGTTGTACTTTGTTCTAGATAGTTGTTAGAATAACTTCGTTGCCATCTGCTTGACTAATTCTCCACCTTTGTAGCTTCCCTTTCCTCCTCTCCGCTCGGTGCTCAGGAGCCGTGGGGGGAGGGGTAGGGGATGATAAGGCTTAGTCTTTATAACTAATGGTTTTCGAACCACAACATTACAGGAGCTCCGGATGGGAGACAGGGACCAGCAATCCAGGGACCGGCACCAGCAGAGTACGGTGCGCATGGAGGTAGGTCAGTCTAGCATCGGTGCACCTACGACCAGCTCCGTGAGTGATTAGTACCTTTATAGTTCTGCGATGAGTGATTTGTAGTGAGGACTCTGATGTACCGGGCTCGAGCCCATTTATCTATATTTCATCTGAATCGTATCTTGCAGTACTTCTATTATCTATTTCCTGATGGACTAGATGTGATTTCACTTTTATACATGCTTTTGTGGACTTGTTTACATTTATGTATAATTACTTCTCTCTCTTGTGATCGAAAAGGGCCGGCAGAATTTGCGTTTTGTAGTAGCGGCCTTCCCGTGAGTCGGTGCCACCGTAAAGTGGCAGTTCTGGGCTAATACCCCGGTGTCGAAAAAGAAAAAAAAAGGTCTTTACACGGTGGGTCCAGTTGGGGCCTTGGATCTGGAGGTGGAGACATCATAATGATAACAATCACATGATTTCTTCACTTCCTGTTCCTTCAGTCTAACAGTCTTGGCTTTTGGTGACTGCGTCCTATTATGGCTGCTAGAGAAGTGGCCATAATTTTCCACTTGGATTTCCTCATAAGGTGCCTTGAAGTGGCCCAACCATCATACCGGCTCTTGGTCTTTTCAACTGAGGGCCGGAAGAAGTGGCCATAGGTTGACTCAAAGTCCTGTTCATTGCAGGGAAAGCCAGGGTACCTGAATTCAAAAGGGTTGAGTGGGGCCTTTCCCTTTACTACAGTAGAGGCCTTCTTAGCAGCCTTATTTTTCCTCTGCTTTCTGTTTCTCCTGAATGATTTACCAGGCACACCCACATGCCCCAAGCCAACCCCCTAAGCCTGAGCAGAGAAGGTATCAATAAGTGGAAGAACAGTCTTTGACATAGAGAAGCTTTTGACAATCTTCCTTTCTGCCGCAAGTTGTTCTTCCAACTTGTTGACTTCTTCCTGTTTAAGGTCAAGGAGCCTTAGAGACTCTGAGTGCTCAGAAGTTAGGCCCAGGTGTTCCTGTCGGAGAGAGATCAAGCTAGTGATCTCTTCTCTTAGAGACACACCCTCAGCCTTAAGGAATTTGACTTCCTTTTTTTGAGCCCTCAACCTCTTACGGCATTTCTAAAAGGTATTGAGAAAAAGCTCATACTTTTCGTGGAGCTATGCTTCACGGGCAGATGGGATGTCCTCGAGATCATCATCAGGAGACTCAGAGTCAGAGTCAGAGAGGGGGTACAAGCTTTTACCTTCCCAGTAAATTGGGGGCAGCCTCTTTCTGAGTTAGAGCGCCCCATTAGCCCGAAGTAGGCTTCCTCATCATCTTTGCAGTCTGAGGAATCAGACTCACTCAATGTCTTTGACTTTTTGGCGATGTAGCTCCTCTCCTTCTTCTTATCTCTAGAGGAATTGTACTCCTCTCCCTTCCCCTTATTTCTCGTGCCTTGGTGGCAGTCAGCGATGACGTGACCTGGCTTATTGCATCCAAAGCAAATAATGTCATTAGAGTGATGTTTGTTCTTTTTGGATTCATACCTGTCAGAAGAATAATTCTTCTTCTGATGTCTGGAGGAAGAGCCGTCTCTCTTTCTTTGATTCCTCAACTTGACGAACTTCTTGAACTCCCTAGTGATGATGGAGAAGTCTTCTTCAGATAGCTCTGAGCCGGAAGAGCATGGCTTAGATTCTTCTTCCTCATCCATTTTTCGAGAGAGGGATGAGGTTGCACCCTTGCCTTTCCTTGAGTGATTGGCTTTTAGGGCCACAGTCTTCTCTCTGGCAGCGGCTTTATCGGCTTCTTCTTCCGCTTTTCTGGTGTTCAGCTGAAGCTCATAGGACAGAAGTTTCCCAAAAAGAATCTAGTGATATGTTTTTGCCAGCCTGCAAAATTCTCTAATTGCGCAGATCTTGGTGTCCCATTCCTTAGTAAGGGATCTAAGGAACTTGTCATTTAGTTCACCATCGGTGAACACTCTGCCAGAGCCCTTCAGGGCATTGAAGATCTTCAGGAAGTTTTCGAATGTCACTCTAATTTCTTCCTTGGGACCTTGCCTGAAGGCCTCGTACTTCTGGTTCAGAAGAGATCTTCAATCATCCCTTACTTCATCAGTGTCGTCCATCAAGATGATCAGACAGTGCCAAATGTCCTTGGCAGTCATGCAGTTGCAGAAAACCTGCATCATGGAATCATCGACGACGCTTACCAGAATGTTCTGAGCTTTCTTGTCAAGTCCGACAAGAACCATCTCATCCTTATCCATTTTAGAAAGTTTCTTGGGCACTTTCTTGGTAGGATCAATGGTGGAGTCCTTAGTGGGGATATAAGGTCCCTCCTCCACTATCATGAAGAGTCGTGGGTCAACTGCTTCCATGTAGTACCTGATCCTTTCCTTCAAGATAGGAAAGTTCAACTTGGTGCACATTGGGATCTTCCCTGAATACTTGAGTCCTTCCATTTCATAGATCTTCTTTCTTCTAGACACTAGATACGGGAACTTACTCAAGGCGTTAACCTTATTGACGAGTAACCTCCCTCTGATACCACTTTAAAGTTATCTAGTGTCAACTATCTTCACCTATGGGCGGGGGGAATAGGTGATCTGCAGTCTTTTGCGGAATTAAAGATTAACCTGCACAAGAAAACAAAAACAACCACAACACAGAAACACACAAGCAGTTATAGTGGTTCCCCAATTTGGGTACGTCCACTCTCCCCCTTCGACCTATATCCCAACAAGGGACGACTCGGTCACTTCACCAAACTGATTGAAATCCAATCCTCACACTATGGAAGAAACCCTTCCACCCGAAGGAGTCACTACTCCTCCACCGCGGGTTGCACCCAACCCTACAACGAGGAATCAAAGTTCCTTTACAACATAGTTAAAATAGAATGTACAAGAAAGACAAACTATGTTTGGAGAACCCGATGTCCCTCTTCATTCAATGAAGCTTTCTTGATGAAGACGTTCCACGATCGGAGCACTCTCTTTGAGAGGATCTTCCCGAGATCGGCGGCGGCAAAGGATTGCGGTGGCGATGCTTTGTAGATCCAAACTTCTTGACAAAGCTAGCAAGGTCTACCAACGATCTTACTTGGATCGATCGTCTCAATCGATTCGGAGGGGAGAAATATTCCCGCTCTACAAATCAAGAGACAAAGGATCTAAAGATATAAACGTGAGACTCTAAGCTTAGTCTCGGTCCTATCGCCGGACAATCAAAGATGACCTCTAAGATCAGCGGCGGTGACTATCATGCGAGCGGCGACGACGACGGAATGAGTTTCGCGATCGGCTAGGTTACGCTCGGCGGCTTTGATTTTTCGTGATTGATTACTGTTGGAGTCTGAGAAAACGCGAGTATTTATACTATAGATCAACCCTAAAAGACCGTTGTGGGTCCCACAAGGAGATACCCTAAGCCCGGTCCAAACAGCGCCTGATTTCTTGGTCGGTCCAGCGAGCCGGTAGAAATCGCCTAAGGCAAATTTGGCGGGAATCATAGGTGATTCTCGCCGAATCGGCGAGAATCACTTATGATTCCCGTCTAATTATCCTTGGTAGAATTTTAGCTGAAAAGCTTGCCATCCGGAGTGAATCGGCGAGAATCAAAACCATTCTCGATGAATCAGCGAGAATGCAGAGTCATTCTCGACGATTCGGCGAGAATCACTTATTGATTCTCAACGATTCTAACTTAACAGAATTCTTGAAGGTGTTGAGTCAGCCGGATGCAGTCGGTGGGAATTGGCGAGTTATTCTCGACGATTCGGCGAGAATCACTGGTGATTCTCGTCGAATCGGCTAAAATCACTTAGTGATTCCCGTCGAATTTAAATTAGACGAATCTTCGTCTTTCTTCCCATGAGTTGGTCTTTGACCCATCCTTGCTCCTCTTCAGCTCTCGATCAATCTCAACCCTGTACTTGAAATTAAGTACACTCCAATAGAGAGTGTACACGTGAGCCAACACACTGATCTGCTCAACGAGGGATTACGTTGCGCATACCCGTGTATATTGACCCACTGCACCCTGACATTGGTGTGTACTTAGCGTGGAATAACTGCAAGCACAACTTGAAGAAAATCATCAAATACATTATCTATTCACCTTAGCTTGTTCAGAGACTTCTTCAAATCAGGTGCATTGTGGATACAATACCCAACAAGTCGGTCGACGATGACCCAAATCGAATCGTTTCCCGTTCGTGATCGAGGAAGGCCATGAATGAAATCCATCATGATGTCCTCAAATTTTCACTCCGGCGCCGGGAGTGGCTGTAGCAATCTTGTGGGGTTTCTGCACTCCGCCTTCACAAGCTGGCATGCGTCGCAGTGATTCACGAAGTATGTAATATCCTTCTTCATCCCCGACCAGAAAATCGTCTTCTTCAAGTCTACCGTCATCTTGGTGATCCCTGGGTGTATAGAATATCTACTATAATGCGCTTCCGCCATAATGTCTTCCTGAATCTGATCTCCTGCGGGTATATAGACCCTGCCTATGAAATAAAGCAATCTGTCTCTCAGGGAATAATCCTCTGTCGAACCCTCCTCCAAGGCTCGGAATATCGGCTCTGCCCATACATCTTTCTTCTGTCCATCCCGGATGCGGTCCCGAATGTCATCTATAGCAACCATCGATCCCAAGTACTCCATGTACAGCTCTGGATAATCCTCGAACACGAGGTATGTCTGCATATCTCTAAAAGACAGGACTAGCTCCATGGACATCAGCTGTGGTCCCTTCCCTGAGGTATCTCCTCTCCAGCTCAAAGCATTTGCCACCACGTTCGCCTTCTCGGGATGGTAGTGCACGTTGTACTGGTAATCTAACAGGAACTCCACCCAACGACTCTGTTTGATGTTGAGTTCCTTCTATGTGTCCACATATTTCAAATTTTTGTGATCTGAGAAGATGTCACAGTGAACTCCGTAGAGGTAGTGTCACAAAATCTTTAGAGCAAAGATCACTGCACCCATCTCTAGATTGTGCAATTTATAGTTCTTCTAATGTATCTTCAGCTATCAGAAGGCGTAGGCTATTATGTGCCCGTTCTGCATCAGAACGGCACCCATCCCCTGGTAGTAGGCATCCATGTACACCTGGAATCCCTCCCTTCCTGATGGAAGAGCGAGAATGGGAGCCGAGGTAAGCCGACCTTTCAACTCCACAAAGGCCGCCTCACACTGTTGCATTCAAATGAATGGGGATTCCTTTTTCGTCAGGGAAGAAAGAGGGAGCACAATTCGGGAGAATTCTTCGATGAACTTCCGGTAATATCCGGCAAGTCCCAGGAATCTCCGTACATCCGTGGCTATCTTCAACAGTGGCCAGTCCCACACTGCCTGAATCTATGCCGGATCTACTTCCAACCCCGCTCCGCTGATAATATGACCTAAGAAGGCCACCTCCTTTAGCCTAAACTAGCATTTGCTTAACTTTGCAAACAAATGGTGCTCCCGTAGCCTCTTTAAGATCAATGTCAAGTGTCTTGCATGATCCTCCTTTGTCCTTGAGTAGACGAGGATGTCATCAATAAATACTATGACGAAAAAAATCCAAATACTCTTCGAATACTCGGTTCATGAGGCTCGTAAATGCTAAAGGTGCATTTGTGGGTCCGAAGGGCATCACTGTAAACTCGTACAGTCCGTACCTCTTGCAGAAGGATGTATTCGGAATGTCCTCCTCTCGAATCCGTAGCTGGTAGTACCCTGACCTTAAGTCGAGTTTCGATAAGAAATATGCTCCTTCCAGTTGATCGAACAACTCGTCAATCCGTGGCAGCGGGTATGTGTTACGGACTGTCAGTCTGTTCAGCGCTCGGTAGTCAATACACTAGCGGAGGCTTCCGTCCTTTTTCTTGACAAAAAGCACCGGGGCTCCCCATGGTGATGAGCTTGGCCGGACAAACCCTGCCTCTACTTGTTCCTACAACTGAGTTCGGAACTCTGTCAACTCTTTCGGGGACATCCATTAAGGGGCCCTAGATGCCGGCTTGGCCCCCGGCACAAGCTGTATCTTGAAATCCTGCTCCCGGTGCAGAGGTAGACCTGACAGCTTCTCTGGAAAAATGTCGGCAAAATCTCGTACTACTGGAATGTCCGTCACAGATTCCTTGACATCCGCCATCTCAAATAGAACCTGATAAACCTCCTCCCCTTGTAGATAGGCCTTAACGGCCTGAACTGATGATAAGAGAATACGGAGGCAAGTCTTATACCTTCGATAACGATAAAAGAGTCCCCATGCATCACGGTGATCCTCTTTGCTTGCCAATCAATTTGGGCATGGTTCTAGTGCAGCCATGCCATGCCGAGGATCAGGTCGTAGTCAGTCAACTTCAAAAGCGTCGCTGGAGCCTCGAACGCCTTTCCACCAATTTCTGCCTCCATATTGCAGTGGTCCGAGGTAAGGAGTTTAGATCCATCAGGTAGTCGCACCCTCATCCTTGAGCCCGTGAATCGCTCCATGCCTTCCTGTCCTTCTACAAACTTCTCCGACATAAAGGAGTGAGTAGCTCCAGTATCGAAAAGCGTGCGGGCAGGATTGCCGCTGATGAAGACTATACCTGGGGCTATTAAATGTCTTAGGATTCTATAACAAGTTTTCTTTCCAATTTATTCTATCTAGTGCAGTTTTATAATTTAACAACCAAGAGGGGAATTCTATGAAAATAACGAAACATTGCAGCGTACCTGCTATTACCTACTCTTGATTCCGAGGTTGTGCCAGGTCCAAAGCATATACCTGCTCTCTTCCTTGTCTATTATCCCCACCCTGGTATCCTCGTCCTCATCCACGACCTTGGCCTCCAAAAAACTGCACTGGCTGGGAAGCCGGTGGTGCTAGTGTGGGTGCCCCCCTCATGGGGCAATTTCTACGGATGTGACCAACCTAATGGCAGTGGAAGCACTCTGGCGGGGGATATGCCATCCTCCGGGGTCTCTGTCCCTCCCGTGCCTGAAGAGGTGGTGGAGCCACCACCACTGGCTCCCTTATCTCCTGTCTTGCCTCCCGATGAGGCTGGTCCTCAACCCTCCTCCCGTCCATGATACGGGCTCGTCTCTGATCGTTCCATGCTCCTCAACCCAGATCCTCCGCTGGCTGTTTCCGGCCCCGAGTAGCTTGCCAATCAACCTCTATCCTTTTAGCCATCTCTAGTATCCGGGAAATGGGTCCATCGGATAAATACAGTAATGCATCCCTCAGCTCCTCTCGGAGGCCCTTTTAGAATCACTTGATATATCCTGCCTCATCTAACTGATACGAGTCCGCGAACCGGGCTATGTTGTTGAACTCCCGGTGTTATTCCACCACCGTCTTGTTCCCCTGTCTCAGCTGTAGAAATCTATCCTCCAGTTCGTTCATGGTCGACTGTGGAACAAAATGTTCAAACAGCGCGCTCCTGAAATCCTCTGAATAAACCTCTGCTACCTCCCTGTCTGCAAATGTTGTGTCCAACAAGGTCTTCCACCATCTCTTTGAGTGTGACTCTAGGTAGGAGATGACCAAGGGCACCCTCTCCTCCCAGGGCCACCGAATTCCGATCAGTATCTCAAACATGATGTCAAGCCATTACTCTGTCCGAATGGCTGACTCTGTCCCCAGGTAAGACTGGGGAGACAATCCTCTAAAAATGCTCAACCACTTGGCCCCCAGGTTTGTCTACGGAGCCTGGGCCTGTTGGGCCCTGAACACATCAAGAATTGCTGTCAAGGTCTGCCCCATTTCCGACATCTGGAACGAAGAGGAAGTCGGAGGAGTCGGAGTAACACTCGTGACATGTTAAACTCCGCCCTGTGGTGTGGGTTGTGCTGACGGCTGCACAACAAAACATAATAAGCAATGACCCTAAGTTTATAAAAGGAGTGGACAATTCCATGTGATTCCCAACAAGGGCACACAACGCTTCCGCTGCTTAGTTTGTCCTCAAACTAAACCTACGCAGGGGTGACACAGGGATTTTGTGGACTGCTTTCTTTTCCGATCGAGGTTTGCTCTGATACTACTTATAAGACCCCAATTTTTTCTTTTTAATCACCGGGGTCTTAGGCCCAGAACCGCCATTTTGCGGGGACACCTTCACGCCCTGAAGGGTCGTCACCATAAAGAACCGATCATGCCGTCCAATTTGATCACAGAAAAGAAGCA
Source organism: Platanthera zijinensis (assembly GCA_039513925.1). Taxonomy (NCBI): domain Eukaryota; kingdom Viridiplantae; phylum Streptophyta; class Magnoliopsida; order Asparagales; family Orchidaceae; genus Platanthera; species Platanthera zijinensis. The sequence continues at coordinate 164,394,705 of CM077084.1, forward strand.
AAGGTAAAGATTAAGGTGAAACTCAAATACTAGTCCACAATAATCACATGAAAGTAATAATATATCCACGAAGGGAGAGTTCACAGAAATAGTATATAAGGTACTGAAAGTAAGGGCTTATGCCTGATATATTATAATCCTCACTACAGGTCACTCAAGCGGAAGAAAACAATAACATCTGCTATAAGTCGGGACTCACAGTCCCATCTGACTGAAATCCTTAGCTAGACTGCCCTATCTCTAAATGGGCCGACCTCCGGGGCTGCTCCTCCATGCTGGGCTCCACGATCCCCTAAATGATGTGGTCAGAAAACCGTTACTCTATAAGACTAAGTCCTATCATCCCTCACCCGTTCCCCCATGGATCCTAAGTACCGAGCGGAGAGGAAGAAAGGGAAGAATTTGAAGTTGGAGAATAAATCAAAAGCAGGTGACAATAAACCTATGCTATCAATTCTATAGCAAATATGACAGAAACAGAAAGTAGGAAATGTAACCTTAACTTATGTGCGAAAGCACCTAAGCCAAGGGATCTTTTGCAAGGCTCCCATCGTATAAAGTGTTTCATACCACTTATACGTTGGGGTGTCGGTTATCAACAACAATATTTATATATAAAGAATTTGACCTTAATTTATAAACTTGCCCACACAAGCTTATAGACCAAGGGGTCATTTTGTAAGGCCTATTATATAAGCGTCCCATTCCACTTATACATTAGATCTCAGGGGTTAAATGTAACGGCTATGCTATGACATGCTAGTGGGTATGAATATTAACATGCAAGTGCAACTCACGCACCCGACTCTGTGCACACAGACCTTTAGTTCCCCCTTCCGGAGCCGTTACCTCCTAGGATACCTCCGTTGTGGCAGACAGAAGCGGTGGGTTGGGCCTCGCCCACCTATAAACAAGTAAAGCACTACCAGTCATACCTATTGTACGCCTCAACGCTTGGTTCATGAAGCGGACTCCTGCGTACTCTTGTCGGCTGGCGCACCGGACTTTTGTTGGCGAAGTGCTAACCACACTTGCCGAGTCAGCGTATTAGTGTTGGTACATCGACCCTCCAATACCGAAGACCCACCACCTTTTCTTCCCTGACTATGCACATGAAATATTTATCGTATCAAACCAATCGAGTCGAAGCCCCCGGACCATTCCGTCCGTCTCTTAACAAATCGAGTCGAAGCTCCCCGGACCATTCTGTCCATCTCTTAACCAACCGAGCCGAAGCTCCCAACAATCTTCCTGTGCTAATAGTGTTTGTGAAATGTAAAACCCTAATTACTAAGTTACTCTTATCAGTTTGCTAATGCAGTTTACGTTAACCCAGGACTGCCCCCGGCATATCTCGTGAAGGGTTCTCAAAGGGCACTAGGAACTATGATGGTAGCTGAAGCCCATCGTTCCCTTTCGCAAGGCACTTATTGTTATTGGTTATTTACCTTAACTCATTCCCTTCTCATATTATAGTGGGCTAATCCTCGGGTGATTATGACTCTTTCTCTCCTCGGGGAAGACGATCTTTCGTTTAACCCGAACACCTCTAGACTCTAGCCAAACCACTTCTCACTACTCTTCCTATCCCTCTATAGTGAAATCATCCACATCAGTCTGACCCAGCAAAATGACTAACTTCAACAACTATCCCAAATCATATCTTATTGCAACTTAACGATTTGCTAAGTGCAGACCAACCTAGGCTATACGTCGAACTGGATAGAAGATACTCTAAATAATCATCCAAATGCCCTCAATTATTTACCGGGGACTTATCATGACATAAATAGACTAAATCTAGAATATCATAATTTTCCTAATTATTCTTATATTTAAATAATTTTCTTAAGGGTTCCAAGAGCTACAAATTGAACATGAAGTGCACTTTTCAGGTATGGATAAAGCTTCATAAAATCATGATAAATTCTAGACAACATTTTATCAGGAAATCCAAGATATAATAATTTTTCCAGTAATTTAAGGACTCTAATTTAATTTTGTGAACAAAACCTAATTCTTTTCATTAATGAAGTAAGTGCAGTAAATAATCATCAAAAAATTCTTTATTAATTTTCTAGAGCAGATACTATCCTAAAAACATCAGTGTCCAAATTTCATAATTCTTCAATGGGGATTGAGCTCTACAATTAATAATGACAAAAATCTCAAAAGTCATGTTTTGTAAAGCAAGTATTGTAAATATTCTCCTAAAAATCAAGAATAAAATTCTACAACTAAATATTAATCTAAAAAAATCAGTGGCCAGGTTCAAAAATTTTATAGTAGGTAATTTGCTCTAAATGATTTATTGACCATAATTGCCCTTTTTGGAACTTGTGAAGGAAGTACTAGATATAATAAACTAAAAATTGGTAACAAAATTCAAGGATATCCATTTAGACTTAAATCATCTGTTGACCAAGTTTCATTTGATGCAAAGGAACGGAGTAACCAAATTAATTAAAAAACCGGTTTGGGAAAATTTGATACATAACATATAAAGTACTAGAAATATAATCCATAAAATTCTAATAAAATTAGTAAGGGTCCTACCTAGACTAAAACTAACTCTACCCAAGTTCTCACAACTTTTAGCTAAGGTTTAGTGATTGTGTTTCCATAATTGAGCATCTACCCTAAAACTAGGGTTAGGGTTTTGAGGTGTCTACCTAACTCTAAATCCTCTAAGATTCCTACCAGAGAACTTAGGTTTCAATACCTTCAACTCTTCGTAGTTACAAGGTCACACAAGAGCATTTGCCCCCAAGCCCTTCACAACACTCAAAGGCCCTTCCTTAGGGTTTGACTTTTAACCCTAGGGTAAACCAACCCTAAATTAAACCATTCTCCTCAAGAGGGTGTCATTTGCCATACCAAGTTAGTGACCAAAATCCCAGCCACTGTTGAGGTGAGATGACAACTCAAAATCCATAGTGCACCTTTATTCAAAAGCACCTCTTTAAGGCCTAACTTGGGTTTGGTGATTCCCTAACCAAAACTCATCCACATAAGTTGAAATTTTATACAGAGCTATTTCCTAAAGCCAAGGACCACTCACCAAAATTTGGGAGGGTTTGGAGGTCATTAGACCACTTAATTTAATTACCCTAGCATTATTAAATAAAAACAAAAACTTTGGGCAAAGTGTATCCAAAAATTCCCATTTTTGGACAGGCCCTAGGTATATCTATGGTAGACCCCTTGACCAAATTTCAGCTCATTTGGACAAAGGATGAAAGGTGGGCATCCATTTGAATCTTAGGATAGTCCTAGGTATAGGTCGCACCAAAATGGGTGCTCTGGCCCAACCAGACGTACAAATTGGTCCAAATTAATTTTGGATTAAATTAGACCCTTAGTGCTACACATTTCATGTTGGTGACTTTTCCATTTAATGAGCCTAAGTATTTTTTAGAAATTAAAACCAAATGCTGCATATAGTGTGACAGAGTTATATGAAATCAAAATAATTAAAATCCCGAATTATTCTGCACGAATCCTAAAGCATCTAAACTGACGGCATAGGGTTATCTACTTCCTCCAGCAGACTGTCTAGATCGTCCCGTCCTAGAGCGGTTTGGGGCCGATTTCCCGGCCACCCGACCATTTCCCCGGTCGGTCAACGCCACCACCACCTTCATGGAGGTGGTGGCTACCCCCAGCCGGCGGCACGGCCGCCGGAAACGACTGTTCCGGCGAACCTGGGAAGTTAATTTTCTCCCGATTTTCAAGGATTTGAAATCTTGGATCGGGCTCAATTGAGCTCGATCCTTGCCCTAATCAATTCCTAAGATCTACCCATGAGGAGAGGAGAGGAGGAGGAACTTTCCGGCGGCCTGAAGGCGAGAGGAGCGGCGGAACACCATGGTTGATGGCGGCGACGCTCGGCTTCTGCAACAACATAGTGGGGTGGCTTGCTCCTTCCAGGTAAGAGTTCAAAAATGCTCCCCTAAGCCCACTGATGATGTTTAAATGGTCAATTAGGGAGGGGGCGGCTGGTTCTTCAATTCCTATCAAAGCCATTAAGGCATGGCTCGGGTTGAGAGGAGGGGGCTGAAACTGCCCCTTGGTGGCTGGGAAACAGCTGTAATAAACTCCTCTCCCCTAGAGGAGTTGATTGCAGCCATAATGGGTGGTTGTTGGCCTCCTTTGGCTGGTCCCCACACCATTCCTCTTCCCCCCATTTTCTCTCTCCACCATTACCATGGAATGAAGCTCCCTTTCTCTCTCCTAGTCATCCAAGTTGACTGGTCAAACCCCATAGGATATATGCATCCATTCTAATCATAATAATTTTGAGAAATGAAGTTAGCCTAAGGGAAACAATGGCTTAAGCTTGGGTTTGCCCATTTGGGCTAAGTTGACCCAAACATAGACTAGGGTTGACCCTAGCTAATTTGACCATTTTGGTTGACCCCAATGGGTCCTAGGTGATCCTTTGGCCTCCCTTAGAGACCAAGTAGGGTTGGTTAGGGTTTATTGGGAACCTTAGAGGTCACATGACCCTTGGTAAGGGCACTTTGACCACTTTAGATCAAGGGTTGACTTGGGTCAACTCAGGCTCTAGAGTTGACCCCAATGGATATGTGGTGACCCATTGACACCACTTTAGGTCTAGGGAGACCAAGACAAGGTTGGTTGGGCACTTTTGAGGCCAACTGCCCTTTGTTAGGGCACCTTGCCCAATTTAGGCCTATGGTGGTCCTAGGTCAAATTGGCCACTTTGGGTTGACTCTAATGGACCATTAAGGCTCTAGTGGGTCCTATAATTGGTTAGTGGTGTTGGGATGGGGTCATGGGGTCATGGTGAAGCCTTAAGATCCAACCCTAGGTTTGGTGATTTGGTTGTGTCATTGGCAGATGTAGGTGATTCTCACCTTGGCCTTTGATTACCTGGCCCTTTTAGTTCCCCAGGGCTTTTTCATGACCTGGTGTTGGGTATTGTATCCACAATATACCTGATTTGAAGAAGCCCCTGGACCAGCTAAGGTGAATTGGCATTGTATTTGATCATTTGTCTTCAAGTTGTGCTTGCAGTTATTCCACACTAAGTACAAACCAATGTAAGGGTGCAGTGGGTCAATATACACGGGTCTGCGCAATGTAATCCCTCGTTTAGCAGATCAGTGTGTTGGCCTACGTGTACTCTTGATAATACGTTTTGTAGCCTAAACTATTATCGTATTTTCTATTTTATATTGTACAAATTATGTTTATTATTAGTTTATTTTTTATCATTTTATGTAAATATTATTTCCACTGACTTTTTCTTGTCTTTTTGCAGGTTTCCAGAAAATTGGCCAAAATGACCTAATACGCCCCCCTGTCACACCCTCCCTGGGCGTGACCTAGGTCGTGTCACCTGATCCTGAGGACTCCTGCTGGAAGGGACAGAAAAACGATCAAAACCGCTATCACGCCCCAAGACATGCCCTCCCTGGGCGTGTCCCAAGGCGTGACCGTGGGCGTGTCGCCCTCTGCAGCATAGCCTGCCGCCGCATTAAATGCCGTTTCTCCACAGCACGCAAACAGTACTGTCACGCCCCATGTCACGCCCGTGACATGGGCGTGACACCCTCCTTTTTTGGTGACTTACAGATTTCCGACCAATGATTTGGACATGACGTGCCTGTCACGCCCTCCCTACACGGGCGTGACTTAGGACGTGACCACCGACGTACACAACCGATGATCCTTCCCGCCAAAGTCCAGAGCCCGAGGTCAACATAGTACTGTCACGCCCCCGGACACGCCCCCCCCCCTATGGCGTGTCGGAGGGCGTGACCAACCCGTGAAAAAAAATATATAAATTGAGACCCCCCCTCTTCATTTCAGCAAGTTTTGGCTTAGAGGGGGAGGTGCTACCCCTTTGGTTCTTGGGTCCTTTTCTAGTTTTCATGCTTTTTCTCTCTCTCTCTCCCTCTCTTTGTAATTTTTGTTTAACCCTAGTTTAATCTTAGTTTGTTCTAGCTTTTGTTGTAATCTTGCTCTTGCTTAGTGCTACTTGTAGGGCTAGAATAGGATTTAATTTTCATGCACTTGTAATTTCAATTTCAATAGTGTAACTTGCCCTTTTTCATTAATAAAAGCATTCATGTTTAGCTTGTCTTCTTTTTATGCTTCACTACTCATCCCCCCTCCTCCACTTCGCTATGATTAACTAATCCTCCTTGTACTCGATCTTGACTATCCGAGGTTAGAGCGATTAAGTTATGATGTTTTAATTAATCTTTTCTTTTTAGGTTAGGGCCTTGAATTACTCTTGATTAATCACGGGTTGGAGGTATATTATCGATATATACTCTCCACCTTTGCTTTCATTCTGTGCTAGCCGAGTGGCCGATAGAATGAAGTGAGCATTCAAGAGTATAGGGAGTTGTACGCACCCCTCGAGAGAGGCAAACGTCCAAATCTCCCGGATTGGAGTAAAATCCAATAGTGGGTTTCACTGCGTAAAGCGAGTTTTACGCCTCCGATTTAGACGAGAGTGGGTCGGACCTTCCTAAACTCAGTTGGGCACGACTTCAAGAGAAGCGTGTTAAAGCTTTAGGAACCTCAACGGTCAAGGACCTTTATCCTATTAAGTTTAGATTTTTATCGCATTTTCTTAATCGTCTTTAGCCGAGGTGAATCTTGATCGAGTGCATTTCCATTTCATATTTTCTACCATTCGTAGTAATCACCTATCTTGTGCTCTTTAATTAACTGCAGTAGTTTCCTTTCTAGCATAGCTCTTTACTTAACAGCTTTACTTAATTGTGGTGGTTCTCTTTCTAGTATCGCTTTACTTCCTCCCTTGCACTTAGATTTTCTAAAACCCTAGTTTTTCCGTCGATAAGATAATAGCGTTCGTGTGAGTAAGCATAGCCAACAATTTCCGGATTTCAATACGACACTTGTGTTCCCTAGCTACAATTCGATAGGTATACTTGCCTCATCAGGTTGCTAGTTCGGTTGCGTTTATTTTCTTCAAACCCTAGCGCGCAACAAGTTTTTGGCGCCGTTGCCGGGGAACAACTTCCGTTGATATATTGAAAACACGAACCTATTAATTTAATCTCTTCTCTTTATCATCCTCTTTCTTTAAAGTTTTAAAAAAAGTCAAAAAATTATCATCGCTCTTAATAGTAACCAACTTCACAATTTTTCTACGCCACCTAATTCTCTCGAAAAGGGCAAAGGGCTTTAAGCGCCACTATCTTGTATAGTACCTTGCGACCCTTCACGGGGTAGTCCTTGGGATGTTCGGGAGTTAATCTATAAAAAAATCTATTTAAAAAAAAATATTTTTTAATCTTTTTTCTAGTTTATCCTTTTCCCTTTCTCTTCTTTTTTCTGTTCTTTTAGTGCATGACTCGCGGGAGTCCGTCGGTTATTTTGGACTTGGACCACGAAATTGAGCGTACTCTTCGGAGAAGATCGCGATTTCAAGGTCCTACTATCCAAGTGCCGGTTGAGGACTCCGAGTCATTTGCTACTTTAAGAATGGAAGAACCCATTGTAGATGAAGACGTGCAAAGGACTATGTCCTATTATGCACGACCGAACCTCGAGGGAACAGAATCAAGTATAGTCCGCCCTGCTATTGCAAATAATAACTTCGAACTAAAGCCTAGCATAATTCAAATGGTGCAGCAATATGTGCAATTTGACGGACTTCAAGATGAAGATCCGAACGGACATATAGCTAGCTTTCATGAAATTTACGACACCTTCAAGATAAATGGTGTCACAAATGATGCAATCAGGCTGAGACTTTTTCCTTTCTCTTTAAGAACTAAAGCTAAGCAGTGGCTGAACACACTTCCTAAAAATAGCATAACCACTTGGAATGAATTAACTGAAAAATTTTTAGCGAAGTATTTTCCGCCAGCTAAAACTGCAAAACTTAGGAAAAACATCTCTGCCTTTGGACAAATAGACTCTGAAACCCTATATGAAACCTGGGAGAGATTTAAAGAATTATTAAGACGATGCCCACATCACGCGCTGCCTGTATGGTTACAAGTGCAGACGTTTATAACGGGCTAAATCAAAGCACGAAGCAAATGATAGACGCAGCTTCTGGCAGAACTTTAAATCATAAGACCCCGGAAGTCGCTCTTGAGCTTTTTGAGGACATGGCCACGAACACTTATCAGTGGAATATGCCTAGGTCCCGCCCGAACAAGCCTGCAGGTATCTATGAAGTGGACAATGTCTCCCAGCTCGCTCTGCAAGTAGAAATCCTAAGCAAAAAAATCACGGAGATGACTGCTGCCTCCGCCCCTCAGGTATGGGAATCTGCAACCCCTACTCCAGAACATTTAGATTATGTTAATAATATGCCTAGAACTGCTTTTAATAATTTTTCTGCTGCGAATTTTCATCCTCCTGGTTTTAATTTTCCGAATAGTTATAACCCCACTTTAAGAAATCACCCGAACTTTTCATGGAGTAATCCATCGAATGCGATGCGCCCACCCCCGCAAAATGATTTTTCTGCACCACCACCACCACCACCTCTTCAAAATTACCCAAAACCTCCAAGCTTGGAGGAATTACTTTCTAGATATATCACCACAAATGTCGCCACTATAAGAACTTTAACCGGAAGCGTAAAAAGTCTAGAAAATCAGGTAGGACAGCTCGCGAAAATAATTTCTGAGCGGCCCGCAGGGTCTCTTCCTTCCAATACCGAACCCAACCCGAGAGAGCAAGCGAAAGCTTTAACTCTTCGGAGTGGGAAGCAAGTCTCCGGTATGGTAAGTGAAGAGCCCGAGGCAAGCTCCGCTCCCGCTTTTAAAAATCAAAGCTCGCTCCCGCTTTTAAAAATCAAAGCTCCGCTCCGCTTCCACCCTCTGCTGAAGAAGTCATCACCCCTATTTTAGAAAATAATCTCACTCCACCACCCATCTTCAAAAATAATTCAACTCCTCCCTACCCCTCTGAACTTAATAGACAACGTCAAGATGATCAGTACTCCCGCTTCTTAGAGATCTTCAAGCAAATCCACATTAATCTTCCCTTTCACGAGGCTATTTCGCAGATGCCGAAATACGCCAAGTATCTTAAAGACCTCCTCACAAACAAGAAGATGTTAGAGAATCATTCGCATTTCACGCTAAACGCCGAGTGCTCCGCTATTTTAACAAACGGTTTGCCGAAGAAAATCAGTGACCCGGGTATTTTCTCTATCCCGTGTGTCTTCGGTGATCTTTTTGTTAAACACGCGTTAGCCGACTTTGGCGCTAGTATAAACCTGATGCCCTTTTCGTTGTTTAAAAAGTTAGGTATTGGTAACCTTAACCCCACGCGTATGAGTATCCAGCTAGCCGATAGATCTGTCAAGTACCCGTTAGGAATAGTGGAGGACGTTCTAGTGAAAGTCGACAAGTTCATATTCCCGGTGGACTTTGTCATTTTGGACATCGAAGAAGACGTCGAGGTTCCCCTGATCCTTGCCCAACCCTTCCTTGCCACCTCCCGAGCCATCATTGACGTAAGCAATGGTAAGCTCTTTCATCGAGTAGGCGATGACGAAGTAACATTTTCTATCACCCCTTCGATGAAGAACACCTTAGTAAACTATGACTCATGCTTTTTCGTAGACGCCGTGAGTGATGATTCTTCCTACTGCCTCTCCGACTTTGAAAAAGAAATTTCTACTTTTTGCTCCTCTTCTCTTACAACTGAATCACTGCAAGGAAGTGATGAATCTTCTTATTGTCTTTCTGAGTTTGAAAAAGAATTTTCTGATTTTTGTTCTTCCTTTTTTCTTCCCACTGAATCGCTACAAGAAGCCATCTTGGCTGCTAGCCCTACCCCTTATTACATTCCTTATAAAAAAGTTTATGAAGATATTATTTTTTAAAAAGAAAGAATCTCTAAATCCTCTTATGAAGAACCCCCTACCCTAGAACTTAAAGAACTTCCCGAACACCTTAAGTATGCTTTCTTAGAAAAAGATTCCATGTTACCAGTTATCGTTTCGGCCTACCTCACGGATACGCAAAACGATAAACTTTTTCTAGTTCTACGTAAGCATCGCCGGGCTATTGCTTGGCAAATTTCTGATATCAAGGGCATAAGCCCATCTTTCTGTACCCATAAAATTTTAATGGAAGATAATTCGCGTAACTCTATCCAACCTCAGCGTCGTATAAACCCGAATATGAAAGAAGTAGTTAAGGGCGAGGTTATGAAATTATTAGACGCAGGAATTATCTACCCTATATCGGATAGTAAGTGGGTTAGCCCCGTTCAGGTAGTTCCAAAGAAGGGAGGGATAACTGTAGTTAGTAATGAGAATAATGAATTAATCCCGACACGGACGGTGACGGGTTGGCGTATGTGTATAGATTATCGTAAGTTGAATGACGCCACCCACAAGGACCACTTTCCTTTGCCGTTTATTGACCAGATTTTAGAACGTCTCTCCGGCCATACCTTTTATTGTTTTGTCAATGGCCTCTCGGGGTACTTTCAAATACCCATCTCTCCCGAGGACCAAGAGAAAACTACGTTTACTTGCCCCTTCGGCACCTTCGCTTACCGAAGAATGTCGTTTGGATTGTGCATTGCGCCAGCTACATTCCAACGATGTATGCTCGAAATATTTGATAAGTATGTAGAAAGCATTATGGAGGTATTCATGGACGATTTCTCCGTTTTCGGCGATTCCTTTGATATATGTTTAGAAAACCTCGAAAAAGTCTTAGAACGATGCGAAGAAACTAACCATGCCCTAAATTGGGAAAAATGCCATTTTATGGTGAGGGAAGAGTTAGTTTTGGGTCATAAAATTTCTGCTAAAGGTATTGAGGTAGACGTTGCCAAGATAGAAGTTATTGAGAAGTTGCCGCCGCCTACAAACATAAAAGCTATAAGAAGTTTCCTAGGCCACGGTGGTTTTTATCGTCGTTTTATAAAGGTCTTCTCCAAGATCACTAAGCCCCTCACCCATCTCTTAGAAAAAGACGATCCATTCATTTTTGATGACTCTTGTATTTTTGCCTTTGAAACAATTAAAGAAAAGTTAATTAACGCACCGATTATGATAGCTCCGGTGTGGGACCTTCCTTTCGAGATTATGTGCGATGCGAGTAGTTTTGCGGTGGGAGCCGTATTAGGTCAAAGCATATCTAAAAACATCCACCCCATCTATTACGCTAGTAAAACCCTCACATCTGCACAAGAAAATTACACCACAACCGAGAAGGAGCTCTTAGCTGTAGTATTCGCCTTTGATCAATTCCGCCCTTACATTATACTTTCAAAAATCATTGTTTTTACGGACCACTCGGCCCTCAAGTACCTTCTTGCCAAAACAGATGCCAAGCCTCGCTTGATTCGCTGGGTCTTACTCCTCCAGGAGTTTGACTTAGAGATCCGTGATAAGCGAGGAGCCGAGAACTTGGCAGCCGACAATTTATCCAGATTAGATAACCCCTTTATAGAAAATTAAATGAAAAATCTTTTAATGATTATTTTCCTGATGAGAAGCTGCTTTTAGTTAACAAATCTACTTCTCCTTGGTTCGCGCACATCGCCAACTATCTAGTGGCCCGGGTGCTCCCAAAAGAGTTCTCCTCTCAGCAAAAGAAGAAATTCTTTTCTGAGCTGAAGAACTACTTTTGGGAAGACCCGCATCTTTTCAAAATCTGTGCAGATCAAGTGATAAGGAGATGTGTTTCTTATGAGGAAGGAATCGATATTCTAAAACATTTGCATGAAGGTCCGACAGGTGGGCACTATCAAGCTGCTCGCACAGCTCACATGGTGCTTTGCACGGGTTTATACTGGCATTGCCTGTTTAAAGACACGCAAGTCTTTGTGAGCAGGTGTGATAGTTGCCAACGGTCGGGCAATATTTCTAATAAAAATGAAATGCCGCAAAATTATTTCTTAGAGTGCGAAATTTTCGACCTCTGGGGAATTGATTTTGTTGGCCCCCTTCCTTCTAGCTTCAGAAACAAATTTATTTTAGTTGCTGTTGATTATGTTTCACGATGGGCTGAGGCCCAAGCACTTCCTACGATCGACTCCCGAGTTGTACTCACGTTTTTTAAAAAATTATTTTCTAGATTCGGTACGCCTCGCGCAATCGTTAGCGATAGGGGTTCCCATTTCTGTAATGCACAATTTTCAAAAATTCTTACCAAATACAACGTTACAAATAAGCTTTCCACTGCCTACCACCCCCAAACTAACGGACAAGTTGAAGTAGTTAATAGAGAAATAAAAAGAATATTATAAAAGACTGTTTCAACTTCTAGGAAAGACTGGTCAACCAAACTTGGCGATGCTCTATAGGCCTACCGAACAGCATACAAAACCGCCCTCGGATGTACGCCGTATCGGCTGGTCTATGGAAAATCGTGCCATCTGCCCGTAGAGTTAGAACACCGCGCCTTTTGGGCCTTAAAATTTTTAAACTTCGATCCCTACTCAGTCGGTGACCTTCGAAAATTTCAACTAAATGAACTCGATGAGTGGCACTCTTATGCTTATGAAAATAATAAACTTTATAAAGAGCGGACGAAGCGTTTACACGATAAACACTTAAGGCATCCTAAAAAATTTAAGCCGGCCGACCAAGTCCTTTTATATAATTCTGGTTTACGTTTATTTCCGGGCAAATTAAAATCTCGCTGGTCTGGCCCGTTTTCTGTTTTAGAAGTATTTCCTTATGGAACTGTTTTAATATCTCACCCTGATAAGGGTAATTTCAAAGTGAATGGTCAGCGTCTTAAACTCTACTTTTCTGGTGATGATGATGTTAGTCCAAACAGTATTAAGTTTCTGCTTCACGAACTCTAATCTTGAACTTTTAATTTTTGCTAAAAACAATTTTATTTCTGGACAACAATATTTTTGGACAATATTATTTTTTTGATGCGTCGAGCTCAACGACACTTTAACAAAAGGGCACTCTTGTGAGGCAACCCAAGTTATCTTTTTCTGTTTTCTTTATTTTACAATTTTTGCTTCGGACGGCTCCGACATGCTGAAGCTTCTGCGATCGCCTGCTCCAACATTGCTGAATCCATCACGAAGTCTTAAGAAAACATTCAGAGGAGCGGCATCTCTCAGCTTTCGCAACAAATAAATCCGGGGAAGTTCCTGTCTTTCAATTCTATCTTTCAATTCTGTACTTTACTTTTCTCTCCTTCTCCAATCCCTTTCTTTAGCCATTGAGGACAATGTCTATTTTAAGCTTGGGGGAGGACTTCCTCCATCATTTTTTCTTAGTGTACAAATTTTTCTCTTTGTATATATTTTAAATATTTCCAAAAAAAAAAATTGAATATTTTAAAATTCCAAAAAAAAGAAAAAAAATTTCCAAAATCCAAAAAAAAGAGAATATTTAACAAAATTAAAAAATATATATATGTGTTTTTGAATAGTTTAGACATTTTGGTATTTCAATAGTACCCCTAGTTTTTGTTTTTGTTTTACTCAAAATATTCTATAAACAACTTAGTTAATTATAATATTTCTAATCGTCCTTTTTAATTATGTTTCACAAGTAAAATGTTGGTCATGCTGTGTTTCTAATTCACGGTAGCATGTTAAGGTGAAATATTTTTCTAAAACTCGCATTTCTATTATGGTTTTTTGTTTTTTATTTCCTTTACTTTCTCAAAAATTCATCATCATCCACTATTTTCTTTTTCGTTTTTGAATAATTTTTGTAAAGTCAACTTTTGAATAGCGTAGTAGATGTGAACGATCCAAGTCACCTATTATTTCTATTTTCAAGTTAATTTCATCAATCTTCTTTTATGATCTAGGACTCGCTTTTTGAAATTTTTCAAACCTTTGTTTTAAATAAATTTAAATACGTGAAAATGATTTAGGCCGTTTTTGTTTTCGTTTGAGCTTTCCTGCCAACCTAAAAACTTTTACCACTAGTTAGCCGTTTTTGAGCCTTTTTCCGATTTCATTTGATAGCTCCTCCCTTCATTTCACTTTCACCAAAGCCCAAATTTCCAACCTATCGAATCACACTAGCCTTTTTGAGTTTCATAAATTATTTTGACGATTTGATAGGATATTTTGTGATTTTTTGTGGGAGAAAGGTTTTTGAAAAAAAAGTATGCTCAAAAGTGATGTTTATTTTTGTTTGGCATATTCAAAAGGAAAATAAAAATATTTATGGCCTTTGTTTTGAAAAAAGAAAAAAAAATGGAAAAAAAGAAGAAAAAGAAAAAAATGTGTATATATTTTTATGAAAGTTTTTGAAACTCTTTGCTTTGGTTTAGTGTGATTTGAACCTTCACGTTTATCTTTGAATTCCACTCCTAATCATATTCCTAAACCAAACGTTTCTGTCCTATTTAAGTCCTTTTGATTCACGCTTTTTGATTTTTTATTTAACAACTAAGAAAAGAAAAAAAAAAGTAAATCAGTTTTAGTTTTGGATTTAAACCTAGATTTTTGTTAATTAAATTGATATAATTATAATGCGTTGCTTGGATCTAGTAACAACTCGTTGCGTGTTTTTCATTTTCGTTGCTTTGCTTAAGTCCATTTAAAAAATCTCGTTAAAATTTTGGATGATTTTTTTTATTGAGTAAAGTTTATAAAAGTTTTACCATACCTAAATAATTGTTTTATACTTACATTTCACCTTTTCCCTACTTAGAATTTCGCATAGTACTTGTGTAGGCATAATTAGAACTTTTTGATTAGTCCTTTTTATAAATATCTAGTTTTTATATTTTTGCTTGGGGACAAGCAAAGCTTAAGCTTGGGGGAATTTGATAATACGTTTTGTAGCCTAAACTATTATTGTATTTTCTATTTTATATTGTACAAATCATGTCTATTATTAGTTTATTTTTTATCATTTTTATGTAAATATTATTGCCACTGACTTTTTCTTGTCTTTTTGCAGGTTTCCAAAGAATTGGCCAAAATGACCTGGCACGCCCCCCTGTCACGCCCTCCCTGGGCGTGACCTAGGGCGTGTCACCCGATCCCGAGAACTCCTGCTAGAAGGGACAGAAAAACGATCAAAACCGTTGTCACGCCCTCCCTGGGCGTGTCCCAAGGCGTGACCGTGGGCGTGTCGCCCTCTGCCGCAAAGCCTGCCGCCGCATTAAATGTCATTTCTCCACAGCACATAAACAGTACTGTCACGCCCCATGTCACGCCCGTGACATGGGCGTGACACCCTCCTTTTCCGGTGACTGACAGATTTCCGACCAATGATTTGGACATGACGTGCCTGTCACGCCCCCCCTACACGGGCGTGACTTAGGGCGTGACCACCGACGTACACAGGCAATGATCCTTCCCGCCAGAGTCCAGAGCTCGAGGTCAACATAGTACTATAATGCCCCCTGACACGCCCCCCCCTAGGGGGGGGGGGGCGTGTCGGAGGGCGTGACCAACCCATGAAAAAAATCTATAAATTGAGACCCCCCCTCTTCATTTCAGGAAGTTTTGGCTGAGAGGGGGAGGTGCTGCCCCTTTGGTTCTTGGGTCCTTTTCTAGTTTTCATGTTTTTTTTCTCTCTCTCTCCCTCTCTCTCCCTCTATTTGTAATTTTTGTTTAACCCTAGTTTAATCTTAGTTTGTTATATCTTTTGTTGTAATCTTGCTCTTGCTTAGTGCTACTTGTAGGGCTAGAATAGGATTTAATTTTCATGCACTTGTAATTTCAATTTCAATAGTGTAACTTGCCCTTTTTTATTAATAAAAGCGTTCTTGTTTAGCTTGTCTTCTTTTTATGCTTCACTACTCATCCCCCCTCCTCCACTTCGCTATGATTAACTAATCCTCCTTGTACTCGATCTTGATGATCCGAGGTTAGAGCGATTAAGTTATGATGTTTTAATTAATCTTTTCTTTTTAGGTTAGGGCCTTGAATTACTCTTGATTAATCACGGGTTGGAGGTATATTATCGATATATACTCTCCACCTTTGCTTTCATTCTGGGCTAGCCGAGAGGCCAATAGAATGAAGTGAGCATTAAAGAGTAAAGGGAGTTGTACGCACCCCTCGAGAGAGGCAGACGTCCAAATCTCCCGGATTGGAGTAAAATCCAATAGTGGGGTTCACCGCGTAAAGCGAGTTTTAGGCCTCCGATTTAGACGAGAGTCGGTCGGACATTCCTAAACTCAGTTGGGCACGACTTCGAGAGAAGCCTGTTCAAGCTTTAGGAACCTCCACGGTCAAGGACCTTTATCCTATTAAGTTTAGATTTTTATCGCATTTTCTTAATCGTCTTTAGCCGAGGTGAATCTTGATCGAGTGCATTTCCATTTCATATTTTCTACCTTTCGTAGTAATCACCTATCTTGTGCTCTTTAATAAACTGCAGTTGTTTCCTTTCTAGCATAGCTCTTTACTTAATAGCTTTACTTAATTGTGGTGGTTCTCTTTCTAGTATCGCTTTACTTCCTCCCTTGCACTTAGATTTTCTAAAACCCCAGTTTTTCCGTCGATAAGATAATAGCGTTCGTGTGAGTAAGCATAGCCAACAGTTCCCGGATTTCAATACGACACTTGTGTCCCCTAGCTAAAATTCGATACGTATACTTGCCTCATCGGGTTGGTAGTTCGGTTGCGTTTATTTTCTTCGAACCCTAGCGCGCAACAACTCTCTCTATTGGAGTGTACTTACTTTCAAGTACAGGGCTGAGAAAGATCAAGAGCAGACAAGGAGCAATGATGGGTCAAAGCAACTCACGGGAAGAAAGACGAAAATTGTCTAAGTAGAAATCGTCGAGAATCACTAAGTGATTCTCGCCGATTCGACGAGAATAACTAATAATTCTCGCCGAATCGTCGAGAATCACTCGCTGATTCTTGCCGATTGCTGCCGGCTGTCTCAACACCGTCTTGATTTCTGCATAAGGCAGAATCGTCGAGAATCACTAGTTGATTCTCGCCGAATCGTTGAGAATGACTTTGCATTCTCGCCGATTCATCGAGAATGAATGATTATTCTCGCGGATTCTCTCCACATGGCAAGATCTTCAGCCAAAATTCTGCCAAGTAGAATTCGGCAAGAATCATAAGTGATTCTTGCCGATTCGTCGAGAATCACCAATGATTCTCGCCGAATTTGCCTTAAGCGAAATTCTGGTGCTCGCTGGACCGGACCAAGTTTTAGGCGTTGTTTTGAACCGGAGCTAGGGTTTCTTTTGGTGGGGCCCACAACGGTGATATTGTATGACCTACTGTATAAATACTTCGGCATTTTGAACAGTAATGAGAACGAATACACAAGAAAGAAAACCGAGCCGCCGTCGTGACCTAGATCGCGGATTTCTCTTCCGTCACTGCCATCGCCGCTCGGGAATTTAGTCGCCGCCATTGATAGTGGATACCTCCTGATCTTCTGGCGACAGAAGCTTTGCCAAGCAACGCGTCTCACGTGTCCTTCTTGAGATCCTTTGTCTCTTGGTTTGTAGATCGGGAATACCTTCCTTTTCCGAACCGATCGAGATGATTGATCCAAGGAAGACCGTTGGTAGTCCTTGCCATCATAGCTACGAAGGTTGTATCTCAAAAGCTCAGCCGCCGCACTTCTTTCCACCGTCGATCCCGAACGCAAAGCCGCCGCTCTTCTTGCCGCCGCAGGTTTCGTGGAGATTCATTCTAAGTCAGAGCTAAGGTCATGGACTCTTCGTCTTCGTCAAGAACGCGTCATCGAACGGAGAGGGACACCTAGCGCTCCATAAGTAGTTTGTATATTTTATACATTCCATTTTATTTTTGTTATAAAGGAACGTAGGTTCCTCATTGTCAGGGTTGGGTGCAACCCGTGGTGGAGGAGTGGTGACTCCTTCGTTTGGAAGGGTTCCTTCCGTTAGTTTGAGGATTGGATTTCAATCCGGTTTGTGAAGTGACCGGGTCGTCCCTTGTTGGGAGATAGGTCGAAGGGGGAAAGTGTACGTACCCAAATCGAGGAAACACTATAACTGCTTGTGTTTGTTTGTGCTATGTTGTTTTGTTTACTTGTGCAGGTAGAATTTTAATTCCACTAAAGTCGCTGCAAGAGACCTATTCCCCCCCCCCCATAAGTGAAGGTAGTTGGCACTAGGTGGACTTTCAAGTGGTATTAGAGGGAGGTTACTCATCAAAGGGGTTAACACCTCTAGTAAGTTCTTGCCACTAGTGTCAAGAAGAAGGCAGATATCTACTATGGACGGACTCAAGTACTCAAGCAAGATCCCAGTGTGCACCAGGCGAAACTTTCCTATCTGGAAGGAAAGGATTAGATTTTACATGGAAGCACTCGACCCTCGACTCTTCATGGTCGTGGAGGAGGGACCTTATATTCCCACTAAGGCCTCTACCATTGATCCTACCAAAAAGGTGCCAAAGAAGCTTTCTGAAGTGGACAAGGAAGAGATGGTGCTGGTCGGACTTGACAAGAAGGCACAGAACATACTAATCAGCGCAGTCGATGACTCCATGATGCAGAACTTCTGCAACTACAGGACAACCAAGGATATCTGGCACAACTTGATTATCCTGATGGAGGGCACAGATGAAATGAGGGATGATCGGAGATCCCTCCTGAACAAAAAATATGAGGCTTTCAGGTAGGGGCCCAAGGAAGAGATCGGAGTTAGCTTCGAGAACTTCCTTAAGATCGTCAATGCTCTCAAGGGATATGGAAGAGTGTTCACTGATGGTGAACTTAATGAGAAATTCCTTAGGTCCCTTACTAAGGAATGGGACACGAAGATCTGTGCCATCCGAGAGTTTGGAAGATTAGCTGAAACTGATCCTCAGATACTCTTTGGGAAGCTCATGTCCTATAAGCTCCAGTTCAACACGAGGAAAGCTGAAGAAGAAGAAGAGAAGGCCGCAGCCAAGGAAAAGACTGTGGCCCTAAAAGCCATTCACTCCAGGAAGGGCAAGGGTGCTGCTTCATCCCGTGCGGGGAAAAAGGATGAGGAGGAAGACTCCGAGCCATGCTCCTCCGGCTCAGAGTTGTCTGAAGAAGACTTCTCCCTCATCACCCGAGAATTCAAGAAGTTCCTCAAGATGAGGAATCAAAGAAAGAGAGATGTCTCCTCCTCCAGAAATCAGAAGAAGAATTATTCTTCTGACAGGTATGAATCAAAACCGAACAAACATCGTCATACTAACATCATTTGTTTTGGGTGCAATAAGCAAGGACACGTCATGGCCGACTGCCATCAAGGTAAGAGAGAGAAGGGGAAGGGAGAAGAGCACATAACCTCTAGAGATAGAAAGAAGGAGAGGAGCTACATCGCCAAAAAGTCAAAGACACTAAGTGAGTCTGATTCATCAGACTCCAGTGATGATGAGGAAGCCTACTTCGGGCTGGTGGGTCGCTCTGACTCAGAAGGAGAATGCCCCCCATTCACTGGGAAGGTAAAAGCTCGTACCCCCCTCTCCAACTCTGACTATGAGTCTCCTGATGATGATCTCAAGGACAACCCATCTGCCCGAGAAGCTGAGCTCCTCGAAAAGTATGAGCTTCTGCTCAACACCTTCGAGGAATGCCGCAAGAGATTGAGGGCTCAGAAAAAGGAAGTCAAATTCCTTAAGGTCGAGGGTGTCTCCTTAAGGGAAGAGATCACTAGCTTGATTTCTCTCTGACAGGAGCACCTGGACCTGATCTCTAAGCACTCAGAGTCTCTAAGTCTCCTTGACCTTAAATAGGAAGAAATCAATAAGTTGGAAGAACAACTTACGACAGAAAAGAAGATTGTCCAAAGCTTCTCTTTGCCAAAGACTGTTCTTCACTGGTTGATACCTTCTTTGCTCAGGCTAAGGGGGCTGGCTTGGGACATGTGGGTGTGCCTGGTAAATCATCCAGGAGAAACAAAAAGCAGAGGAGAAATAAGGCTGCTAAGAAGGCCTCTACTATAGAAAAGGGAAAGGCCCCACTCAACTCTGTTGTATTAAGTAAGCCTGGCTTTCCCTACAATGAACAGGACTTTGAGTCAACCTATGGCCACTTCTTCCGGCCCTCAGTTGAAAAGCCCAAGAGCCGTTATGAGGGGTGGGCCTTCCCCCGCAACTTTGGCGAGAGTGTCTTCAAGGCACCTTATGAGGAAGTTCAAATGGAGGATTATGGCCACTTCTCTAGCGGCCATAATAGGAAGCAGGCACCCAAGGCCAAGCCTGTTACACTTAGAAACCAGGAGGTGAAGAAATCATGCGACTGTTGTTATCATGATGCCTCCACCTCTAGGTCCAAGGCCCCGACTGAACCTTCCTTTGCAAGGGTGAAGCAAGTGCCTAGGAGAAAGTATAATAGATTTGACTGCTGGTGTTGTGGCAAAGTTGGTCACTTTGCCATGGATTGCTGGTTTAATCCGAAGAATAACGAGACTCCTCATGTTGGTAATGCGAGGAAGACCACTGGTAGGGCTAACCATCCGAGGGGGAGTATACTAACGAGGAATCTAGGACCAAAGTTCGATTGGGTTCCTAAGGGATATTAATTCTGTTTTGCAGGAATGTCCAAAGGCCACCAAAACACCCATATGGTACTTGGACAGTGCATGCTCCCGACATATGACCGGGACAAGAAGCCTGCTGCGTTATTACTCTCCAGTCGAGAATGGACCCAAAGTCATCTTTGGGGGATCAGATCGAGGAGTCACCAGGGGTTACGGTATGATTTCCAACGGTATAATTTCTATCACCAACGTGGCTGACGTTGAAGGGTTAAATCATAACCTGATTAGTGTAAGTCAGTTATGTGATAAAGGTTATGACGTTAAGTTCTGCAAGGATAAATGCATGATAATATCGTGTGCCTCTTCGGAGATGGTATTAACAGGCATTAGGAGCAGAAATATCTTCAGCTTAGATTTTCTTAGTTTAGATTCTTCTACCCCCGTATGCCTAGTAGCAACAGGCAGTGCATTTCTTTGTGAACAATGGCACAAGAGATTGGCACATATTAATTACAAGACAATTAGTATGTTGTTTTCTAAAAACTTAGTAAGGGATGCTCCAATCATTAAGTGCATCAAAGATAGCCCCTGTCCTGCATTCCAGAAGGGCAAACAGACTCGGGCTACCTTTAAGGGCATCGTTGTCAAAGACTCCTCCAGATGTCTTTATCTTCTGCATATGGACTTGTTTAGTCCAATGCAAGTTCTTAGCTTAGGGGGCAAGTCTTATACGCGAGTGATTGTTGATGATCACTCTCGGTTTACTTGGGTGTTTTTCTTAAAACGCAAGTCTGATACGTTTGACATCTTCACAAGTTTTGTCAGGCAGATTCAGAATGAACTTAACTGCTCGGTTGTCAAAATCAGAAGTGACCATGGAACAGAGTTCGAGTCTGGTGCTATGACAGAGTTCTGTGAAGAACTTGGTATCTTTCGTGAGTTTTTCTCCCTGCACACTCCTCAGCATAATGGAGTTACGGAGAGGAGAAATAGAATGCTCTTTGAAGCCTGCACGACAATATTGAATGATGCTTCTCTCCCAGAATATTTCTTGGCAGAGGCTGTTAATACGGCTTGTCATGTACAAAACCAGGCCTTGATCAACAAGAGTCATCATAAGACGCCTTATGAGCTACTGAAAGGCAGGAAGCCAACCATGTCCTATTTTAGGATCTTTGGCTGCAGATGTTATGTACTGAATAATGGGAAGTACCCGTGTACTAAGTTTGGTAAAAAATGCTTCGAAGGCATATTCATGGGTTATAGTTTCCATAGCCGGGCTTATAGGATTTTCAATAAGAAAACCCTGGTGGTAGAGGAATCAATAAATGTTGTATTTGATGAAGGAAGCTTGCATAATTGCAATTCTTCCAGTGGTTTTCTTGAAGATGCAGGTGCAAGAATCGAACGGCTACACCTGGATGAGCCCGATAAAGATGCAACTCCAAATTACGTCAAGGTCTCCACCTCAATGCCGATCGGAGATGATGACGGTCATGATGGAGTAGTCCTCCCTGAAGAGGAAGGATCCCCAGAAAATGCTAGAGATCCTGATGCAAGACTACTAGAGCTCCGATACATGAGGGATCATCCCAGAAATCAAATCATCGGAGATCCTCGAGACGGTGTCAGAACTCGCTGAGGTACACTTAACGAGTTTCTGCATTTTAGCTTCCTGTCGCAGGTTGAGCCAAAGAAGTTCGACGAAGCAAACAAAGATGCGTCTTGGATATTGGCCATGCAAGATGAGTTGCAACAATTCGAACGATGCAACGTCTGGACGCTGGTTCCAAGACAAATAACGCAGAACGTGATTGACACCAAGTAGATATTGAGAAACAAGCTGGATGAACACGGGTTCATCATCAAGAACATGGCCAGACTGGTGGCTCAAGGATACAGACAGGAGGAGGGGATCGACTTCGACCAAACGTTTGCACCTGTTGTAAGGCTCGAGGCAATCAAACTGTTTCTTGCATATGCCTCTCACAAAGGATTCACAGTCTATCAGATGGACGTGAAATCGGCATTCTTGAATGGAGACCTGAAAGAGGAAGTATACGTCGCTCAACTCCCAGGTTTTGTCAATCCTACTTATACTAATCATGTATTCTTTCTTAATAAAGCTCTATATGGCTTAAAACAAGCTCCATGAGCTTGGTATGAGACTCTGTCTTGTTTTCTTCTTGAGAACAAGTTCTCTAGAGGAAAAATAGATAAGACATTGTTTCTCAGGGAAGTCAAAGGCAAGATCTTGCTGGTGCAAATCTATGTTGATGACATTATATTCGGCTCAACGGATAACAATCTTTGCAAAAAGTTTTTTAAACTTATGCAAGGAAAGTTTGAAATGAGCAGTATGGGAGAGCTAAAGTATTTCTTGGGACTTCAAGTGAAACAGTCTGAGGATGGAATTTTCATTTCTCAGACGAAGTTCACAAATGAACTCCTCAAGAAATTCGGAATGGAGAATGCAACCTCTATGAGGACTACAATTGGATCCACTATGTCCCTGGATAAGGATGAGAAAGGTAAACCTTTTGATGAAACCAAATACAGAAGCATTATTGGATCCCTGCTCTACCTTAGTGAAAGTAGACCAGATATTATGTTCTCCACATGCGTTTGTGCCAGATATCAGGTGAACACTAAGGAATCTCACTATGTCGCTGCAAAGCGAATTCTTAGATACCTTAAGGGTACACCTAATCTTGGCTTGTGGTACCCGAGAAATAATGATGTCGAGCTAATAGGCTTTTCAGATACTGATTTTGCAGGAAGCAGGGAAGATCAGAAAAGCACTTCCGGGACGTGTCAATTCCTCGGAAGAAGGCTTATATCATGGAATAGTAAGAAGCAGAATTGTGTCGCAACCTCCACAGCTGAATTTGAGTACATCTCAACAGGCAGCTGTTGCGCACAACTTCTATGGATCAGAAATCAGCTAGCAGACTATGACCTTCAGTTCAAGGAAGTACCAATGTACTGTGACTCCTCCAGTGCATTTGCCATTGCGAACAATCAAGTATCGCACAGTAGGACGAAGCATATTGAAGTGCGCTACCACTACATTCGGGAGCACGTGGAAAACAAGGACATATCTCTCTGCTATGTCCCCACGGATAAGCAGATTGCAGATATTTTCACAAAGCCCCTAGACGAGGCCAAGTTCAGTCTTTTCAAAACTGAACTGGGGATGCTAAACTATGAGGAATGAAGACAACAGAAGCTCTAGGCTCGTGCATCTAGGGGGAGTATCTACTAGGAACTCAAGTGTAAGAACAGGTGCAAGAGCTGAGGGGGAGCATTGTGGCAAGTGCTAAAGTCCCAGATTTGTATAAGCCAAAAAAGGGGGAGATTGCCCTCTCGGCTAAGGTGCTAAGGGCTAAGGTGCTCTCGCAAAGTTTGCTCCAAATGCTCTAAAGATAATGGTATGGAAATTCTTTCTCAACTGATTATTCAGTTTATGTTTTTCTTCCATCCGTTATATTAACCTTAGCTTGTAGGGTTTAGGCTTCTTCAAATAGGGTGAGATTATTGGGTATTGTATCCACAATGTACCTGATTTGAAGAAGCCCCTGGACCAGCTAAGGTGAATTGACATTGTATTTGATCATTTGTCTTCAAGTTGTGCTTGCAGTTATTCCACGCTTAGTACACACCAATGTCAGGGTGCAGTGGGTCAATATACACGGGCTTGCGCAACGTAATCCCTCATTGAGCAGATCCGTGTGTTGGCCTACGTGTACTCTCTCTATTGGAGTGTACTTACTTTCAAGTACAGGGCTAAGAAAGATCAAGAGCAGACAAGGAGCAAGAATGGGTCAAAGCAACTCACGGGAAGAAAGACGAAAATCATCTAAGTAGAAATCGTCGAGAATCACTAAGTGATTCTCACCGATTCGACGAGAATCACTAGTGATTCTCGCCGAATCGTCGAGAATCACTCGCTGATTCTTGCCAATTGCTGCCGGCTGTCTCAACGCCGTCTTGATTTCTGCTTAAGGCAGAATCGTCGAGAATCACTAGTTGATTCTCGCCGATAGTTGAGAATGACATTGCATTCTCGCCGATTCGTCGAGAATGAATGATGATTCTCGCCGATTCTCTTCGGATGGCAAGATCTTCAGCCAGAATTCGGCTAAGTAGAATTCGGCGAGAATCATAAGTGATTCTCGCCGATTCGTCGAGAATCACCAATGATTGTCGCCGAATTTGCCTTAGGCGAAATTCTGGTGCTCGCTGGGTCGGACCAAGTTTCAGGCACTATTTTGAACCGGAGCTAGGGTTTCTTTTGGTGGGGCCCACAACGGTCATATTGTATGACCTACTGTATAAATACTTCGGCATTTTGAACAGTAATGAGAATGAATACACAAGAAAGAAAACCGAGTCGCCGTCGTGACCTAGATCGCGGATTTCTCTTCCGCCGCTGCCATCGCCGCTCGGGAAGTTAGTCGTCGCCGTTGATCGTGGATACCTCCTGATCTTCCGGCGACAGAAGCTTTGCCAAGAAACGCGTCTCACGTGTCCTTCTTGAGATCCTTTGTCTCTTTGTTTGTAGATGCGAGTAGAAAGTATTTTTATATTCACACGTTATTCCGCCGTTTGTCTGTTAAATATGGCGTGGGGCTCCGGCCAGACCCTCTGTTATATTCCATGTGACAGATGGAGGCGTTACATTCTGCGCATTAAGTTCATCGAGATGAGAATCTGTCTGAATGAAGAGATCGTCGACCTGAGCTCGAATATCATCGAGCTAAAGTCAGAGAAATAACTCCGAGTTCGTTGATCAAAGATCGACGATCGTCGAGCTGAGTTCGAAGAATTTCAAACTGATAAATTTGATCTCTGAATTTTTCTAAGTCTGAGTCTACTGAGGTCCTCTGCTGGTTGGTACATGAAGTTTTAACCTAATGACTAGCCTAAATTCTAGGACTCATGGACTTGACCCTAGCTATACAATGTGGGTCAAACTAAACCTAATTTAGTGAACCTTGTCCAAATCCAACTAGGGATCCAACATCATCGATTAAGACGATGACAAAGACGTGCAAATACGGCTCAAACATCCTTTTCAACTAACTCATGAACGTGGAAGGGCGTTTGTGAGCCCAAATTGCATCACCGTGAACTCGTATAAACCGTATCTCGAACTGAACGTTCTTTTCGAAATGCCTTCCTTTTGTATTCTCAATTGATAGTACCCCGAACGCAAATCCAACTTGGAAAACAAAAGCACTCCTACAAACTGATCGAATTACAAGTTGACATGAGGAAGCGGATAGGTGTTCCGCACTATCAGTCAATTGAGTTCTCAGTAGTCTATGCACAACCTTAGTGATCTACTTTTCTTCTTAACAAACAAAACAGGGGCTCCCTATAGTGATGAACTGGGACGAACAAACCCTGATTCCACCAACTCCTGCAACTGAACTCTAAACTCGATGAGTTCCTTTGGAGCCATTCTGTAAGGGGTCTTAGAGATGGGCTTGTCTCCCAGTACTAATTTAATTTGAAAGTCCACTTCTCTGTGTGGGGGTAATCCTGACAGCTTCTCAGGGAATACCTCAGGAAAATCCCAAACCACCGACACATCTTTCATACTTTCCGCAATCTTTTTTAATCTGAATGATATCATATATACCTCTTCCCCTTTCATATGGGACTTAAGGGACTAAATTGAAGATAACAACATTCGAGGCATGAATTTTATAACTTGAAAGATGAGCTCAGAGTCTCAATGCCTCAAAGTGATTTTCTTTGCCGCACAATCAATTATGGCATTGTGCCAATCCAACCAAGCCATCTTTCGGATAAGATCCAACTCTAGAATTCTCAACAGCATTGCAGGGCTTTCAAAAATCCTTCCTCCAATACATGCTTCCAAGTCGCACTTGGCAGATGACGTCATCTCGGAGTCGTTTGGGAGGCATACTCACGAGTGATACTGGTGAAATATTGCACGCCCTCTAAATCTTTTACAAAGTTTGACAAGACAAAATAATTCTTGGCACTGGTATCAAATAAGGTTTAGGCTAGTTTCCCACTAACAATCAAGGTGCTTAAGTACCAAATCATAACAGCCTCAATGCTAAATTCCTAGCACACCATAGGCAAGCTAAGGACGGATGCTTATAAATATATTAATCAAGTTATGACATACATGCAATCACGTCCTGAGGATTCAGCTCTTGCGCCATATCCAGAGCAAACATCTGCTCCCGAGGAGGTTCAAGATTCCTTCCTCTTAGTCCCCATCCTCGACCACACACTTGTCCTCGTCCTTACGAAGCTGCTGGAGGAAAAACCGGAGGAGCATCTCCACTTAGTTGTGGGAAGTGACGACAGATGTGGCCTAACCGATTAAATTGGAAGCAAACTAGCTAATACTACATTCTAGGCTGCTGATTTGTTTGTTGAGGTGGAGGAAGTGCTAGTTGCTGTGGGACCGGCTAATCTATTCTAAAATTCTAGTGGAAACATCTGCCACCTTTTTTGTCTCCTTGTCCTCCTCTACTATTTTGCCTTCTCCTGAAGATGGGACCTGCCTCCATCACGCCCTCAGTGGGTCTCTTATTACGAGCACGAATTCCCAAGTGGTCCGCTTCCAACCTCTTTGCCATGTCTACTATTTCTGCCAGGCTTGAGCCCGCTATAAATAAATGTGCTTGGCTTAGGGGATCTCACAAGCCTTTTTAAAACCGTTTTGCATAACCTCGGTCATCCAACATGTAGGAGTCAACGAACCTAGCAAGGTGTTTAAAATGCCTTTGATATTCATTCACGGACTTGGATCCTTGCTTCAACTATAGAAACCTTTCTTCGAGCTTGTATTGAGTAGTAGAGAGAATGAAATGCTCCAAGAACGTTTCAGAAAATTCACTCCAACTAATGTCACTGTAAACTCGGCCTTGGAAGGTGGAGCCCATAAGGGACTTCCCCCACCTTTTTGCATGTGACTCCAGAACTTACATAACTAAAATCATAGCCATGCTGGCTGGACCTCTAAGTCTGTCCATCAGTTCTTGAACCGTATCTAGAATTTCCTCGGTACGAACAGCTAACTCTGTCCCATAATAAGCAGGCGGGGAAAGGGCTCAGAAGGTACCCAACCAGTTCGAGCCCGGAGCTTGTTGCTGCACTGGGACCTGTGGAACCTGAAAGCATCTATGATTATTGAAAGAATCTTTACCAATTCCGACTGCTAAAATTGGGTAGGGATGGAAGGGGATGGAGTGCCCCCTACAGGCTCTACACATGCCAGAGTCTACACAAAAAGGTACAAACCTAAGGTCAGGTTTGCTAATCATAGGGTAACGACTGGACATACTTAGTATGAATTACAAATGGGCACACAACTACATCGGTAATGTCAGTTTGTCTGCAAACTGACCAATCGAGCGGGGGTGGCACCATTGTTCAATGACTTCTTTAGTTCAGGATCGTTATAAGCTTTGATAGCATTTGTAAGACCCCCCCCCTTCCGGAACACAAGACACGACCGAGGGGAGTATTATGCCCAGAACATCCACCTTGCGTTAGAGTCAGTACAGTGGATAACCTGTACCACAAGATGCTTATCCTGCTGGACAAACTAATATCATCCATGCATACCCAACATAAAGAATATAAAATAGAAGTCAAAATCCAGACAAGTACATAGTTCAAATAAGTACAATAGAAATAAGAAGCAACAACAACTTCTATAATATCGGAGTACACAAATTGCCCAAAGGGCAACTACATGATTCCCTCAAGACTCACATCAGTCACCGACAGCAGCGATGGTATCGTCGTATCAGGCCTTGTCAGCCTGGCAGGTATGCCCTCCTGTATGACCTGTGGCTTCTTCTCTATTTGTTAGTTTTCTCCTAAAATGTAAGACGTAGCAACCGTTAGTCATAAAGACAAGTGGCTATCAAATTCTCTCCGCCACTTACTCTTAGGAACCGAGAGGAGAAAAGGAACAAGGGTTATATATATATATATATATATATATATATATATATATATATATATATATAAGCAGTACTACAAGCAGGTGGAGAATTATATATCATGAGTAGTAATAACATTAATGTATAACATTATTATCAACATTCTATTCTAGCAGTTCTACTAAAATTGTAACAATCCATTAAGCATATAAATCTACAACAAGAAAGTAAATTAACTTATAAAAATGCAGATACTGATTTATAAGTTAAGGATCGGCTTAATAGTAAAGTATCTTGTCATATAAGAGTGTCCATAAAAACTTATATGATAAGGATCTCATGCGGTGCAATGCAATGTTATGAATGCATTATAATGACTCACCCATGCTTACACACATGCACACTCCTCTATCGACAAAGTATTTTGTTCCCACTTTTCGAGGAGGTATCTAACGTCTCAGGTGCCGTTCGTTGTTGCAAGACGATGACAGTGACACAAGATTTTCACTACTAGGTTGGTCTCCATAGTACCTAGCCTTGGCCTCCATACACCTTAACACAAAGAACACAGTAGTGGAGACCATGAGTACTATGGCTCAGAGGGGTCTTGGGTAGATGTGTACCAAGAACACCGGCCAAACTAGCTTATCATCATGGCATGGAAGGAGGCTATGGGAGTGTATCACCGAAGGACCAAGCCCAACCCTCCACTTGGCATGGATGGAGCCTCGAGAATGTGCAGTGAGTACCAAGCCCAACATTCCAAAGTTTATCTGTCAACTCTCGGCGATGTGACGACTGGAGAGCCCGTAGAACTCCCACACTATCCTTAATCTAGGATTAAAACACCGCATGTCAACTCACACAGCATGCAAATTCACATGGCCTTGCCTTCAACCATCCCAGGGCTCCAACTGAGTTCCTTTTTATGATTACCAATCTAGTGCTCAATATCACTCAAGGGATCCACACTGAGTCCCTTTATCATTACCAATCAAGTATGGTCAAATACTCATGCACTTACACCCTTTCATAATTCCGTGCTCCCAAGAACTCAAAGGTTCAACATCAACACAAGTGGCAAGCCACCGTGAACAACATACCAATCCCACACTGCTACTCATTGTGAGATACACTCAAAGCAGTGGACTATAAAAATTATCTCATCCAACACTTGAGTTCACGATTCAACATTTTTCATGGCCTTGATATTTACCTCATCTGATTCCTTCATTATAATCAATCATTCATCGACAATTATACTTTCATATATTTATCACAATAATATACTAACTCTCTAGCTTTCATATATTTATCACAACAATATGTTAACTCTCCACATATCATGAAGCATGATAACAAAAGTATAGATTACATATTCAATTATCTAGTACCACACCCTCTTTAGAAAATTATATCATTCATCGAATTACAATCGCATGCATCCTAACAGAATTTCATAAGTAGCCATTTGTACAACCAAATCTTATCAAACCATTTGTTCACTAATTTCCCCAAACCGTTTGTTTATTAAATTCCTCCAAACCATTCGTTTATTAAACTCCTCCAAACCATTCATTTATCTCGACTAAATATAACTAGTCTCGTCCAAACCACAACATCATCTTGCGACGTTTCTTCTACATAGTCCAAACCTGGTTAAACACAAACCTAAAAGCATCCTACACATAAGTTGTTACCATGCAACAACTTTGACTGGACATTCCTTGAGCTATAATGACCCTATGAGAACGTTTAACCATCCGTTAGAAAGGTTTTTCCGAGGACAACTTTTTTGTTCATACAAAGACCTAGATCAGGCCGTATCACACTCGAAAACAGCCTTGAAGTCTACTCCACGCAGAAAATATATTTTTGCATGCATCTTAAAGCAAAATGAATGACATCAGTTCTTCTTCTTCCTCTAGACATTTGATCAAAACCACATACAACACTTCCTCCTCGCTTATTCACCCTCAAAAGATCATCCTTCTTCACAAAAAAAGTCCACCATCTTCACAACAAAGAGAAGAGAGGTTGAAGAGAACTAATCCCTAGGACGAGGTCCTGACATGTTCTTTTTCTCGAAAATCTTCATCACACACAGGTCTAACTCTTTTGAGTCGACATCTATCATGCATTATAACTAAAGATCTATCACCAAGGAAGTGGGTTGGAAGCTCAAATCATTTTTGGCCATGGATATTGTTATCCTTATTGGCGACATAATTGTTCACGGATAGGGAGTGTTCTTACTCCAGAAATCTGACTCTAGCAGCTTCTCTTCCTCCGTCGAGTTCAACAAGTAACGTCTCGACAAAGAAGAATGAAGTGACTGCTACGATTTATTATTTCTTCCTTTTAATAAGAAAGATTAGGGTTTGAGTCATGCATCCATATGACACCTCCGCATTGGACCACACATTTTTACTTTAAATAGGTCTTGTTGGAGAAGACCGGGTCCAAATGATCCATCAACGCTTATCCTAAAAACCCAGTTCAGCCCTTAAGTATAAATCAGCAAAACGGCCTGCCGAAAATATGCTACGTGAAATTCATCACACTCATTGAGTGTCACTCGACGCTTCGTCGAATGGTGTCGAGATCACTCGACGCTTCGTCGAATTGCATCGAGATCACTCAACGCTTTTCGGCGAATCCTTCTGGCCGAAATATTCTAAGTCCAAGCATTGTATATGTCGAGATCACTCGACGCCTCATCTAATGGCGTCGAGTTCACTCAATGCTTTTCGGCGGATCCTTCTGGAAAAAATATTTTAAGTCCAAGCACTGTATGCATCGAGATCACTCAAAGCTTTGTAAAATGTCATCGAGATCACTCAACATTTTTCGACAAATCCTTATGGTCACAATATACTAAGTTCAAACACTGTATGCGTCGACATCACTCGATGCTTCGTCGAATGGCGTATAAAAATTTGTGATATCGTAAAACGGGACACCAGGCATAGCAACACTCAACAACACTGATCCCAAGAAAAACCAAAAAAACCAGAAGAGCAAGAATCTTGTACTTATCGAAGACCTTTACAGATCAAGGCATACATGGCGAGACATGATTACCAATGTATACGATGGAAGAAAGAAAAATACAAAGCCATAAATAAGCCTCTCGGACTCATGGAGTAACTGTCGGCCCTACAGCTTACCGCTATGGAGTCCGTTGAATTCGTCTGGTCGCAAGACCTCAATAAGTCATGCAGACTGCCCATTATTCCAGTGTTGAAAGGAACTCTATCCGCTGAACTGCAAGAAACCTAACTGCGAGGTCGCCTGGCTGCTAGATCACACCACCTGCTACCACCGAACTGAATAAGCCTCCTAGAGGCGGACAACTTATTGAACTGAGAAATAAGTTATCGAAGAAAATATCGCCTAGTCGCATGCCGCGACCTACTACTAACCGCCTATTGCTACCCACAGAGTCCGTACTATCCCTGACTACAGTTAGAACCAAGTCCCTGGCTTTTCAGCGCTATCCGCACAACCTGCACATCGCAAACCGGTCAATCTCTTCAAATCGCGTGGATAGAAAACCCTAACAACAGCAACCTCCCACGAGTTCACTTACTCTTCATTCGATGTGATCTGATATGACAGGGAGTCCTATTTATAAGCACTGAGATGAGTGTGATCACTACCGTAGATGATAGGATGATCACCCTATACTGTGCGAGCACCATGTGTATCCGCTAAGCTGCGGATACACAACAGACCGATGTTACTAGACTAGAGTGAGTCCACCAGGATTCCACCACCAAGGCCGGATACCAAGCCATTGCCATGACACCAAAGCCCAGCAAGACTTAATCATGAAAAATGCGGGCTCTACAAATATAACTCCAGTCCGCCCACATGTGTACACAGTATAGACCGCAAACTCCGAGCTTATAGCCTAGGCGCACAAGGCAGACATCAACCAAACTTGACAGAAAAGGACATCAGTCAGCTCAAACCGTGCGATTTACAGGACAATAACCATGGACATTATGTGGACCCAGACCAAGTACGCAACACCGGCTAACCAGACAACTCTAAAGATAAACATCCTATCCGCCTGACTATCACAAGGAATAGACCGGTCGCTACAAAAAGTCCGACCTGTCATGCCGCCACCCTTTGTCCATACAGGCCACACAGACAGACTTCCTAATATTCTATGACAAACTATCCAGGCTGCCCAGGTCCCCCACTTCCACTTCAAAAAATTCAACACTCCTTGATGGAGACGACGACCCCAGCCATGTTATGATGATGTCAAGGACTTGCAGTCAAGGACTTTCAATGCCGCGAAGACATTGTTGATAGATGCTACAACCTTCTCCCTCGAATCAAGACGTCCACTTCACTTTTATCTTGCCTTTTTATTATTTTTCATTATTTATTTGTTTTAGATCTGGACTGTATTTTGTCAGATTCATGATATTATTTTTGTCCGGTGTTTAGCAATTTATTATTTTGAATTGGGCTATATGTAGTCTTGAATTTTGTTAGCCTTATATCAGGCTATGTGTTGTAGGATTTTTGCATTGATGAATGAATGAGAAAACAAAAATTTCACTTGAGATTTTCGTCCTTCCCTCCTCCTAGCCGCCGACCCCTCCCTCTCCCTCCTTGTGTAATTCGACCACTTCTCCCCTCCTTCCTCCTCTCCTCTCCTCAACGAGGTCCCTCCTCCTATCTTCTATGAGCAAACAAAGCAATGAACTTCTCCCTTGAAGAGTTCGGCCACAAGGATCTCCCCCTCCTAGGGTTCGGCGATCCTCCCAAAATCCCCACCTTAGTGATTTCGGCCCAAGGACATCATCTCTGGCGACGACGAACATTCTCCGGCATGAAGCAAGGACGGCAGATGAGTATGTCTCCATTCAGTGTGACTACGATGGAACCGTTTAAGAGCAAACCAATTTAGTAAATTGGAATCATCTATTCTGATTGGGGTAATGAAATTTCTACCTTTGACCGTTTCCCTCTTAGATTAATCTTTTGGTGGTTTTACTTTGGCGTGGCTTGCTAAATTTTGATTC
This sequence comes from Platanthera zijinensis, assembly GCA_039513925.1. NCBI lineage: Eukaryota > Viridiplantae > Streptophyta > Magnoliopsida > Asparagales > Orchidaceae > Platanthera > Platanthera zijinensis. The sequence goes on from CM077084.1 coordinate 164,428,080, forward strand.
TTTCGTTGTTTTTATTTGAACGATTTAGTGTTTTATTTTGATCTATTTAATTTCATGAGGATTGGAGGACCTCATTTTATTTTTGTCGGGGGAGATCTATCATTACTGAATCGTTTATTTTTGGTGGATCTATTTTGGTACAACACACGCTCGAACGGATCGGGTCGATCCTTTTTGCTTGAGAGAATATTATTTCATCTACTCTATTTGATATCTTAGGGGTGTAGCGTACCCGTCCGTTATCATTTGATTGATATTATTGTGAATCAGGTGTGCTGCATTTAAATCATGCGAGCATAGAATTGGAACGCGTGAGAACAATTCAGTGTCGTTTGTCCGTTGCGGTTCGTCGGGAGATGTATCCTGCATCTATTTGGTATTAGAGGGAGGTTCATGCCAATTTCCTAATTGTCACCCTCCTATTTTTCATAGACGTCAGCACACACTTGTCTTGCATGTCTCGTTGATCAAAATTCAAAAATAAAATTATGGTCTGCAAATTGAAGTCTAAAATTCTTTAAAAATTTCAAAAACCAAAATTAAATTTTTGGAAACTCAACATCATTTTCTTAGTGGGAAATTAAAATATATATATTATTCTTATTATGTATTATTAGTATAAAAATATATATCTTTGATAAAATTTCTAGGAGTCAAGGTCAAACATTTAGTCACTGCATGCGCACTAGGCAAGGCACGGAGTATACACCTTCTTCCTCCAATATGGAGGATGATCGGGATATGGGTCACGGTCATACTACGATTGATGACCTCCGACGGGAGTTCACTGATCAACTAACGGACATCAGAGAAATGATTCTTGACCTACGTTTAAACCTAGTGGCTCCACCTAATCAGGCGGCCCGCCAGCATAATGAAGGAAAAAAAATAATCATAATAATAACGATTATGTCCAGCATACACCTAATAATAATTACCAAGCATCGTATGAGTTTGATATCACTAGGTATTTCTGGATCAAACCCCCCATCATACGACGGATTAAGTGAACCCCAAGTGTTCTTAGATTGGGTCATGGAGATAGAGTGTTATTTTGAGTGGCAAAATCTGACCGACAAGAATAAAGTGCGAGTGGAGAGGATGAAACTATTAGGCAGGGCCAAAACTTTCTGGCTGAATGAGGAACAGAGTCTAGGTGAGGTGAATGGTTTACCGCCTATTGGTTGGGTTGGCATGAAGGACATGCTAACTGATTAGTACATTCCTACGTACCATCGAACGCAAATGTTTGATGAATAAGCGACCCTGAGGCAATGTGATAGGTCGATCGCTGATTATATGAGCCTTCATAAGGACATAATCGTCAAGTGTGATGTTGGGTAGATGCTCGAGATCACCCTCTCAAGGTTTCGCAAGGAGATAAACACCGACATTCAGGATAAGCTCCAACGGTTTTGTCACACCGACTTTAGCGCTACTTTTAATGCCGCCTAGGATATTGAGAAGCACAATGCATTCAATTCCAAATCTCGCACCTTTCAGAATGTAAAGTCCATCTTAGGACCACTATTCGGTATTGTATCAACAATAACCTCGATTTGTATGAAGTCACCCTTGAACTAAGATGAATTAAGGTTGTATTTGATTCCATACGTTAGTTGAGTGCTTACAGGTCAATATTGTTAAGTGTAGACCAAGTCAGTTTACAATGAGTCACCAAACACAGGACCATGCAATGTAATCTCTCATTGTGTGATCTATGGTGTTGACTCATGTGTAACCTATCTATTAGGATTCACTTCATTTTAAGGTACTAAGGAAATGGAAGAAAGGAAGGGATGCTGACTTCAACCTAAAAGAAAAGAAGAAGTTCACTGAAAATTCCCCAAGTCATATTCTCGAGAAATGGCATGTATTTCTCGAGAAGTCGAAGTAAATTTCTCGAGAATGCATTATTGTTCTCGAGAAACTACAAGACTTCTCGGGAAATTACCTGAATAATATGCCAAGTCATTTTCTTGAGAAATGCGTGTACGTTTCTCGAAAAGCCAAGTTGTTCTCGAGAAAAGCAAAAGTTCTCGAGAAAGCTAAGCCTTCTTCTCGAGAAATCTTCATTCAGTTCTAGAAATATTCGCTATGTACATTTCTTGAGAAGCCATATGATTTCTCGAGAAAGAAATTCTTTTATCAAGAAATCTTTTTATTCTCGAGAAACAAGTTCTTCACTTATCAAATTTTTAGCTAAGTCAATTACTGGAAAGGATGTATTGGTTCTCGAGAAATCAAATTGTTTTCTTGAGAAATATTGTTCTTCTCGAGAAATCAATGGTTTACTTCACAGAAAATTTTCTTCAAGTACTTTTTCGAGAAGCCAAGTCTTTTTCTCGAGAAAGCTAGTCATTTCTCGAGAAATGTACTTCTCGAGAAATGGACTTACAGATTTTTGTTTCTAATTTTCTGATTGAAGTTCAAATTAACCTAAGTCTAGTAGGTTTGATCTTTCCTTAATCACGTGGATCCTACCTTAATGACGTTTGACCGTTGGTCGATCACATAAATAAAGTCTATTTAACGATTCGTAAAAAAGAGAATTATTTTTACATGCAGAATCAATCAGAAGAGGAATAATTTTCACAGAATTTGAATCGCTCAAGTACTTTCCATTTTCGGGAGAAAAGCCGATCTTCTTCATCGTCAATCCCTTCTGTCGCCTTCTCCATATCCAACGATACAAAGCCAAACAATATTTGAACGATCCTAGATCATCAGTTTCTTCAACTTCTATTCGATCGGGTCTGATACTAGCTTTCAGATCAGTCTACTCGGGTTTCTTCCTCAACCTTCTTCATCAAGTTGTTTTAGTTTCAATAAGGAAGACTCAACAAGATTTCTGATTTGAATTTTAAAACAATTTCTTTACTGTCGTAATTTGTTTTAATATTTGTAGGAGCTTTGTCTGAGAGTTTGTAGGAGTTTTATCTCTGAGGTTGTAGATCATTTAGTGGATCGAGTTTATAGATCCGGTTTGTGGATTGAGGTATAGATCCGGCATGTGGATCGAGTTTCTAGATCCATTGTGGATTGAGGTGTAGGATCGCTGCTCCGAGGTGTAAGATTGTTATAATTTGAGAAAGTTGAAGTAGCTGAATCTTACCCTTTGTGGTAAATAGGCAAGGCGAGTCAGTGGACGTACCCAATCCGGGTAACCACTATAAAAATCTCTGAGTTTGTGTGCTTGTCTTTTAAATATTTTTATTCCGCTAAAAGATGCAAACAACACCTATTCACCCCCTTTAGTTGATATAGGTAGATGCTAGATACTTTCAATTAGTATCAGAGGGGCGTTTTTATCGATAAGGCTAACACCTTGATCATGATCCCTGATCTAGCATTAAGATATTCTGCATAGTCACCATGGATTGAAGCAAAGATATGTCTTCCATAAAGCTACTAGTGTGCACCAAAGTGAACATTCCCATGTGGAAAGAAAGAGTACAGTTCTACATGGAAGCTACATATCCGAGAGTTTTCCAGATCGTTGAAGGACCACACATCTCTAATCAGGCTGAAACTATAAATCCAGCAATTCAGATACCCAAGAAGACGATGGATCTCACTAAAGATGAGATTTCCCTAGTCTCCCTGGACAAGAAGGCGAAGAATATAATAACTATGGCAGTGGACGACTCAATGCTCAAGAACTTATTCCACTGCAAATCTGCCAAGGGGATGCTGGACTGATTGGTTGTACTTATGGAAGGTACTGAAGAAGTGAAAGACGATCACTGATCGCTGTTGAATCAGGAGTACGAAGTCTTCAAGCAAGGTGAAAATGACTCCATAGCTGACAATTTTGAGAAGTTTTTCAAGATAGTCAATGACCTCAGGAACTATGGCCGAGAATTCACTCATGGTGATGAACTGAATGACAAATTCCTAAGATCCTTGACAAAGGACTGGGATACAAAAGTTGTCGCCATTAGAGAATTCGGGAAGTTGCTAAAGATCCACCCTTAAAATCTCTTGGACAAATTGCCGTCCTATGAACTCCAAATAAACAGCAAAAAGAAGGAGGAGCAAGCCAACCGATCTTCAAGCAATGAAAATTCTACAGCCCTAAAGGCTGAAGGGTTAAGGAAGTCCAGAGCTATGTCACACATAAGTACATGACCTACTGATACTCCTGAAGACTTTGAGCCCAGCACATCAGGCTCTGAGCTATCAGACGATGAGTTCTCCTTAATCTCCATGCAGTTAAAGAAGCGGATGAGCAAGAGGAGACAAATAAAGAATAAGTCTTTCTCTTCAGATTCTAGGAGATCACATCATAACAGTGATTATACGAAGAAAAGCTACAATAAGGAGGGCAGGTATAAATTGAAAACTAATAAATTTTCTTCCTATGATGTTGTTTGCTACTGTTGCAATAATTCAGGTCACATGATTGTGGAGTGTCCTTATAAGAAGGATAGCTCAAGGAAGGGCGAGAAGAGATCTTTCAAAGGGAAGAAGAAAGAAGAAAAGAGCTTTGTCTCCAAAAAGTCGAAGACTGTCAGTGATAGTGACTCGAGCGAGTCATGTTCTGAAAACAAAGAAACTTACTTTGGGCATATGGCTTTATCTGACAAGAATGTGGGTGACTCAGAGTACCACAGGAAGGTAAACTCGCACACCATTTTCTCAGAATCTTAAACCTCCACCAATGGTCATGTAGACTATTCTTCATATAAGAATGAATCATAATTGATGGCTCAACACGAGCACCTCTTAAAGTCTTTCGATAAATGTTGTACGGTAGTCTGAAAGCAAGTTAAGGAGATTGTCTCCCTAAAGGAAGTGGAAACTGAGCTGAAGGAAGAAATTGCAAAATAGCTTCCTCTCAGAGATAATGTCCACTCCCTGAAAGAGGAACTCAAGGGATCCCCTGAGATATAAATTCTAAAAGAAAAATATCTTGATGAGCTGCAAGAAAAGTTTGCGGTAGAGAGAAAACTCATTGAGAGCTACTCCCAATCAAAGACTGTTCTTCCTATCATTAATGAGTTCTCTACTTAGAAGAAGGGTAGTGGTCTTAGCCACGTCAGTGGAAAAGGTAAGGCTGCCCAAAAGGCTAGCACCAAAGAAAAGGGGAGCATACATGGATCATCCTTCATTCAGGAAATTAATCTTTCCGACGAACAAGTTTGACCTTGAGTCGTCTTATGGTCATCATGCTAGGCCTACTCATGTATAGACCAAGAAAAGATACCAGGGATGAACCCGTCTCCGTGACTTTTGTGCCAGCGTGTTCAAAACAACGTTTGAGGAAATTCAAATGAAGAGTTATGGTCCATACGTGCATGGACATTATAATATGAAGGCACAAAAAGCAACATCTGATGTGCCTAAGGCTAAGGAGATGGGAAGCCCCTGTGTATGCTGCAACCAAGAGGCCTCCACCTCTAGTAATTCTACCCATGATATACCTCATGTTCAAAGGGTAAAGCAGGAGTACAAAATGAGGTAGAACAGATTCGATTTTTCGTACTGCGGCAAAATTGGTCCTTCTGGCACAGATTATTGGTATAACCCTTCCAATCTTGTAACCCCTAGAGGTAGCTATGCGTGTTAGACCCCAATTTTTTTATTTTAAACCACCGGGGTCTTATTCCAAGAAATAATGCTTTATGGTGACACCAACGCACCCGGGAAGGTCATCACTACAAAACGCCAATCATGTTGTCCATACCGATCGTAGAAGGGAAGAGTAAAAGTATAAGTAATATATCAGTAAATTGAAACTAGCCCACCAGAATCACATATATATAAATAATTCTCCATGAAGGGAGAGTCCACAGAAATGATAAAGCAATGTACTAAAGAGGGCTCCTGCCCGATACATAAAAATACTCACTACAAATCACTCAATCACGGAAGAAAATCAATAATATTTACTAATGATCGGGACTCACTGTCCCAGCTGCCTGAACTCTAGTACTAGATTGTCCTATCTCCAAGCGCACCGACCTCTGGGGCTGCATCTCCTGGTTCGGCTCAACAATCCCCTAAATTTATTTGTTCAACGACCGTTAGTCTAAAAGACTAAGTCCTATCATCCCCCACCCCTCCCCCATGGTTCCTATGCACCGAGCGAGGAGAAGGAAAGGGAAGGTAATGAAGGTGGAGACTAATAAGATAAGCAAGTGGCTACTGAACTAGTCTATCATGAGTTCATAAATAGAGCAATTATATTTAAGCAGTAGTAAGTAAGCTGTATAAGTATACACAAGAACAAGTGAGTAAGTATATTATTATAAGGTAAACTAAATAAGTAACCATAGCCTATAGGACTGCCTATACAAACCTATAGACCAAGGGGTCATTTTGCAAGGCCTATTATACAAAGTGTCCCATACCAATTTATACAATAGCAGTCAAGGGTTATATGAAATGATGATGCTATGTCATGCAAGTATGATATGATGTGATCATGCAACTGTAACTCACACACTTGACTCTGTGCACACAGACCTTTAGTTCCCCAATTTTAGAGCCTAACATTCCAGGATACCTCCGTAGTGGCAAATGGAAGTGGTGGGTTGGGCCTCGCCCACCTCTAAACTAGTATCAACACTACCAGTCAGACCTATAGTATGCCTCAATGCAAGTGCACTAAGCAGAGCTCCTGCGTACTCTTGCCGGCTGCGCACCAGACTTTATTTTGCCATGTGCTAAATAACACTTGTTGTGTCAATGTATTTGTGTTGGTATGATGACTCTCCAATACTGAAGACCCACCACCTTTAATCTTACATGTTCAATATTACTATATTTTTCCCAACGAGACAAAGCTCCTTGACTATCATGTCCGTCACAATTATCTACCAAGCCAAGGCTCCCCAGACTAACCCATCCGTCACAATTATCTATTGAGCCATCGGCTCGTCGGGCTAATCTACCCATCAGCAAAACCACTGAGCTTACCGCTCTTGAGACCTAACATAACTCCCACAACACGGGGAAGTGTGAGTGTAAGTGTAATCCTAGTTATACTAGTTACTCTTAAAATTTGATTATTCATACGGTTTAGGTTAGCCCATGACTACCCCAGGTATTCCCGGTAAAGTGCTATCATATGGCACTAGGAACTATGATGGTAGCTAACGCCCATTATTCCCTTTTGCAAGGCACTTACTATTATTGGTTATTACCCAATTCCTGATCCCTTTTAATATTATACTGGATCCAACCCTAGTGTATTTTGACTCTCTTTCTCTCCATAGGAAAGACCACCTTTTGTGGATCCCGAGCACCACCTAACACCAGCCAACCCAACATTCTCCTCATCATTACTCCTAATGAAGCTCTCTTTTCACCTTACCCAACTAGTAAACTATTAACCCCATCTCCACATGTCCATTACACTGGTTATCACAATTTCCACAGCTTTACTAAATATAGACCAACCTAAGCTATATGATGTACACGATAGGTGGTACTCCAAATTTTCATCCAAATGCCCTAAGAAAATTATTGTGGGTCTATCATGACACATTTAGCCTAAATCCAGAAACTTGTAATTTTCCTAATTAATTTAGTATTTATTAGATTTTCCCAAAAGTTAGGCCACGTGTAATTTTTAACATGAAGTACTAGATTTCCTTAAGTTATGGCCACCCAAAAATTAGGAACATTATATGATAGCAAAATATCGGTGAATTCAAAAATTCTACAAAGTTTTATAAATTTAATTAATTAATTCAAGGTAATCCAAATAATTAGAGTTAATGAAGAGAGTACCATAAATTATAGTCCAAAAATTATATAAAAATTACCAGAGCATTATATGATCACAAAACACTACTTATTAAGTTTCATGCAATTCCAAGGTCAGTGAGCCATGTATAAAAATACTTCAAATAATTCCATTCAATTGCACTTTATGAAACAACATCCTTATAAATTCATCAAAATAACATGTAACAATTTTTCTAAGCTTTATTTTGCCCTAAAAGATTCTCTGGCTAAGTAGCATAATTTTACAGCAAGGTATAATATTTATTATCTATTTATCAAAATATGGAGCATTATTTTACTTTACACATAAAGTACTAAGAGGAAATGCCCAAATGATCCAAATATTTTACTAGTGCCTCTAAATGAAATTTAATTAACCTTACCAAAGTTTCTTATCTTTCTAAGTTAATCTAACCATGGTTACTCCAAAATCATCACATGGGGTAAGATGTAGGTCATAACTACAAATATAGGCTACTATTTTCTAAACATCTTATAATAAATCTCAGGGGTCAAAAACACTATAAAATTACTTCTACCAAAACCCCATGAAGATCCAAGATCATATGACCCTTCAACATTTTCATAAAAGGTATATGCCCAAACTATTCCTAATTGGTTTAAGTTGCGTGACTAAGTCTAAGTGTCACCAAATTCCTTCCTAGGGCATTTCACCACCCTAAGATCAGATGGACTAAACACTAAGTCCATGCATGGACATATCACAACATGTTCTTCACAAACCCCCAATGTTCAACCTTAGGGTTTGAATTAGGGATCTTGGGAAAATCCACCCTAATCCACCCTAAACTCCATTTGTGGGTGTTTAATGTCCTAACCAATCAGTGGCCAAAGTTTCAACCTCTATTGACGTGATTGGCTCACTCAACACCTCAAGGGACAATTTAACCTGATTAATCCTTTTTGGGCCTATACTATGGTTTACCAAATTCCAAACCAAATAATCTCCAAATGGAATGAAATTTTACATATAGTCCTATGTTGACCCAAAGAACCACTCAAAAAAATTTTGAAGGGTTTGTTGGTCATTAGACTCTTTAAATAATCCATACATGGATTATTAAATTTCTACAAAAACCTTAGGAAAATGTTTTCTAGAAACTCTCATTTTTGGATATCTTCTAGGTATAGGTAAGAGTGACGCCAGTCCTGAAAGTTAGGGGATAGAACTTAACTTTCTTCTAAACTAGAGTTAATGTAAATAGTCACAGCACAAAGTTAAAGAAACAAAGCAAGCAACACAAATGACACAAGGATTTTATAGTGGTTCCCCAACCTAGGTACATCCACTCTTCTACCACCCTGGTAGTAATCCACTCAGGTTTTTGATCAGGTGACTGCTACCGATGAGGTTTTGATCAGGTGCCCAAAAACCAACCCAAGCCTTTTGGAAGGAGACTTGCAACAAGAATAATTTTGAATGGAATTAAAACCCTGTATAGAGGTGGGGATGAGAGAGTGATGATGTTCTTCTCTTTCTCAAATACAACTGAGAGAAGACTAGTGGATTCTTGATTGTGTCAAAGCTCCCCCTGAGATGTTGATCTGTTCAGGAAAGAAGGAAGCTTTTCTTCAGGGTGTAGGCCTTTAGATTGATGTTTCTCTCCAGCAAGCTTCTAGACTGATATTAATTGTTGTCTCTTAAAAGCCTGGAGCAAATGATGAAGAACACTGTATGATAGAAAGCTGTTGTGTTCTTAAGAATATCTATTCTGACTTCTACTTGGTCTCACTGTCAGTCACTTCTTCTTCTTGTTCTTCTATGCTGCAAACTTCCAAAAACCGTATATATTCCCCTGGCCGTAATTCAAATGTTTGAATTAATTCTATCTTGAAACGGCTGAGGCATTCCCGAGAGAGAGAAAGATGCCTGGGGAATTAATCACATTAACTGCTGCTGTTAAACGGCTAAAAGCATTAACTCTGAGAGATATTAAATGCCTTAATAAAATCTGCCAACTGTAAAAATGTAACATCCCATTTCCAACTAGACCCCTGGGAGTGGTTTTGTCTTAACAGAACCTTAGGAAGCCTAGGAATATAAGTTTGTCGACCAAGATTTTGAGTCAAGGGGTGGTCACGCCCGTGACCGACCCATCACACCCGTGACCTAGGGCGTGACCCCCTTCAACGATCGTCGACCTCAGGAAGATGATCGTCGAGATCAGAAATTTCAACAAAGGTCAGACACGTCCGTGACCGATCCGTCACGCCCGTGACCTTGGAATGGCGTTGAGTGAGCTAAGCTCACTCAACGCCGTGGTCTGGATGGCGTTGAGTGAGCTTATCTCACTCAAAGTCATAAGCGGGATGGCGTTGAGTTCATTAAGTGCACTCAATGCCATAAGTTGAATGGCGTTGAGTGCACTGACTGCACTCAACGCCATCTGGTGTCGGCAGGTTGGCGTTGAGTGAGATGAGCTCACTCAATGCCGTAGACTGGATGGCGTTGAGTGAGCTTAGCTCACTCAACACCGTAATCTGTCAGGCGGGATGGCGTTGAGTGCCTTGAGTGCACTCAACACTATAAGTTGAACGATGTTGAGTGCACTGACCACACTCAACGTCATTTGGTGCTGTCTGGATGGCGTTGAGTGAGCAGAGCTCACTCAACGCCATAATCTGGATGGCGTTGAGTGAGCTAAGCTCACTCAAAGCCATAATCTGGACGGCGTTGAGTGAGCTAAGCTCACTCTACGCCATAACCTGGACGGCATTGAGTGAGAAAAGCTCACTCAAAGCCATAATCTGGACGGAGTTGAGTGAGCTAAGCTCAATCAATGCCATTGTTTATAAGGGTCTTATTCTGGATGGCGTTGAGTGAGCAGAGCTCACTCAATGGCATAATCTGGATGGCATTGACTGAGTTGAGCTCACACAATGCCATAATCTGGGAGGCCATTCTGATGGCGTTGAGTGAGCATAGCTCACTCAAATCCATAACTGGGATTGTGTTGAGTGAGCTGACCTCACTCAACGCCGTATCATGGATTGTGTTGAGTGAGCAGAGCTCACTCAACGCCATTTTACTTAGAATTTTTCTGGAATTTTTTTTGGCTGTGTGCTGGTTCAGCTGAACCGGTCCGGTCTAGGAAGTGGGGCAGAATGCATTAGTGGGCCGTTTCCTTTTAATAAAACCCAATTAAGTCTTATTTTAAAGAAGGTTGACCGGTTAAGTGAAGCTGTGCCACGTGGACCGTCGGTTTTGGCAAAAGGAGCAGTGACGGCCATTTCCGAGAGCTAGGCTTCATGGCCATAAATGGCATTTGATTCCATGGCCTTCCCCCTTCCCTTTCACGGCTGGATTCAACTCCTCTCAGGGAGAGGAGGAGTTTCTAGCCCTCCTCCAGCTGTTACAAGCCGTTTCAGATCCCTTCCACCATGGCCGAAGCTTGCATATAAGAGGCACTAATGGCTTGACCGTTTCTACTCCCTCCCGCATCCTTGTTCTCCTATAAAAGACTCCCTAGACTTAAATAGGAAGGTTTCACCCTTGCCAGATAAATCTAGAGCTCATTACCTTGATGTTGAAGAATTCCAGCGACGCCACCACCGCGCCAATCGCATCCCGACGATAGGCTCGACTCCAAACCTCGAATAAGGTCCTCCTCTACTTCTTCTTCTATGGATAGATCTTAGAAATCATTAGGAGAGATATCGGGCTCAAAAGAGCTGGATCGAGTGAGCGTTTCCATGGTTTTTCCGAATTTTCATGGTGGCGGGTTCGCCGGAAACCGCCTCTCCGACGGTTGTGCCGCCGCCCGACGGTAGCCCTCACCTCAACAGAGGTGATTGTGGTGGTGGCTGGCCAGGGAGATGGATGGGTGGTCGGGAAATAGCTTTAGAAAAGCTACAAGAATAGATGTTTTTCTGGTTCTATTCGGGTTCGGGTAAAGAAGAAGATGAACAGTGTTATTTTAACATATTATATATTGTATAATTATAAATTAATTCCTTTTACTGTACACTAAGTTTAAACTGCAAATTGTAGCCCGTAGGGGCTGCAACATAAAAAGTGGTCAACATAGAAATGTAGCCCTTGAAGTCTACTTTTATTCAAAATTTATTTCACTTGATTTGGAGTTCGGGTTAGACCACAACACACATTTTGGTGAGGTCTATCCATAGGGTTATCCTGAGATTGATTTGGATGGCCACATCAATACAGAAATCCAAATGACTTGAAATTTGGGGTATGGGCTATTATTAGCCATACCTAGGTATTATCTAAAAATTTGAATTTTTGGAGATTATTATTCTATAGATTTTGTAGAAATTTAATAATTCATGTATAATTTAGTTAGTTGTTCTAAACACCTCAAAATCCCCCCAAATTTGGGTGGGAGATCTTAGGGGGAATGTTAGAACTCTGGTAAAAATTCCACCTTATTTGGAAGTGTTTTGATGGAGTTTTAACTCGACCCCAGGTTGGCCCTTATAGGGTTAATTAGGTCAATTCATTCCTTTTAGGATTTGAGTGGTCAAACAACCTCAACAGAGGCTGATATTTTGTCCACTGGCTGTTTAGGGCATGACACACCCTCCAATGTAATTTGGGATGGTTTGGGATAGGGTAGCCCTAGAACCCTAGGGTAGGTCCCTTAATGGGGATTTTTAGGGTTGTGAAGGTCAAGGGGTCAAATAACCTTGGATTGACTTGAAATTTGGTGAAGAGGACCATAAGGGTACTAACATCCTTTGGTCAAAATTTTAGGTAATTTGGAGACCTTTAGCCCACCTAAAACCCTCACCCTAGTTTAAGTCACAAACCTTAATTTGAATTATTAAGCCATCAACTAAACTTCAAATCAAGTAAAGTTTGGGCAAAGTGATTTTCTGGTTTAAATGGCCATAATATAATTTTGTTGAAGCTTTTGGGTTAATTTATACAGTAATTCATTTACAACTCTAATTGTGCCCTAGATATTTATCTTGATGATTTTGGAATTTCTATGAACTGGAATGACATGAAATCTTGGATTAGGGCATCTTATAGCATGTTATACCTTATGTATTTTTATTGAGAGTTTTATCTGATTATTTTGGGTACTTTATTCTTTAACGTACTAATTGTGATATGTAGTCAAAAATACAAATAATGACCAATTACTATTTATAAAATTATGAAATTTGGTCAGTGGGTGTTTTAGACCATGATAGTCATCCTGTAAATTTCTATGGATTTTTAGATGATTAAAAATACTACCTCCTTCTCTAAGCAAGGAAAATTGGTGTTTACATTAAAATAAATTCAGAGCCCAAATATTGGAGAAAAATTATAGGACTTGGTTTCTGATTGTTTTAGGTCACTATAAAGCTTCTATAATTTTCTTGTGATTTTTGGATATATATTTACAGTACTTGCTTCATAATATAGTAAAAGTGGCCTAAAATAGTAAATTAGGAAATGTAGGCATAAACACCTCTAAAATTTCTCTAAATTTGGAATTACTGCTTAAATGCTTCATAGGATTTTTACTGATTTTATGGTGATTTATTGTTGGCTCATTAGTTCACTTCATGTTCATACAAAGGCATTAGGAGGCTGTGAATAAATAAATTAAATGCCTGATGAAATAGGAAAATTATTATTTTCTGGATTTAGACTAATTATGTCATGGTACACCTTCAGTAAATATTATAGGAGATTCGAAAGACCATTTGGAGTACCACCCCTTGCATACCTCGTAAAGCTTAGGATGGTCTGCGTTTAGTAAAACTACAGAAGCTGAACTAGAGTGGGTAATGAACTTGGGAAATGGAATTTTGGTAGTTTGCTGGTTTGGATAGGGTGAGTTAAATCAAGTTCATTATTGGAAGTCAGGACGGGTAGGGTGTGAGATTGACTAGTGTTAAGTGGTGTTCGGGTTCGACGAAAGATCGTCCTCTCCGAGAAGAGGAAGAGTCAAAGTCACCCTAGGATTAGCCCACTGTAATATGAGAAGGGAATGGATTAAGGGAACCAATCAATTACAATAAGTGCCTTGGAAAGAGAGCTTTGGGATTCACCCCATCATAGTCCCTAGTACCGCAGTGAGCCCTTCACCGGGTAAACCTCGGGAAGTCAAAGGTTTACCTTAAATCTTAGGAATAAAATGATCAAGAGTAACCCTAATAATAGTTACACCTCACACCTACACTTGTACACATAGGAAGAAGAATTGGCATGGAATGGGTAGAGTAGGTCCATGGTCTAAGGGCCTACTAGTACTGTCAGTGGTTTGGTTTGTGATTGGGAAGTCCGGGGAGCTGGATGCTCGGGGACTTGGTATAAATTTGGAAGTCTAGGGAGCGGGATGCTCGAGGACTTGGTATATGCTTGGTAGCCTTGAGAGCTGGAAGCTTGGTAACATGTGAAATTATACAAATATAACTTTCATTATTGCATGTGCATAAAAGTGGTGGGTCATTGGTACTGGACGATCGATCACACCGACGTCGGTACGTTGACTCGGCGGTGTGGGACACTTAGCCAAAGAAAGCCTGGTGGATATAGCCAGCACTAATACGCGGATACTCTACATTGTGTTCTTCTAGGGGCATTTGGAAGGGCTAGGCCTAGTAGTGTGGTTACCCGCCTAGGAGTGGGGGGGGGGGCCGACCAACTGTCTCCGTTTGCCACTACCGAGGTTCCTGGGAGTGAAGCTAGCTGCCCGAATAGGGGGAACTAAAGGTCTGTGCGCATGGGGTCGTGTGGGTGTGTTGCACTTGCTTGTGAATTCCTTAGCATATTTGCGTGTCATAGCATAAATAATGCCACCTATCGTAAAAGATGGTATGGGACGTTTTATACGATAGGCACTGCAAAACGACCCCTTGGTATATAGGGGTAATCCCTATAAATCAATGGTTATATTTCTTGTGCTTTTACTTACTTGCTACTCCTTGCTGTTTGATAACCGACACCCAAACGTATAAGTGGTATGGGACACTTTATAAAATGGGAGCCCTGCAAAAGATCCCTTGGCTTATGCACTTCTGCATAAGTTAAGGTTACCTTTCCTTCTTTCTGCTTCTACCATATTTACTATGGAATTGCTAGCATAGGCCCGCTGTCACTTGCTTTTGACTTATTCTCCACCTTTATGTCCTTCCCTTTCTTCCTCTCTGCTCGGTACCTAGGAACCATGGGAGAAGGGGTAGGGGATGATAGGGCTTAGTCTTTTAGAATAACAGTTTTTGAACCACAACATTTTAGGTGTACCATATGGAAGGGTCACGGGTTTTGCAGTTTCTGACAGAATTGACCCCGCGACCGTGCTACCATTGTCACCAACCGGGACATACACGGGTCAAATGCACCTTGATGGGTGGGATCCCAGCAGCTCAGCAGCCAGGAGGCCGAAGACGTAGATGCAGGCGTGGATTGCGAGGCGGCGACTGCAGGCCGAAAAGGAAGAAGCACCCAGTGATGCAACACCAATAGAGTACGGAGTCGGTGGAGATGGGCCAGTCTAGCTTGGGTGCTCTCGGTTCAGTGACTGTTACGGTGACGCTTAGTTTTAGTTTTGCTTCCGCGAGTGACTTGTAGTGAGGATTACATGTACTGGGCATAAGCCCTCCTTTTGTACTCTGACTAATATTATGTGGACTCTCCCTTCGTGGAGATTTATTTATATACATGTGGTTATGGTGGACTAGATTTATATTTACTTATACTACTATTCTGCGATCGATTTGGCCAGCAGGATCGGCGTTTTGTAGTGATGACCTTCCCGGGCGTGATGGTGTCACCGCAAAGCGGTGGTTCTGGGCCTAAGACCCCGGTGTTCGAAAAAGAAGAAAAATGGGGTCTTACAAGTGGTATCAGAGGAAACCTCGATCGAAAAAGTAGCAGTCCACTAACCCTAGGTCACCCCCACTCGAGTTTAGTTTGGGGACAAACTAAGCAGCGGAAGCAATGGTGTGCCCATAAGGGAAATCACATGTGAAAGTCCACTTCATCATTAATTTGAATTCCTCTTTGTAGCCTGCAGCAAACCATGCCAGATAACCAACGAGTTAGACTTAACCAACTAGGACTCGTGACTAACCATGACAATTTATAGTATGCCCTAGTTAAAAATAGACCTTGGGTATGAATTTTGTTAAGGTAAGGAGATACCCAAAGAGAATAAAGGAGGAGTTTAGCACGAGAATGACTACCTAAGACGTAAACTCAAGTGTCCCTACTTTCCCAATCAAGGATTATTCAAAGAGGCAGACTACTTTAAGGAGAATTGAGACCAATAATACATTAGCAGAATGGTAAAAGACAAGTAGTCTTAACCCTCAATACCGGTAATAAAATTACCTTGAGGCAACCACCGAGACAAACACTGAGGGTCGGATAGGAATTCAAGTTCGGAAGATACCAATTTGGGATTGGGAACATTTTGACCCGGATAAGGTTGTCGTAAATGTGACTCAGAGGGTTTAAAGTATGGAGTATATTAACGAGTTTCAGGGTGGAACCCCAAGTCGAAGATTAATGCCCTAGGGATTGTGCACCCAGCTAGGACAGATATAACAGGGTAATATCAAAGATACTTAGCTCAAGATAGGTAGGGGCTTATTTTTTTTATTGGGGGCTAAACTTTTGTTTATTGGGCAAATTAGTATTGGCTTGGGTTCCCTTAGACCTTGTCTAGGGAAAGTGGCGTAACAAACATAGTGAGATTGAAGTCAATATAATTTGACGTTATTCGGGCGAACATAAGATTTCATAAAAAAAAACACATGTTTAGAATGATGACCCGTAGCATTTCCAAGACAATGACATGGTAATAAGATGGAGTAATTACGAGAATTAACTATTATCACGTGAAATTAGATGACGGGTAACAAGATTCGGGATATCTGAGAAGGTAAAGATTTAATCGTATGTTGTATCATCAGAAGGATGATGTATCTCAGAACATGTACCCCCGGAGTGGAAATTCTAGGACGTTGCGACGGATTTTATTCACGGACTTCCCCGATCATGGACGGGAAATGACTCGATTTGGGTCATCGTCGATCGGTTGACGAAGGTGGCCAGATTCATTCCGATCAAGAAGGATAACTCTGTGGGGGTACTAGAACGGAGATTTGTGGACCAGTTTGTTCGATACCACGGGGTGCCCAAGACGATCGTGTCGGATCGGGATGGCCGGTTCACTTCCAGGGAGTGGAGATCCGTGCAGGCTTACTTAGGCACGCGATTGACCTTCATCACCGCATTCCATCCCCAGACGGATGGGCAGATGGAACGCACCAATCGGATGCTGGAAGACCTTCTGAGGCTATGCATTTTGGACCACGAGGAACAATGGGAGAAGCTCCTACCCCTAGTCGAGTTCTCCTATAACAACAGCTACCAGTCCAGCATTAGGATGGCGCCTTACGAAGCCTTGTATGGAAGGAGATTTTGGACCCCGCTTTCTTGGATGATGGATAGGGATCTGAAGGCATTGGGATCGGACTTTGTCGAAGACACCGAGGCTCAGGTGAGACTGATCAGAGATAGGATGTTAGAAGCACAAAGCAGACAGGCTAAGTATTATGATGCCCGACATCGTCAGGTGGAACTTCAGGTAGGGGATCGAGTGTTTTTGAAGATTCGGCCCATGCATGGAGTTTCAAGTGTGGGTGGTTGGAGGAAGAAGCTCAGCCCTAGGTATATGGGCCCTTACAGGATCCTAGAGCGGATCGGGGCCTTAGCTTACACGCTGGAAATGCCACCAAAGATGGCAGCTCTACACGACGTATTCCATATTTCTTCACTTAGGAGGGCTCTACTACGCCCGGAGCAGCAGATTTTGACCACAAATGGACCGGTAGCTTCCGACCGGTCAGTTCACTTGGAGCCGATTCGGATCGATGGCAGAGGAGTACGGACCTTGCGTCGCAAGAAGGTTACGTTAGTCAAGGTTCTGTGGAAAAATCATGGGCAGGAGGAGCATACATGGGAGCCACAGGACTTGATGCGGCAAAAATACCCGGAAATTTTCGGTCAGGTATACCTCACAACCCCCCCCCCCCCCATGGAAAATCAATTTGTGTTCCTGTTTTAAACTAATAGGACTGAAATTTAAAGAATAGGGGCTAATCTTTTGTTTATTGGGGTATATACCTAGTCAATTGGATGAATTGGTCTTAGATTTGACAATCACCTTCAAACCACACATAACAAACCTAACGTAGAGATGTAAATCTTTCAACTCTCATGGGATGTTACAAGCCTTTCTCCCGATAGGAGTCCCGTAGGCTTAACCTTGATTTCGGGGACAAAATCTTTGTTTTGTTTATTGGGATTTGTAACATCCCATTTCCAACTCGACCCCTGAAAGTATTTTTGTCTTAACAGAACCTTAGGAAGCCCAGGAATTGAAGTTTGTCGACCAAGATTTTGAGTCAAGGGGTGGTCACGCTCTTGACCTAGGGCGTGACCCCCTTCGACGATCGTCGACCTCAGGAAGACGATCTTCGAGCTCAGAAATTTCAACATAGGTCAGACTCTCCCATGACCGATCCGTCATGCCCG
The DNA here is from genome assembly GCA_039513925.1 of Platanthera zijinensis. NCBI lineage: Eukaryota > Viridiplantae > Streptophyta > Magnoliopsida > Asparagales > Orchidaceae > Platanthera > Platanthera zijinensis. Next base: position 164,446,342 of record CM077084.1, read on the forward strand.
TGACCTTGGAATGGCGTTGAGTGAGCTAAGCTCACTCAACTCTGTGGTCTAGATGGCGTTGAGTGAGCTTAGCTCACTCAAAGCCATAAGCGGGATGGCTTTGAGTGTATTGAGCGCACTCAACGCCATAAGTTGAATGGTATTGAGTGCACTGACTGCACTCAACGCCATCTAGTGTAGGCAGGTTGGCATTGAGTTAGCTGAGCTCATTCAACACCGTAGACTGGATGGTGTTGAGTGAGCCTAGCTCACTCAATGCCATAATCTGTCAGGCGGGATGGCTTTGAGTGCGTTGAGTGCACTCAATGCCATAAGTTGAACGGTGTTGAGTGCACTGACCTCACTCAATGCCATTTGGTGCTGTCCTGATGGCATTGAGTTAGCAGAGCTCACTCAATGCCATAATCTGGAAGGCGTTGAGTGAGCTAAGCTCACTCAACGCCATAACCTTGACGGCGGTTAGTGAGCTAAGCTCACTCAAAGCCATAATCTGGACGGCGTTGAGTGAGCTAAGCTCACTCAACGCCATAACCTGGACGGCGTTGAGTGAGCTAAGCTCACTCAAAGCCATAATATGGACGGCGTTGAGTGAGCTAAGCTCACTCAATGCCATCGTTTAAAAGGGGCTTATTCTGGATGGCGTTGAGTGAGCAGAGCTCACTCAACGCCATAATCCGGATGGCATTGAGTGAGCTGAGCTCACTCAACGCCATAGTTTGGGAGGCCATTCTGATGGCGTTGAGTGAGCATAGCTCACTCAACGCAGTAACTGGGATGGCGTTGAGTGAGCTGAGCTCACTCAATGTCGTACCATGGATGGCGTTGAGTGAGCAGAGCTCACTAAACGCCATTTTACTTAGAATTTTTCTTGCATTTTTTTTGGCTGTGTGCTGGTTCAGCTGAACCGGGCCGGTCTAGGAAGTGGGCCAGAATGCATTAGTGGGCCGTTTCCTTTTAATAAAACCCAATTAAGTCTTGTTTTAAAGAAGGTAGACCGGTCAAGTGAAGCTGTGCTACGTGGACTGTCGGTTTTGGCAAAAGGAGCAGTGACGGCCATGGCCGAGAGCTAGGCTTTATGGCCATCAATCGCATTCGATGCCATGGCCTTCCCCCTTCCCTTTCACGTCTGGATTCAACTCCGCTCAGGGAGAGGAGGCGTTTCTAGCCCTCCTCCAGCTGTTACAAGGCGTTTCAGCTCCCCTCCGCCATGGTCGAAGCTTGCATGTAAGAGGCACTAATGGCTAGACCCTTTCTACTCTATCCCGTAGCCTTGTTCTCCTATAAAAGACTCCCTAGACTTAGATAGGAAGGTTTCACCCTTACCTGATAAAGCTGGAGCTCATTACCTTGCTGTTGAAGAATTCCGGCGACGCCACCACCGCGCCAATCGCATCCTGACGATCGGCTCGACTCCAAACCTCGAATAAGGTCCTCCTCTACCTCTTCTTCTATGGATAGATCTTAGAAATCATTAGGAGAGATATCGGGCTCAAAAGAGTTGGATCGGGTGAGCGTTTCCATGGTTTTTCTAAAATTTCATGGTGGAGGATTCGCCGGAAACAGCCTCTCCGGCGGTCGTGCCGCCGCCCGACGGTAGCCCTTACCTCAACAGAGGTGGTGGTGGTGGTGGCCGGCAAGGGAGACGGCTGGGTGGCCAGGAAATATCTTTAGAAAACATACAGGAATAGTTGTTTTTCTGGTTCTGTTCGGGTTCGGGTAAAGAAGAAGATGAACAATGTTATTTTAACATATTATATATTGTATAATTCGAAATTAATTCCTTTTAATGTACACTAAGTTTAAACTGAAAATTGTAGCCCATATGGGTTGAAACATAAAATGTGGTCAACATAGAAAATGTAGCCCTTGAAGTCTAGTTTAATTCAAAATTGATTTCACTCGATTTCGAGTCTTGGTTAGACCACAACGCACATTTTGGTGAGGTCTATCCATAGGGTTGTCCTGAGATTTATTTGGATGCCCACATCAATACAGACATTAAAATGTCTTGAAATTTGGGGTATGGGCTATTATTTGCCATACCTAGGTCTTATCCAAAATAAGAATTTTTGAAGAATATTATTCTATAGTTTATGTAGAAATTTAATAATTCATGTATAATTTAGTTAGGTGTCCTAAACACCTCAAAATCCCCCCAAATTTGGGTGGGAGATCTTAGGGGCAATGTTAGAACTCTGGTAAAAATTCCACCTCCTTTGGAGGTGTTTTGATGGAGTTTTAACTCAACCCTAGGTTGGCCCTTATAGGGTTAATTAGGTCAATTCATTCCTTTTGGGATTTCAGTGGTCAAACAACCTCAACAGAGGCTGATATTTTGTCTACTGGCTGTTTAAGGCATGACACACTCTCCAATGTAATTTGGGGTGGTTTGGGATAGGGTAGCCCTAGAACCTTTGGGTTGGTCCCTTAATGGGGATTTTTAGGGTTGTGAAGGTCATGGGGTCAAATGACCTTGGATTGACTTGAAATTTGGTTAAGAGGACCATAAGGGTACTAACGTCCCTTGGTCAAAATTTTAGGGTATTTGGAGACATTTAGCCCACCTAAAACCCTAACCCTAGTTTAAGTCACCAACCTTAATTTGAATTATTAAGCTATCAACTGAACTTCAAATCAAGTAAAGTTTGGGCAAAGTGATTTTCTGGTCCAAATGGCCATAATATAATTTTGTTGATGCTTTTGGGTCAATTTATACCGTACTTCATTGACAACTCTAATTGTGCCCTATTTATCTTGATGATTTTTGAATTTCTATGCACTGGAATGTCATGAAATCTTGGATTATGGCATCTTATAACATGTTATACCTTATGTATTTTTCTTGAGAGTTTTATCTGATTATTTTTGGTATTTATTCTTTAATGTACTAATTGTGATATGTAGTCAAAAATACAAATAATGCCTAATTACTATTTGGAATTTTATGAAATTTGGTCAGTGGGTGTTTCAGACCATGATAGTTATCCTGTAAATTTCTCTGGATTTTTAGATGATTAAAAATAGTACCTCCTTCTCTAAGCTAGGAAAATTGTGTTTTACATTAAAATAAATTCAGAGCCCAAATATTGGAGAAAAATTATGGGACTTGGTTTCTGATGGTTTTAGGTCACCATAAAGCTTCTATATATTTTTTGTGATTTTTGGATATATATTTACAGTACTTGCTTTATAATATAGTAAAAGTGGCCTAAAATGGTAAATTAGGAAATGTAGGCCTAAACACCTCTGAAATTTCTCAAAATTTGGAATTATTGCTTAAATGCCTCATAGGACGTTTACTGATTTTATGGTGATTTATTGTATGCTCATTAGTGCACTTCATGTTCATACTAAGGCATTGGGAGGCTGAGAATAAATAAATTAAATGCCAGATGAAATAGGAAAATTATTATTTTCTGGATTTAGACTAATTATGTCGTGGTAGACCTCCAGTAAATATTATAGGAGATTCAGAAGACAATTTGGAGTACCACCCCTTGCATACCTCGTAAAGCTTAGGATGCTCTGCGTTTAGTAAAACTGTAGAAGCTGAACTAGAGTGGGTAATGAACTTGGGAAATGGAATTTTGGTAGTTTGCTGGTTTGGATAGGGTGAGTTAAATCAAGTTCATTATTGGAAGTCAGGACGGGTAGGGTGTAAGATTGACTAGTGTTAAGTGGTGTTCGGGTTCGACGGAAGATCGTCCTCCCCGAGAAGAGGAAGAGTCAAAGTCACCCTAGGATTAGCCCACTATAATATGAGAAGGGAATGGGTTAAGGGAACCAATCAATTACAATAAGTGCCTTGGAAAGAGAGCTTTGGGATTCACCCCAACATAGTTCCTAGTACCGCTGCGACCTCTTCACCGGGTAAACCTCGGGAAGTCCAAGGTTAACCTTAAATCTTTGGAATAAAATGATCAAGAGTAACCCTAATAATAGTTACACCTCACACCTACACTTGTACGCTTAGGAAGAAGAATTGGCATGGAATGGGTAGAGTAGGTCCATTGTCTAAGGGCCTACTAGTAATGTCAATGGTTTGTTTGTGATTGGGAAGTCCGGGGAGCTGGATGCTCGGGGTCTTGATATAAATTTGGAAGTCAAGGGAGCGGGATTCTCGGGGACTTGGTATATGCTTGGTAGCCTAGAGAGCTGGAAGCTCAGTAATATGAGAACTTGTACAAATATAACTGTCATGATAACATGTGCATAAAAGTGTTGGGTCATCAGTACGGGACGATCGATCACACCGACATCGGTACGTTGACTCGGGGTATGGGACACTTAGCCAAAGAAAGCCTGGTGGATATAGCCAGCACTAATACGCAGATACTCTAGGTTGTGTTCTTCTAGGGGCATTTGGAAGGGCTAGGTCTGGTAGTGTGGTTACCTGCCTAGGAGTGGGGGGGGGGGGGCAGACCCACTGTCTCCGTTTGCCACTACGGAGGTTCCTGGGAGTGAAGCTAGCTACCCGAACAGGGGGAACTAAAGGTCTGTGCGCATGGATTTGTGTGGGTGTGTTGCACTTGCTTGTGCATTCCATAGCATATTTACGTGTCATAGCATAAACATTGCCACCTATCGTATAAGATTTTATGGGACGTTTTATACGATAGGCCCTGCAAAACGACCCCTTGTTCTATAGGGGTAATCCCTATAAATCAATGGTAATATTTCTTGTTCTTTTACTTACTTGCCACTCCTTGCTGTTTGATAACTGACACCCAAATGTATAAGTGGTATGGGACACTTTATACGATGGGATACCTGCAAAAGATCCCTTGGCTTATGCGCTTTTGCATAAGTTAAGGTTACCATTCCTACTTTCTGCTTCTATCATATTTACTATGGAATTGCTAGCATAGGCCCGCTGTCACCTGCTTTTGACTTATTCTCCACCTTTATGTCCTTCCCTTTCTTCCTCTCCGCTCGGTACCTAGGAGCCATGGGGGAAGGGGTAGGGGATGATAGGGCTTAGTATTTTAGACTAACGGTTTTCGAACCACAACATTTTAGGTGTACCATATGGAAGGGTCACGAGTTTTGCAGTTTCTGATAGAATTGACCTCGCGACCGTGCTACCATTGTCACCAGCCGGGACATACACGGGTCAAATGCCCCTTGATGGGTAGGATTCCACTAGCTTAGCAGCCAGGAGGCCTAAGACGTATACGCAGACGTGGATTGCGAGGCGGCGATTGCAGGCCGAAAAGGAAGAAGCACCCAGTGATGCAGCACCAATAGAGTACGGAGTCGGTGGAGATGGGCCAGTCTATCTTGGGTGCTCTCGGTTCAGTGACAGTTATGGTGACGCTTAGTTTTAGTTTTTCTTCTGCTAGTGACTTGTAGTGAGGATTACATGTACTGGGACTAAGCCCTCCTTTTGTACTCTGACTATTATTATTGTGGACTCTCCCTTCGTGGAGATTTATTTATATACATGTGGTTATGGTGGACTAGATTTATATTTACTTATACTACTGTTCTGCGATCAATTTTGCCGGAAGGATCGGCATTTTGTAGTGATGACCTTCCCGAGCGTGATGGTGCCACCACAAAAAAATGGGGTCTTACACAAAATCTGTCTGTAAGACTGCACAGATTTCGTCGACCTCAATGCTATTCGTCGACCTAAGCTTAGAGATCGTAGACCTGAATAATCTTTGTGTCGAGCTGAGATTCTTTCTAAAGATCAGCGATCGTCGAATGGAGTTCGGAGATCGTCGAGCTCAACTAAGAGATAGAACTCCGAGTTTCGTCGACCTGAGTTCGACTATCGTCGAGCTAAGTTCGACTATCGTCGAACTGATTTTCTGCTCTTGACAAAACTTATTTCTACAACATTTCTCTGGAGTTCTTTTTGAGGCAGACCTAGAAATAATCCTATGACCCTAACTATACATTTTGGGTCAATCTAAAGGCATCCTAATAGTATTCCTTGCCCAAATCCAAACTAGGGTTCCAAAAATCTCCACCTATTTGGGTGAGGATACTATTTACATAAAAGGAAAACAAAGCAAATTTTAAAATTTGTGCTTTGAGAAATAAAATAAACGACAACAAAGTTTTTGAAATAAAAATATGAAAAACTTCTGATAGGCTCTGTAACTATTCTGTTGATTGTCTATAACTGAGCTTATTTCAGATATGTTGCTTTGGTTGTATTCAACAAATTCCTTGAAATCATTCCCCTGATTTCTGACTAATTGAAACTCCTGCTGATTGTATCTTTTAAAGCAATCTCCCCCTATACAATTACCCCTGCTCTAAAGGGCCTTTTCCGTAAATAAGTGGTTAGGAGTTCTGGACCCAGATTACCTTGGGTCTTGGTTCTTTTTCATAATAATCAGAAATAAAAGAATATTCAGGTTGATCTTTGTAACCTAATGCATGAAATTTCCTAGAAGGTATGAACCAATGGGTAAAAGGATTTTTTAATATTTGAGTATGATTATAATTTTCAAAAAGATAAAAATTTCTTTTTTGAAATTCCGAGTTTGACGAAAAATATTTTCTTCGACCTGAGTTCGACGAAGGGAATCCATTTCGTCGATCTCGGTTCACAGAATGATAATATCAATTTTCTGTGTTCCACGATTGTCGATCTCGGTTCGACGAAGCAAATTTCTTTTGTCAATCAAAGTTTCCTGTCCAGAAATCTTTGTTCATAGTTTGTCGAGTTGAGTTCGACGAATGGTGTTGTTTTCGTCGAGCTTGGTTTGACGAATTATGTTGAGCAAAAATTTTCTGAAATTTTTTTAATTTTTCTTTCTCTTTAACTGATTTTAATGATGTTATTTATTCTTAAGCAATTGATAATTCTTCATTGAGTTTCATATTTTCAGAAGTAGCAATCTTTAATTTTTCTCTAAGAAGTTTTATTTCTTTCTCAGATTGAATTAAATCTTTACAGAGGATTTTAAAATCTTCTTTGAATTGGTATGAAAAAAATCAAAGAAAGAGATTACCTCATCCTCTTCTGATTCACATTCTGATTCAGATTCTTCTTTAGCATTACTGCATGAGGCATTGATTGCTATCAGACAGAACTCTCTTGCTCTTGTTTCTTCTTCATCCTCAGTTTCACAGGATGAAGCTTTAAAATAACTCCACGTATTAGCATCATATTTTCTATTTTTAGCTGATCCAAAAGCCATTGCTTTGAGGGAGTCCCACATTTCTTTTGCTGAGGTGCATTCAGCAATTTCCTGAAAAATGTCATCAGACATTGATTGAGAAAGAATGTTCATTGCTTGTACATCAACCATCTTTAGCCTTTTTTTGGCTTCTGTCCATTGAGATGATGGAACAATAATCATGCTTGTTATTTCCAATGGTATATAAGGACCTGTCAAAATGGAATTGAAAATTTCTTCATCAATAGAGTTCATAAAAAGCCTAATCCTTGCCTTCTATAGTGCAAGCTTATGTAGATTGCACATAGGAGGTCTGGTGCTTGAAAACTCCTCATTTTGTGCCATGAAATACTCTTAAGAAAAATAAGATCTATCAGATTGTTTTGGTTCAGGTGTTAGCATGTAGAACCAAGGGAACCTCCTCTGATAACAATTGAATGTGAGGGGATAGATCTTAAATTTCTTCTAAACTAGAGTTAATATAAACAGTCACAGCACAAAGATAAAGAAACAGAGCAAGCAACACAGACGATACAAGGATTTTATAGTTGTTCCCCAACCTGGGTATATCCACTCTTCTACCACCCTAGTAGGAATCCACTCAGGTTTTTTATAAGGTGACTGCCACCAATAAGCTTTTGATCAGGTGCCAAAAAACCAACCCAAGTCTTTTGGAAGGAGACTTGCAACCAGAATAATTTTGAAGGGAATTAAAACCCTATATAGAGGTGGGGATGAGAGAGTGATGATGTTCTTCTCTTTCTCAAATACAACTGAGAGAAGACTAGTGGATTCTTGATGGTGTCAAAGCTCCCCCTAAGATATTGATCTATTCAGGAAAGAAGGAAGCTTTGCTTCAATGTGTAGGCCTTCAGATTGATGTTGCTCTCCAGCAAGCTTCTATACTGATTTTGGTTGTTGTCTCTTGAAAGCCTGGAGCAAATGATGAAGAACACTGTATGATAGAAAGCTATTGTGTTCTTCAGAATCACTATTCTGACTTCTACTTGTTCTCGCTATCAGACACTTCTTCTTCTTGTTCTTCTATGCTACAAACTTCCAAAAATAGTATATATTCCCCCTGGACGTAATTCAAATGTTTGAATTAATTCTATCTTGAAACGGCTGAGGCATTCCCGAGAGAGAGAGAAAGATGCCTGGGGAATTAATCACATTAATTGCTGCTGTTGAATGACTAAAAGAATTAACTCTGAGAGATATTAAATGCCTTAATAAAATCTGCCAACTGTCAAAATATGTCTGTAAGACCTAACAGATTTCGTCGACCTCAGTGTTATTCGTCGGCCTCAGCTCAGAGATCATCGACCTTAATAATCTTTGCGTCGAGCTGAGATTCTGTCTAGAGATCAGCGATCGTCGACCGAAGCTCGGAGATCGTCGAGCTCAACTAAGAGATAGAACTCTGAGTTTCGTCGACCTGAGTTCGACTATCATCGAGTTGAGTTCGACTATCGTCGAACTGATTTTCTTCTCTTGACAAAACTGATTTCTGCAACATTTCTCTGGAGTTCTTTTTGAGACAGACCTATAAATAATCCTATGACCCTAACTATACATTTTGGGTCAATCTAAAAGCATCCCAATAGTTCGGCTTCGTGTCCCCCCATGCTTGGGGGAGGTAGCTCGCCTCGTTGAGTTGAACTTGAAAGAAAGGAATGTTGCCAAAGTCTCCTTTGATGAAGACAAACTTATTGAGCCAATTATGGCACTTGATCACCATGTTGCGCACCATGATATGGGTGCTGGAGAAGTAGGCGGTGCCATCTTTTTTCACCCGGAAGGAGAATAGCTTACTAAACATTACAAGGCTGAACTCAATTCGCTCCACTCTAAGGTACCAAGAGAACTATAACATGGTGGACACCGAGTTTGGATTCATCTGGCTGGGGACAACTCTGAAGTGTTTCAGTATCTACCTAAAGTCCGTCCATAGGGGAATTTGGAGGCCTACGTCAAAATGGGCAATGGGGGATGGCGAGCTCCCCAATGGAAAGATCATTAATCTTCTTCTGCTCTCCAGGCCGACTCGCCTCAAAGATAGGAGGAATGATGTCACCAATCACGTTAAGAAATTAGCCTTCAGTGATATCAGCGCAAGAGATGGAATGGTCGGAGAAGGTCCAGGCGCACTTACTTCGCAAATAAGCATCACCACCTCTGCCGCCCATCTCGCTGTCAGATCGCCGAGAAGGACGCTATAGTTATCGCAAAGAACGGGTGGCCGGGAGTTGTAGGAAGTAGATAAGGAGTGAAAGTCATAAATACGATGGGTAGGAAGGAGCCTCAGGGCCTATTTATACGAAAGGAATCACTGGAAAACATCTTGTCGGCGGGAAAAGTGTGAATATTAAAAATATGCCCTAATGCTTCGGCTTCCGAGCCCGCCAATAGTTCTTGCCAGCTCGCCACGACCCTACTCGGTAGCGAGCTGCGCTAACTCGCATTTTCCAAAGAGGCGGGTGAGTTGCGCTGACTCGTATCGTCTAAGAGGCAGGTGTGTCGTGCTGGCTCGCGTTCGTTAGAGGGACTAGTAAGCCCAACAGCCTCACGCCCGCCTAAGGAAATGGTAGGCAAGAAAGGGCACCTCTTCCACAATCATCTAAATAAAGCTAAGCAGTAGCAATCTATGAAAATAATATACATCTAACATAATCTCATCAGTGGGCGAGAAGTCTCAAACAGTTATAAATAAGAAAACTTTGATGCCCTTAGAGAAGATGAATAAAATTTCATAGCCTTATCACACGGGCTGATCCAAGATATAGGTATGACCCGGGCCTAGGGAATGATAGTAAGGAAGGGGAGGGTGGCTCGGTATTGAATCCATTTCCACCTCCCCCACCCTCGCGTCCTGGAATAGGGCGACACGTGAGGGTAAAAGTACTCACGATGCTCGAATAGTTAACGTTGAGCAGTTCGAATTGCTTCATGGCGTCCTGAGCCATTACTCCGCTCGCGTAATGTGAAACATCGAGAATTCATCCCATCTCCATCAGCAGGGAGCCTCATGCCCTTCAGTAACACAAACAGCTCCTCCGGCTCGGCCTTATCTTTGTCCACCCTATTACAAACCTCCTGTAGCAGCAGGGATTGTTTCTAGAATAACTGTGTCACCAGTTTCTTCATCCACACAATGTCCTGCAGGTCGCCTAGGTATTCTGAGATGTTCTCCGTATAATAGGGAGGAGAGTACCCACCGCTGATGTCAACATCGTAGGAGGAGATCTCATTAAAGCCTACAGAAGTAGGTGAGATCAGAAAAGTCAAGCAGTCATAAGCAACTAAGCGTACAAACTCACCGGGGATCTAGTAATTCCAATAATTCGACAAATTTCAGGCATCTAGTGAAGTCACGCCCAGGTGACATGCCCATATTCTAACTATCACACCTGTGATATCACCCGTGACCAAGCAATCAACCCATTTTCGCGCCATGTCGAAGTCCGAAAGACAACGAGCTAGAGTAACGCCCGTCCAACATGCCCATGTGCAAGCTATCATGACTGTGACGTCAGCCGTGACAAAGGAGAATTACAGCTGTCACGGTGTAACACCTCGATTCGTCACATGAAATATAATAGACGGTTCAGCCGGGGCCCCACTCCATATTCCACAGACAATCGACAGAGTTACGTATTAATATCAAAACTACACGAATCCTAACTTAGAGCATTCTAGCAAATTCATTAAGGGTTAACTTTTGAACTCAATTACATACGAATGTCAACTATCGATATATATATCAGGAATAATTACAAAATACACAAAACATTACGTCCTTAAGGACTTACAACTGTTTCTTTTACAAAAGTGTTTCTACACATCGGCACGGAGACTGGCAACACATGAAAAATAATAATCGTTCTCCTTTGGGCCTTCGAGGGCCAGCAAATTACAGCATAAGGTACTTCAGCCCGCTACTTTCCCCTTGGCTCTCCAGCACCTGCATAGCATGACCCACCAAAACGTGGCAAACAAAGCAACAATCAGCATTAGCTTACCAATTTTTAACGACCCCACCCCTCACTCAGGGCGGAAGTTCTCCTTCCTTGCAAGCAGCATCATATATATCTTTTGGCAAACAACCACATGCACTGAAGCACTATTTTCCACAGATGCAGCTCAATCGGCCACACGCCTCATACACTCAGGGAACATTCTCGGTGTATCAAACTTCCTGATTCCCACCACCATCCACAGTCCTAGACTTTATGGTATACTGCTGTATTCTAGTCTTTTTGATCAGATCCTAAGACTCTTATTATGCCAATGACGAAAGACAGTTACTTTAGGCTATCTAGTCTGAACTAGAAAATGACGGTATAGTTTAGCTACAGCCCGTTGCTCAAATCGCCAGTCCAACGCCGACAGTCACACCATCTAGGCGAACGACAAGACAATGGTCAGCCTCCCCTTACCTATTTGGCTCTCTAGTCTTTTTATTGGGCACTCTAGGCCCTCACATAGCTCACATGGCCAATACTTAGGCTCTCCATTCTCACAGTTGCTCATGCTACGCACCTTATCACATAGACACAAGATTCATAACAACATTCAGGCTAGCTCGCATAGCCATCTTAGTTGGGCTCACAAGGAACTCGGCTTAAAATAATGGCCCCAAGTCTCCCTGAGATAGGCTTAATAACTTACTGGAATCTATCACCGATGGTAGTACAACCGCCGCGCGGTAGGGACAGAATTCCCCACTTTTGGGCGTTTTTCTAGAGATCACCTTTCGTTTTATCACTACAACATCCAACACACCTCCAGACCCCGGATTCTACATGTTTAACCACACGCTTTATCCACAGAGTCTTATACGATATGCAAATAAATTCATGTGTACTTGAGTTAAAAAGTTAAACCTTAATTCTTCCGCTAGAATGATCTGAGTTAGGTTTCGTGTAGTTTTGATATTATCACGTAACTCCACCGACTGTCTGTGAAATATGGCATTGGGCACCGACCAGACCCTCTATTATATTTCCTGTGACAGATGGAGGTGTTACACACCCCTCGAAGAAGCCAAGCTGCCATGCCATGCAGTCACGCCCGACCAACATTCTCGTTACCAAATGTCACGCCATGTACATGTTCAATCCAATCCGTAAGTAGCCAGAAATTCTATCCGAAGATGCCATGTCAGCGTCATGCCCAGGCGACATACCCTAGGGGGGCATGTAAAGAGGCACGTACCTCAAAAAATTTGGCTATAAATAGAGTGCTCCGACTGATGTTTTAAAAAAAGCTGGTAGAGTTCCACATAGCTATACATAATAACATTAGTAGGAGGTCAATTGCGGGGTTCACCATGTAAGGCATTCATTAAAGGTATTGTTGATTAGATACCAAAGTTTAGTCAAGGTATATAATAACAGGTGGATATATCCTCGATAGAGGTAGACTCATATAAATGGAACTTCAACGGTCAAGTATTTAATTAATAAAGAAAAGTAGTGTTTTTCTTGTTTAAAATTTATTTCCAAAGTATGTAAAAATCGAGGGCTCTCAACCTTATCTATTTTCAAAACCCCTACGTATTACTTTTATTTTTAATTTTAAAAATCATAAACTCTTTTTGATAAAATAATATTTTAAGTCCTTAAAGTAGGGTACTCGGTACAGATCCGTGGAAAAATACGACCTTGATATTTTTTTAAAAATAATATACTATTACACGATAGGTATGCTTGCCTTATTCATAGTATATAAGTAAAACGAGATAGAACACACAAACGCTTAATTTCCAAGTCTAACTTACTTTTCAATTTTAACTATTTCTCACATTTTACTTATCAAGTTTTTGGCTCCGTTGTTGGGGATCATTATGTGTTGATATTTGAAATAAAAAGGAATTACTATTACTTTTATCTTAGTTGTTATTAAAAATCACCATGTTATAAAAATAAACAAACCACAAATTCTCTGTTAATTACAAAACCTTTGTTTTTATAAAAACTATTTTTAACAACAATTTTATTTCTGCCTTTTTATTTTCCAAAAACAAAACAACAAAATAAAAATAAAATAAATACAATTTTTTTATATAATCGTTTTTATTCCATTACCCGACAAAACTCTCCTATTTATCATAATCTCTATTTTGATCCTGAAATCAACTGCACCTATTACAGGCACCATCGATCTCATGATCAAGACCAAGCATTAAATCTGGAAGAGTATATTGGAACCACGCACGTTGAACCTATGGCTGAATAAATTCAAGTCGATGCCTCATAAAGGACTGTCTTATTATGCGAGGTTGAACTTGGATGACACCGGGTCAAGTATAGTTAATCTTATAGTTGCTAATAATAATTTTGAAATCAAACCTAGCATAATCACAATGATTCAAAACTCTATACAATTTGATGGTTTGCCAGATGAAGATCCAAACACCGATCTGTCAAACATTCTAAATATGCGACACATTTAAAATAAATTGCGTCAATAATGATGTTATTCGTTTGTGTTTATTTCCTTTTTCATTACGGACGAAATCCATGTAGTGGTTAGGTTCTCTACCTAGAGGATCCAAAACTACCTGGGCTAAGATGATAGAAAAAACTTACCAAAGTATTTTCCGCCTGCTAAAACTGCTAAATCACGTGCAGATATCTCTTCTTTTTTTCAATTCAAGTCTAAGTCTCTTTTGAGACTTGGGAATGTTTTAAAGAATTTTTAGGTGGGTGTCCACATCACTCACGACTAGCTTGGCTCCAAGTGCAGACATTCTATAATGTTTTGAATTTCCAAACCAGACAAATGATTAATGTTGTCGCTAGGGGAACATTAAATAATAAACCCCCTGAGGCAGCCTAAGCATTGTTTAAGGAATTGGCCATGAATTCCTACAAATGTAACATGCCTAAGTCACGCCTTAATAAACCCACTAGGCTTCTCAAGCTCGATGCTTCTTCAAATTTAGCACTGCAAGTAGAATATCTAACTAAGAAAGTAGCGGAGATATCGACCTCCTCCACTACACCTACTTGGAATTCAACTAATAAAATAATAAAAGAGCGCGTTGATTATATGGGGAATCCATATCAACCTCCTTCTTATAACCAAAATATTAATAATAATAATTTCAATCAAGGTGTTAGGAACAATCCAAATCTATCATGGTGCAACCCCAATAATGCTCAGCGCCAGCCTATTGTAAATCCAAATATCCAGAATCTTACCGGATCAATTAAAAATCTGGAAACTCAAATTGTACGGATTTCAAAGATACTCTCGGAGCACCAACCTGGAGCTTTACCAAGAAACATAGTAAACAATGAGCTTGTGGGAGACACCCCATAGTTTTCTATTTTGTTTTACTTGTCTTTTATATTTTTATAAGTTTTACTTACGGCCTCCCCAACCTCTAATCAAGAAATCCTCTATATTCTATTTTACTTTAAGTTCTGTATACATATCTTATTTTTCTTCATACTTATACACAACATAAGTATGGGGGAATATTTCCTTAATAAAGAGGCTTGTTTTTTATATACATAAAATTTTCTTATCAATATTTATGTATATATTTGCAAATAACTAATAATAAATAAAAATATATATAAATAAAAATAATAAAGTCTTTTTATGTATATATGTTGCTTAATCAATCATCTGAAAATAAAATTTAAAACTCATACTTCTTTTATCTCTTTTCCAAAACTAAAAATATTTTTGAGTTATATAAACAGTTAACTTTTTTTTCAATTTACTAGTCTTTTATTTATCATGAATAGATTGATATAAATATCTGGGAATATGTTTTAAAGAATATCTTGTGCATTTTATTTTATTTTAAAAGGATTTGTTCTAAGCTTTACTTCTGGTTTATTCTAAATTGAAGCTTGTGTATTATGTTAGCCAAACATATATAGACTGTAATTATCTTTACTTCACTCTTTTCAAAATATAGGATTTTTCAAACTATTACAAATTACTCTCAAAAATATTTATCAAAATTTGATTTTTTTTGAAATCCCCTACATATTTACTTTTTTCTTGGCATGTTTTCTTACACAAGCAAGCATCTAGGAGTATGTGCACATAGAAAAGATAAGATCTTATGTCAATGGGAATAAGATCTTGTTCCTTAAACATAGACATCAAATAATTATTAAAATACTATATTAAATAGAGTATGTGCTCCTAAACATATACATTAGGTTAAAATAAAATGCAATTCTGCAAAAAAAAAATTTCTGTTTTGGAAAATATTTTCCTTAATAGTTGTAACCAAGAAAGAATATTGAATATGGTGAGAAGGTAAAATTCATCACCTTCTATATCATAGCCTGCTTTATAGGCGAATACCAAGTTTATATCCCATAAAACCACTATAAATAGATCTAATTTTTCTTAAAATTTTGAGAGAGCATATTTAATAGGATTTCTGTTTTCTTTAATATCTCATTCAAGGTATGGTTTTGATAATGCCAATCTAACTTATTACAAATGATTGTAATATTGTTTGCTATTTGGTTTTCTCAAGAAGTCATAGCTACGAACATTTATCTTTGGAAAAATAATTTGAATATTATAGGACTTAACACTTTATACTCCAGATTTTTAAGTCTATTTTCCTTTGATATAATAAATTGATAGTTGAATTAGAATTTTTATAACTATTCATATAGTCGACTCATACTTTTGCTCTAGAATTAAAAAGCTTAAGTATGAGGGTATTTGATGAGTAGAAATTTATATATTTTTTGTGTATTCTTTATTTTGTTTTAATGAAAAAGGGTATTTATATGATGTAAATATTTATATAAATCATTTCTTTTTTATTTTAAGTTCTAACTTAACTTCTTTTTTTTCCTTTAGGTATTTCTGGACATTTGGGGAAATTCGGGAAAATTTCCTAAGTTACGCCCATAAGTCACGCCTGTGAAAAAGGACGTGTATCTTTAAATCGAGTAATTCCAGCAGTACGACAAATTTCGGGCATAAAGTGTAGTCATACCCGGGTAACACGCCTGTGTTCCACCTATCATGCCCATGACATCACCCGTGACCAAGCAATCAACCAGTTGTCGCGCCATGCTGAAGTCCTGAAGCCAGCAAGCTAGAGTCACACTTAGCCTACATGCTCGTGTGCCAGCTGTCATGCCCGTGACATTAGCCGTGACCAAGCAAAATTCCAGTTGTGGTGCCCCTAAGAAGCCAAGTTGCCACACCATGCAGTCACGCCCGACCGATATGCTTGTGACCAAATATCACGCCCATGTACATGTTAAATCCAATCAAGAAGTTGCTTGAAATTCTATCTAAAGATGCTACGTCGGCATCATGCCCAAACGATAAGCCCTACGGGGCGTGTACCTAAAAAATTTCGGCTATAAATAGAGTGCTCTGACTGATGTTTTAAAGAGAGGTGGTAGAGTTCCACATACTGTACATAGTAGTTAGGAGTAGTTTCTGAGTTATATTTTCCTAGCCCTTGTTTAGGTTTCCTAATGTGTAAAACTTTTTAAGTAATAAATTTCAGCTTTTAGTAATTTTTCATTTTTTCTTGCTTTTTAACTTAGCTTTTATTTTTATTGAGAAAAGGTGTGTGCGTAAGTATTTTTTATTTTTTTATTTCTTTTTACTAGCACCCCCATCCAAGATTAGAGGCTAAGAACTCTTTAGCGCTTTATTAAGATGGTTAAGAGGGATATTTTTTCTTGCAACTTTATATTTCTTTTAGTTTTCTACTACCACCCCCATCCCGATGAGAGGCTAAGAACTTTTTAGCACTCGATTGAGATGATAATTGGGATGGATATTAATTCTACATTTTAAAAACCTAACTTTCTAAAATAATAAAAACTTAAGATTTACTAAGAAATTGATCACTCTCATGTAAAGAAAAACTATGTGTCACTATCGAAAGAGAGGAACGTAAGCCTCCCTGGTTGAACCTTCGAACATTAGTAGAGGTTCAATAGTGGGGTTCACCACGTAAGGCATGCATTAAAGGTATTGTTGATTGGATACAAAAGTTCAGTCAAGGTACATAATCACAGGTGGATGTATCCTCGATAGAGGTGCACTCATATAAAGGGAACCTCCACGGTCAAGTATTTTAATTAATAAAGAAAACTAGAGTTTTTCTTGTTTAAAATTTATTTCCCAATATAATTCAAAATCGAGGGCTCTCTACCTCATCTATTTTCAAAACCCCTACGTATTACTTTTATTTTTTACTTTTAAAAATCATAAACTCTTTTTGATAAAATAATAGTTTCAGTCCTTAATGTAGAGTACTCAACACAGATCCGTAGAAAATATGACATTGATATTTAAAAAAAATGATAATATACAATTACGCGATAGATACGCTTGCCTTATTCATAGTATATAAGAAAAATGAGATAGAACACACAAACACTTAATTTTAATAACCAACTTACTTTTCAATTTTAACAATCTTTCACATTTTACTTATCACTACTACAACTATATGTCGATGACATTACATTTAAATCTATAGACGACAACATTTGAAAAAAGTTCTCTAACTTGATGTAAGGGAAGTTTGAAATGATCAGTATGGGTGAGCTGAAGTATTTCTTAATTCTTCAGGTGAAGCAATCTGAAGATAAAATTTTCATCTAACAGACGAAGTTCACCAAGGAATTACTTAAAATTTTTGAATGGTGAACACAACATCTATGATGACTCTAATAGGTTCATCTATGTCTCTGGACAAGGATGAGAACGAGAAACCTTTTGATGAAACCAAGTACAGAAGCATAATTGGATCCTTGCTTTACTTTACTGCGATTAAAAAAGATATAATGTAACACCCGCATCCATCGTATGATATATAATAGAAGGTCCAGCTGGAACCCGACGCCATATACTACGGACAATCAGAAGGGTTACATAAGAATATAAAAATTCAACTACTACTACTCGAGCCCTAATCCAGAGCATTCTAGCGGGAGCTTTTAAACAGTTTGAAAGAACCTATTATTGAATAACAATTATCATGAATGTCCACCTACAATAATTGGAATGAAATAATAAATACACCAAAAGTACTTGGCCTTATGGCCTTACAAAAGTTCACTTAACAATGTAATGTTTTATATACATCAGCTCGCAGGCCGACCACACATGAAAAAAAAATAACAATTTGCTTTGAACATCGAGGGCATGTTTAGCAACATGGGCTTCAGCCCGCTATTTTGTACTTGGCTCCACAACACCTGCAAGTAACATTCCACCGCACAGTGGCAAACAAAGCAACGGTCAGCTAAAGCAGACCAAATTATAACGACCCCGCCCATTAAACAGGATAGCGGTGCTCCTTCCCTACATTTCATAAACCCAGCTAAACAATAAAGTGCAAACATACTTCGCCACAGGTCAAGGCTCGCACTACCAAACACCTCGTGATCTCATGGCACATTATCGGTGAATGCGGTCAATTCTATGGCTTCACCACTATCGCCGGGATGGCAACATCGTGAGCATTTTAGTGTTTCTGACCATAGTTTAAGACTCCCAATTATGCCAATGGCCAGTTCCACTTTTGGGCCACTAGCACCGAACCGCATAGCCCAGGTCCGCTTCCACTTGCCCATTGCTAACTCCACCTAATCACTTTAAGACGTACGCGTGGGCAGAGTTTCTCTCGAATCCTAATTCATTCACAATCATCATATAACCCAGTTATGTACAAGGCTGGCTCCCCGGCCGCAAAGTTAGCAGAAACTACATTTCCGCTCAATTTTTCGGGTGCGTCTTGGAGTTAATCCACAAGGATCCCTGCTGCAATCTACCGTGTAGAAACCCAAAAAACACATAGCACAGAGTCTTCTCCGGCAATCCATAAAAAATGAAACATCACCGATCCAGACCAACACGTTTGGATAGGCTTCATACACAATGCCTATGTCCGTACTTCGATTCCGGTCTCTATATGCAACACAAAGGGGACTATTCACATCTACCCAAAGGAACACCGCACACTCACAGCACACTCGTGGTAGCGGGTTTCCTATGCAGAAATAAAGAGAGCTTCACATGCTCAAGTAGAGAATCGTTACCCTTGAAGTTCACTTTTGCGCCATAGAAATCTATCCAAATGGAAAGCTTAGCAAGGGAATTTCCTCCGCGGATCCGGTCTCGGTTCTCGACTCGGAGCTCCGATGCTCTGCTGGTAGCCAGATTCCTCCTCTTCATTCCTCAACCGGTCTCTCCTCTCTCTAACTCCTTAGAAAGAGAATGCTTAAGAGATAATGAGGAATTAATCCTCTATTCCCAGCCTTATTAAAGCAGGAACACATCTTGGCCGTAAAATCTTGTTTAAAGAAAACGAATGGCTTGGATTCGCCTGAAATCTCTCAATCCTGGGCCAAACACGCCTTGCACATGGTTGTGTGGCCCGATCCAGGCACGATCGTCGAGCACAGAAAAAGACACGGGTTGAGACACGCTCGTGTCTCAACCTGACACACCCGGGTTGGGTGCCGACATGCCCGTAACCTTGGGGAATGTCACAGATAACCGTCATGCCAACCGTCACATCACACGGGTATGGACATGCCCGTATCACGCTTGACACGCCTGTGTAGCTACTGTTTATAGCCGTGTTTTCTGTCGTTTACTTTACTAGACACAGCCAGCCAATACATAGAAAGACACCACCATCGACATGCTCGTGTCCCAGGCCATGTACCCCTATATAGGCCCCAAAAATTACTTAGGACGCGACTGGTTCGATTATAATTTTGGGGGCTTTACAAATCTCCCCCCCCCCCTTAAAAGAATTTCGTCCCGAAATTATGTAAAGGTACACAAACTTAAATGTTACCTGAGTGGAATAACTCAGGGTATTGCTCCAACATTGACTTCTCTCGCTCCCATGAAAGCTCCTCATGCCCGCAGTTATCCCAACGCACTTTAACCATTCAGATTTCCTTATTACGGAGTCGTTTGACTTCAAAATCTTTAATGCGTACTGGCATGACCTTTTCCGTCAACTCGTTATCAAGCGGCGCTTGATCAACCTCAATAACCTGCGAAAGCTCTTGCACCGCCTTCTGCAACACTGATATGTGGAACACATCATGTAGCCCACTCTACTCCACTGACAGCTTTAATCTATACGCTGCTTCGCCAACCCGCTCCAGGATCTCAAATGGTCCAAGGTATCTTGGACTAAGCTTCTTCAAGCATCGAACCCGCGAGACACCCTTGAATTGCTTGATTTTCAAGTATACCCAGTCGCGAACACCGAACTCCACATTCCTATACTTGGCGTTATAGTATTTTGCCTTCCTGTCCTGAGCGATCTTCAACCTTTCCTGAATTGTACGTATCATTGAAGTGGCATCTTCCACCGTTTGATGTTTGTAAAACTTAGACTCGTCTGTCTCCAACCAAGACAACGTCGTGCGATACTTTCTCCCATATAAGTCCTCAGAAGGCGCCATTCCAAAAATCGCTTGATAACTATTGTTATATGCAAAATCCACCATGTACAAGTGGTCTTCACACTGCATTCCAAAATCCAAGACGTAAATGCGGAGCATGTCCTCCATCGTCCCATTGACCCTCTCGATCAGACCATCCGTTTGCGAATGAAAGGCTATGCTGAAACTCAGCTTAGTTCCCAACAATCTATGCACCAGCCTCCAGTCATTTGTCGTAAAGCGTCCATCTTAGTCACTAACAATACTGCGGGGCACACCATGCAATCGTAAAATATTATCCACATAAATTTGGCTCTCTTTTCCACCTGATCCTCCTTCCTATTTGGAATGAAGTGTGACACTTTAGTAAATCTATCAACGAACACCCCGATGGCATCATTTCCCCTTTGTGACTTTGGCAAACCATGCACAAAATCAAAAGAAATGTCGTCGAACTTCCACTACGGGATAGGCAAGGACTTCAAGAAACCTTCGGGCTTCTGGCACTCCGCCTTCCCCAAGGCACATGTTTGGCACTTGGCCACATAAAGTGCTAGATCCTTCTTTAATCTTGGCCACCAGAACAACTTCTTCATGTCTTTATACATCTTCGTGCTCCCCGAGTAGATTGAGTACTTGGTATGATGAGCCTCATACATTAACTCCTCCCGAAGATTATCCGCACTAGGGACAAAGAGGCGACCGTCCGTCCTCTGCAACCCATACTCAACAGCAAATTGGGAATTTGACCCATCCAAAGATTCATCTAAGATCTGCTTCATGCTACTATCCTGAACCAAAGCCCGTTGAATCCTATCAGCTATGTCATTCTGCACCTCTTTCCAATACCATTTTGCCTCGGCACTAGTCTGCTTATCAACACAAGAGATCTCCAATGCCTCCAAATCACGGAAAAAACTCTCACCATGTACTGCCAACCAACTGGCATGTGCAGGAGCCCTGCAAATCAATGCATTAGCCACTATATTTCCTTTCCCAGGCACATAATGTATCTTGAAGATATAGTCCCCAAGGAACTCCATCCACCTCCGCTGCCTCATATTCAGGTCCTTCTGATCTAACAAGTACTTCAGGCTCTTATGATCGGTATAGATATCGACCTTCATACCGTACAGGTCGTGCCTCTACTGCTTTAGAGCAAAAATCATGGCCGCTAACTCAAAGCCATAGACCGGATAATTCCTCTCATGAACCATTAATTGACGTGATCCATAGGCTATCACGCTCCCATGCTGTTCAAAACACAGCCCAAACAACTGCCTGAGGCATCACTATAAATTTCAAACCCTTTGGTCCCACTTGGCTAACGTAAAATTTGCGTACTGGTCAACCACCTCTTTAATTCTTCAAAATCATGTGCGCACTCAAGCGACCACAAAAACTTTTGAACCTTCCTTGTCAGCATCATGAGTGGTAACACTATCCGCGAGAAGTTCGCTACGAAGCGTCTGTAGTAGCCGGCAAGCCCCAGAAAGCTCCGGACTTTCGTTACTGTAGTCAACACAGGCCACTCCCATATCTCCACTATATTCGTCGGATCCACCGCTATCCCTTCTCCACTAATAATATGACCAAGGAATACTATCTAGGATAACCAGAACTCATATTTGGAGAACTTAGCATGCAACTGAATCTTCCTCAACGTCTACAACACCATATGCATATGCTTGTAGTGATCATCCTCACACTGCGAGTACACCAAGATATCGTCGATAAATACTATCACAAAATGGTCCAGGTACTCTCTGAACGTCCTATTCATCATATCCATAAACACGAATGGCTCATTGGTCAACCTAAACGGCATGACTGTGAACTCATAATTCCCAAACCGCGTGCTTAACGTTGTCTTTGGGATGTCGCTTTCCCTTATCCTTAATTGGTAGTATCCGAATTTCAGATCTTAAAACAAATATACTATTGAATTAGCCAACTGATCAAATAGATCATCAATCCTTGGTATCAGATACTTATTCTTTTCCGTAAGCTTGTTCAACTCCCGATAGTCAATACAGAGTCGCAAGCTCCCATCCTTCTTCTTAACAAAGAGGACTGGTGCGCTCTAAGGCGACGAACATGGATGCACATACCCTTGTTCCAACTACTCTTGCAGTTGCACCATCAGCTCTTCCATCTCCTTTGGCGATTTCTGATACGGAGTGCGTTACCCCAGTTTCGAACCCGGCACGAGCTCAATTGTAAAATCAATCTCCTGCTGAGGAGGGGCTGCAGGGAGATCATCTGGGAACACATTAGGATACTCAGACACAACTAAAATACTGCCCAGACAATGTTTAGGCGTTGATTCCTGCACTAATGTGACAAACAGCTCTGCCCTAGACCGAACTGCCTTAATCACCTGAAGAGCTGACATCAAAATCTTGCTCGACCCTTTCATGCCCGCAAACATAGTCTCTCGATCAGTATTAAGTCCCAACTAAACTTCCTTTGGGTTGCAATCAATGTATGCTCGTTGCTCTGAGAGCCAGTCCCTACAAAAGATTACGTCGAACTCCACTAATGGCAGTACTGACGCTTGCAAGTCATACTCCTGATCCCCAATTCATATCTTTACCACACAGATTATATCCGCACCCATTGAGCACCCATTGGGAAACAACACATCCAACTTGTCCTTTGCCACCGAAGAAGGAACTCCGATGCGCGATACAAACCTTTCGGAGAAGAAGGAATACGAAGCTCCCGTATCAAATATAGCTCTCGCCGGACAATCGAAAATTAACACAAAGCCTAGCACCAACATTTATAAGCAATCTAGTAAAAAGGTAACAACTATAAAAAGCTCAACTGGTATATTTTTACTCATACTTGTCTCCATGTCAGCTTATTTTATGGCCTCTTGTAAACCATGATTATATACTCTAGGCTTGGATAGAGCATGGTGGGATGCAGTTGACTCCACCGCCTTCCCTTTTTCTTCATAAGTTTCTCCATGCTTCCTCTCGGAATTTGCACGTCCGCTCCAACATTCACGTGCAAAATGCCCCATCTTTCCATAATTTTAGCAAGCTCCTAGGACTCAAATTGTGGTTGCCCCCATCACACCAAATGAAGGGGCTGAGCTCTAAGTCTTCAGCTTCTTGTTCCATCTGCGGAATCCCGACTTTTAATTCGGCACTTTGAACTCTGACTTTATTTCCCCTGGGTCCTTCTTCTCTTGCACATTCTTCATGACCTTTTCCAATGATCGTGCTGAATTGACCAAGGCTAGGAAGCCCTGCGCCTTAGGCCCAGCAAGGAGTAGCTTTAAGTCACCACATAGAACCTCATAGAATCGGTTGGTCTTCCGCTCCTCCTCAGTAAACGTCGCACCAGCATAATGACCAGACCGTGTAAACTCGTGGAGGTACTCATCCACGCTTCTGTCTCCCTGAGTCAAACCAAGGTACTGATTCTCCATCTCAAGCTTCTGAGGAGAGGGTAGATATCTGGCCAAGAACAACCTTGAGAATTCCTCCATAGGCACATCAGCAGGTTGCCTTCCAACTAAGAGATGAACCTCCAACTCGTCCCACCACTGCCTCGCCTCACCGTCCAATAGGAAGGTCGATATGGTAGTCTTCTACCACTCCTCAGTTTATGTGGTGGTCAAGACTCTCTTCATTGTAGAAAGCTTATCCTATGTTTGTGTTGGAGTTCCAGTCCTGAAGAACATCGGAGGATTAAAGCTCATTACATGCTTGAGCTGCTTCTCCGTAGCTCTCTTTGGTGCTACTAGATCAACTGCCAAGCGTTCTACCACTCCCGGCTCTGCCACCCTAATCGGTTATTGCTCATTAATAGGTGGTGTGTGCTGGGCTTGCCTTGTAGGTTGGGAATTTATCATAGCAAAGACTGCTTCAGCCACCAATCTGATGGTTCCTGCTGAAGGAGGTGTTGTAGGTACGTCATTTGGTGCACTACTTTCCGCCGATAGCGGACGTTCTGATTGCCCATCACCACTCCTAGTTACCTATAGTAGCATAAACCCTTGATTAGGCGACATACAAATTTCTAAAAGCAATCATTGGAACACCCAGTTTCCTCCGAACAAGTGTATTTTTCATTCCTAAGTGGACATTCATGGGTTCTTTTATGTTATAATGATGACGCAAATACATGTGTTCACCTCTCCTTAAAAGAATTCGCCCATAAATTCAAATGAAGAAGACAGACACCTTCGTATGATACCAAATTGTTACACCCCCATCTGTCGTATGGCATATAACCGAAGGTCCTGCTGGAACCCGACGCCATATACCACAGATAGTCAGACGGGGTTCATAAGAATATCAAAATTGAACCACAACTACTCGAGCCCTAATCTAGAGTATTCTAGCGGAAGCTTTTAAATAGTTTGAAAGAACCCATACTTGAATAACAATTATCATGAATGTCCACCTACAATAATAGGAATGATATAACAAAT
This sequence comes from Platanthera zijinensis, assembly GCA_039513925.1. Taxonomy (NCBI): domain Eukaryota; kingdom Viridiplantae; phylum Streptophyta; class Magnoliopsida; order Asparagales; family Orchidaceae; genus Platanthera; species Platanthera zijinensis. Next base: position 164,471,364 of record CM077084.1, read on the forward strand.
ACACCAAAAGTACTTGGCCTTATGACCTTACAAAAGTTCACTTAACAATGTAATGTTTTACAAACATCGGCTCGTAGGTCAGCCACACATGAAAAAAAAACAACAATTCGCTGTGGCCTTTAAGGGCCAGTTCAGCAACATGGTCTTCAACCCACTATTTGGTACATGGCTCCGCAGCACCTGCAAGCAACATTCCACCGCACAGTGGCAAACAAAGCAATGGTCAGCTAAAATTGACCAAATTATAACGCCCCCGCCCCTTACTCGGGACGGCGGTGCTCCTTCCTTGCATTTCATAAGCCCAACTAAATAATAAAGTGCAAACATACTTTGCCACATGTGAAGGGTCGCACGACCAAACACCTCGTGCTCTCAGGTCACATTATCGGTGAATCCGGTCAATTCCGTGGCTTCACCACCATCGTCGGGATGGCAATAATATGAGCATTTTAGTCTTTCTGACCATAGTCTAAGACTACCGACTATGCCAACGGCCAGTTCCAATTTCGGTCCTCTAGTACTGAATCGCATAGCCCAGGTCCGCTTCCACTTGCCTGTTGCTCACTCCGCCTAGTCACTTTAAGACGTATGCTCGGGCCAAGCTTTTCTCGGATCCTAATTAATTCCCAATCATCACATAACCCAGTTATGTACAAGGTTGGCTCCCCGACCGCCATCTTAGCATAACTACGTTTTCGCTCAGTTTTCCGTGTGAGCCTTGGAGTTAATCCCCATAGATCTCTACTGCAATCTACAGTGTTGAAACCCGAAAAGCACATAGAATAGAGTCTTCTCTGGAAATCCATACAATATGTAACATCACCGATCCAGACCAACACATCCGGGTAGGCATCACAAACAATTCTTATGTTCATACTTCAATTCCGGACTCTATCTGCAACACAAGGGGACCTATTCACATCTACCCCAAGGAATACCGCACACTGACTGCACACTCGCGGTAGCGGGTTTCTTATGCAGAAAAAAAGGGAGCTTCCATGCTCAAGTAGAGAATCGTAACCCTTAAAGTTCGCTTTTCGTCATGGAAATCTATCCAGATGGAAAGCTTCGCAATGGAATTTCCTCCACGGATCCTGTCTCGGTTCTCGACTTCGGTGCTCTGATGCTCTGCCTGTGGTCAGATTCCTACTCTTCCTTCATAAACCGGTCTCGCCTCTCTCTAACTCCTTAGAAAGAGAATGCTTAAGAGATAATGAGGAATTAATCCTCTATTCCCGGCCTTACTAAAGCAGGAACACATCTGTGCCGTCAGATCTTGTTTAATAAAATGAACGACTCGGATTCGCCTGAAATCTCTCAATCCTGGGCCGAATATGGACTTGCACATGGCCATATTCCAGGTCGTGTGCCCCGATCAAGGCACGATCGTCGAGTATAGAAAAAGGCACGGGTTTAGACATACCCATATCTCAACCTGAAACGCCCGTGTCTCAACCTGACATTCCCGTGTCGGGTGCCGATACGGCCAAAACCTTGGGGCGTGTCACAGATAACCGCCACGCCAACCATCACGTCGCTTGGTGGACACGGGTGGTGATACGGGTATGGACATGCCTGTGTCACGCTTCACACGCCTGTGTCACTACTATTCATAGCCGTATTTTCTGTCATGTCCTTTATTGGACACAGCCGTCCAACACAGAGAAAGACACGGCCTTGGACACGCCCGTGTCCCAGGCCGTGTACCCCTATATATGCACCAAAAATTCCTTAGGACGCGACAAGTTCGATTAAAATTTTTGTGGCATTATATATAATGTTTTTAACATGTCTATGTGCTTTATTCCAGGTGAACTCTAAGGATTCTCATTATGTCATTTCAAAGAGAATTTTGAGTTATCTTAAAGGCACACATAATCTTGGCTTATGGTACCTAAGAAGTAATGATGTCAAATAAATTTTTTTTTTCAAATTCCGAGTTTTGTAGGAAGTAGGCATAGGAAAAGCACTACTGGGACTTGCAAATTCCTTGGAAGGAGGCTTATAACATGGAGTAGTAAGAAATATAATTGTGTTTCTATCTCAATCGCTGAATCAGAGTATATCTCTGGAGGCAGTTGTTGCGTACAACTTCTATGGGTCAAAAATCAGCTTGAAGATGATGGAGATTCTAATGTTTTGCAATCATCCATGTCTATAGGTATTACAAACAATCCAGTCTGTCACAACCAGACAAAGCATATCAAGATAGGGTATTATTTCATTTCGGAACATATGGAGAATAGGGACATTGATCTCAGCTTATGTCCCGACAGATAAGCAAGTTGCAGATATTTTCACAAAGCCGCTGGATGAGTCCAAGTTCACTCTCTTCAAAATGGAACTTAGTGTTCTCAATAACGAATGATGAAAATTTCAAGAAATCTCCCCAAGTACAAAAATTCAACTTCTCGAGAACTCAAGAAAGTATTCGTGAAATTAGTCGAAATCACTCATGAAATTTTGAAAAATTCATTGAGACATCTCGTGAAAATTGTATAAATCAAAACTTCTTCCCGTGTCATTGGTGTCTACTAATCGTAAAGGGAATAAAACCGAACAAACAATCCAACTAGGCAAGTATACCTATCGAATTGTAGCTAGGGGACACAAGTGCCGTATTAAAATCCGGGAACTGTTGAGTAATCTTACTCACACAAAGACTATTATCTTATCGAAGGATTGTTTTAGTGTTTATTAAAAGAAAACTAATTGTGATTAAGAAAAAAAATATTGCGCTAAAAAGAGAACTACTTGTAGTTAAATAAAGATCTACTAAAATGATTACAATGAGGGGTTTAAACGAAGAAATAGAAAAGCACTCGTTCGAGAATCACCTCGGTAGAAGTTGATCAAAAATGCGATAATAAACCTAAGCTTAATAGGATAAAGGTCCTTGACCGTGGCGGTTCCTAAAGCATGAACACGCTTCTCTTAAAGATGTTCCCAACTGAGTTTTGGAAGGTTCGACCGAACTCTCTTCCAAATCAGATACCTAAAGCTCGTTTTACACTGTGAACCCCTGCTATTGGATTTCACTCCAATACGGGAGATTTAACGCCTGCCTCTCTCGAGGGGTGCATTCAAGTCTCTTTATTCTTGAGTGTTCCCTACAAACTACGAGCATCTCGGCTAGCTAAGAGTGAAAACAAAATGAGAAATATATATCTATGATATATCTCCAAACATGATTATTCAAGAGTAAATATAAGGCCTAAACCCTAAAAAGAAAAAGTAAACTTAAAGCATCATAGATTAATCAACTCGAACGTCGGATCATCAAGATCGATTACATGGAGGGTTAGTTAATTAAGGAGAAGTGGAGGAAGAGAGATGGGAAGAAGAACACTATGAAAACAGAGTAAAAAAAGGACATTTTATATTAATGCTAAAAGAGAACTACAACTTTGAAATAAAAGATTAAGATTGCATGGAAATGAAACCTAAACTAGCATTAGCATTAAGCTACTAAAACTATTACAAAAGGTTTACACTAAACTAGAATTAATAAAAACTTAAAATGAGAAAGAGAGAGAGAGGAAGAACACTAAAATACTTCAAGAAAAAACGACAGCACCTCCCCTCTCAACTTACTGCTTCCTGGACACAAGGGGGAGCCACTGAATTTATAGAATTTTTCTTTGGGTCGGTCACACCCCCTGTCATGCCCAGGGAGGGGGTGTTAGGGTGGCGTGTCAGGTACGGGGTTGACCTCGGGCTCTTGATTCTTGCGAGAATGATGATTGAATCTGTACATTGGCAGATACTCCCTTGGACACGCTCATGTGGGGGGGGGGGGGTGTAAGTCATGACACGTCAAAATCATTGGTCGGAAATCCGTCAGTCGTTGGAAAAGGTGCTACACGCCCAAGGGCCACGCCCGTGTAGGGGGCATGTCACGTATGGGTTGACGTGCAGTAAAAGAAAATCTTTAATAGAGGCCCGCAGGCTTCGAGATAAAGGTAACACACCTAGAGGCATGCCCAGGGAGGGCGTGTAAGGGGGCACGTTAGGTGTTTTTCTCGGGATTTGAGTTCTAGTAGCAAACTTCATCAGGATCGTGCTACACGCCCTCTAATACAGCCAGGGAGGGCGTGTAAGCTCATTTTTGCTGAAATCAGTGAAAACTTGCAAAAAAAGAAGAAAACATTAGTGGAAATAATATTTACAAATTGAGGTCAACATATAAGCTTACATGACATGATTTATGTATTAAAAAACCTTAAACTACTATAATAGTTTTGACTATAAAACGTACTATCAAATTCCCCCAAGCTTAAGCTTTGCTTGTCCCCAAGCAAAGGTATAAAAACTAGCTAACATAAAAATTGACTAATCAAAAATTTCTAATTTTTCTTCCACAAGTACTATGCGAAATTATAAATAGGGAGATGGTGAAACGTAAACCTAAAACAATTACTTAAATAAGGTTTAATAATTTATAAACTTTACTAACTAAAAAAAATCATCAACAATTTTATCAAAATTCTTTAAATAAATTTAAGCAAAGCAACAAAATGAAAAAAATGCATTGAGTTGTTACTAGATCTATGAGACACATTATAACTATATCAATCAAATAACAAAAATATAAATTCAAATACAAACTTAGCTAATTTACTTTCCTTCTTTACTTAGCTAAAAATAAAATTCAAAAACATGAATAAAAAAACTTATTAGGACCAAAACGTTTAGTTTAGGATTATTATTTGGAGTGGATTTCAAAGATAAACAAGGAAGATTAAAAATCACAATTAACAAAAATAAAGAGTTACAAAAATTTCATCATAAATAAAATATTTTTCTTTTTTTTTCTTTTCCATTTTCTTTTCTTAACTTTTTTTTATTTTCAAAACAAAAGCCATAAATAATTTTTATTTTCATTTTGAAAATGGCCAAACAAAAGTAAACAATTATTTTGAGCATATTTTTTCAAAAAGTTTTAAAAAAATTTCACAAAACAACCCTATCATAATCATGAAAATTTTTTACTAAAACTCAAAAAGGTTAGTGTGATTAGATAGGTTGGAAAAATTTAGCTTTAGTAAAAATTAAATGATAAGTGGAGCTATCAATTGAAATTAAAAAAAGGCTCAAAAGCGGCTAACTAGGGATAAAGATTTTTAGGTTGGCAAGAAGGCTCAAACGAAAAAAAATGGCCGAAATCATTTTCATGTTTAAATATTTATCTAAAGCATTAGCTTTGAAAAATTTCAAAAAGCAAATCCTAGATAATAAATGAAGACTAATGAAATTATCTTGAAAATAGAAATAATAAGCAACTTGGATTTTTCACATCTACTACGTTAATCAAAAGTTGATATTCAAAAAATTATCCAAAAACAAAAAGGAAAATAGTGAATCAAAGATTTTTAGAAAGTAAAGAATATAAAGAATGAAAAATCTTAAAAAATGCCAGTTTTAGAAAAAATGTTTCACATTAACATGCTACCGTGAATTAGAAACACAACATGGCCATAATTTTACTTATGAAATATAATTAAAAAGATCGATTAGAGAGATTATAATTAGCTAAGTTGTCATATTAAATTTTGAGAAATATAAAACAAAAACATGGGGTACTATTAAAATACCAAAATTAGTTTAACCTATTAAAGTAAAAACAAATAACATAAATTTTTTGATTTTGAAATATTCTCTTTTTTTATTATTTTTAAAGATATTATCTTTTTTTGGTTTTTTAGGATATATAAAAAAAATTATTTTTATTTTTTAAAGGAAACAAAATAAAGAAAAGAGAATGAGGAAATCCTCCCCTAGATTAAAATGGACATTTTCCTCAATGGAGAAAGGAGGGGAAGGAGAGAGATAAATTAAAATAGAAATGAAAGAATAGAATTGAAAAACAGGTACTTCCCTGGATTTATACGTCACGAAAGTTGAGTTATGCAGCTCCTCCATGCTTGTGCTTTGGAACTTCTTGAAATGTCTTCATTGGACTTCGTGATGGATTCAGCAGCGTTGGAGTAGGCTATCGCTGAAGCTTCAGCTTTTTGAGGCCGTCCGGGGCAAAAAGTGTAAAAAAAAACAGAAAAATAACTTGGGTTGCCTCCCAAGAGCGCCGTTTGTTTAAAACGTTGTTTGAGCTCGACGCAACAAATTAATATTGTACAAAAATAATTTATCCAAAATAATAACTAAAGTTTTAACATAAATAAAAAGTATTAAGTTACTCAAAGTTCGTGCAGAAGAAACTTAAATATTTCAGACTGACATCATCATTACGAAAAAATAGAGTTTAAGATGTTGCCCATTAACGTTGAAATCACCCTTATCAGGGTGCAAAATCAATATTGTGTCATACGAAAAAACTTCTTTAACAGAAAACGGCCCAGACCATCGTGACTTTAGTTTGCTAGGAAATAAACGTAAACGCGAATTATATAAAAGAACTTGGTCTCCTGGCTTAAAGGTTTTTGGGTGCCTTAAGGGTTTGTCGTGAAAACATTTCGTCTGCTCTTTATAAAATTTGTTATTTTTGTATCCGTAAGGGCGCCACTGGTCGAGTTCGTTACATTGAAATTTTTGAAAATCGCTGACAAAGTGGGGATCGAAATTTAAAAACCATAGGGCCAAAAAGCACGGTGTTCTAATTCTACTGGTAAATGGCATGATTTTATTTAGACCAACCGATACGGTGTACAATCGATGGCGGTTTTGTATACAGTTTGGTAGGCCCATAGAGCATCATCTAATTTGGTTGACCAGTCTTTTATAGAGGTGGAAACAGTCTTTTTTAAAATTCATTTAATCTCTCTGTTCACTACTTCGACTTTTCCGTTAGTTTTGGGGTTGTAGGAGGGATAAAGCTTATGTGTAATGTGGTATTTTATAAGAGTTTTGGAAAACTGTGTGTTATAAAATGTTAACCCCTATCGCTAACGATGGCTCGTGGAGTACCGAATCGAGAAAATAATTTTTTTAATAAAGAAATTATGACTCGGGAGTCATTAGTAGGAAGACCTTGGGCATCAGCCCATTGTGAAAAAAAATCTACAGCAACTAAGATGTATTTGTTCCCGAAGCTAGAAGGAAGGGGTCCAACAAAATCAATTCCCTAGAGGTCGAAAACTTCGCACTCAATGAAATAATTTTGTGGCATTTCATTTTTTTTGGAAATGATTCCCAATCGTTTGCAACTATCACACCTACTCAAAAAAGTTTGCGCGCCTTTAAACAGGCTAAGCTTGTAAAAACCTGTGCAAAGCACTTTGTGGGCGGTGCGATCAGCTTGATAGAGACAACCAGTCGGTCGTTCATGCAAATGTTTTAAAATATCTAATTATTTTTCAAAAGAAACACAACTCTTTATCACCTGGTCCGCACAAACTCGGAAAAGATGCGGGTCCTTCCAAAAATAGTTCTTCAACTCTGAAAAGAATTTCTTCTTCTGCTCAGAGGAGAAATCTTTCGGGAGTACACAAGCCACTAAATATTTGTCTATGTGTGCAAACCAAGGAGAAGGGGATGTGTTAATTAAAAGAAGCTTCTCCTCGGGGAAGAAATCATTAAAACTTTTTTAATTTAATTTTTCTATATACGGATTATCTAATCGTGAGAGATGGTCAGCGGCAAAATTCTCGGCTCCTCGCTTTTCACGGATTTCTATGTCAAACTTCTAGAGGAGTAAGACCCAGCGAATAAGGCGCGGCTTGGCGACCTAGGAAACTTCTTATAGCTTTTACGTTCGTAAGAGGTGGCAGTTTCTCGATAACTTCTATCTTATCTATATCTACTTCAATTCCACAGGCAAAAATCTTATGACCCAAAACTAACCCCTCCCTCACCATAAAATGGCATTTTCCAAATTTAGGGCGAGGTTTGTTTCTTTGCATCTTTCTAAGGCTTTTTCTAAGTTTTCTAAAAAACTATCGAAGGCATCGCCAAACATAGAGAAATCATCCATAAACACCTCCATATTTCTTTCTACGTACTTGTCGAAGATTGCATGCATACTTTGATGGAATGTAGCTGACGCATTGCATAATCCAAATGGCATTCTTCGGTAAGCGAAGGTGCCAAAGGGATAAGTAAATGTAGTTTTCTCCTAGTCCTTATGAGAGATGGGGATTTGAAAGTACCCCAAAAGACCATCGAGAAAATAGTAAAATCTATGGACAGATAATCGCTTTAAAATTTGATCGATGAACGGCAAGGGGAAGTGGTCCTTGCAGGTGGAGTCATTTAACTTACGATAGTCAATACACATTTTCCACCCCATCACCGTCTGTGTCGGGATTAGGTCATTATTTTAATTACTAACTACAGTTATCTCTCCCTTTTCTGGCACTACTTGAACAAGGATAACCAACTTACTATCAGAAATAGGAAAGATAATTGCTGCGTCTAACAACTTCATAACCTCTCCCTTAACTACTCTCATATTGGGATTTACGTGGCGCTGAGGTTGGATGGAATTACGTGAATTATCTTCCATTAGTATTTTGTGGGTACAAAAATATGGGCTTATGCCCTTGATATAAGAAATATACCAAGCAATAGCTTGGCAAAGTTTATGTAAAACTAGAAGGAGTTGATCATTTTGCACTTCAGTTAGGTAGGCAGAAACTATTACTGGTAGTTTAGAATCTTTTTCTAAGAATTCATACTTAAGATGTTTAGGAAGTTCTTTTAATTCCAGGGTAGGGGCTTCTTCATGCGAAGATTTGGAAGTTTCTTCCTTTTCAAAAATAATATCTTCATTGACGTTAACTTTATACGGAAAATTGGAGGGGGGTGAATCAATGGCCATGGCGGTTTCTTGCAGACTTTTGGTAGAAAAAGTTGAGGAGGAACAAAAATCAAAAAATTCATTTTCAGAAATTTTGTAGGAAGATTCATCACTTAAGGTATCTAAGAAGAAATAGGAGTCGTCATTATCCAGGGTATTTTTCATCGAAGGGTTATTGAGAAAGTCACTTCATCATCGCCTACTTGTAAGAAGAGCTTGTCATTGCTTATGTCAATGATAGCTCAGGATGTGGCAAGGAAGGGTCGACAAAGGATTAAGGGAACCTCGACATCTTCTTTGATGTCCAATATCACGAAATCCACTAGGAAGATGAATTTGTCGACTTTGACTAGAACATCCTCCACTATTCCTAACGGGTATTTGATCAATCTATCAACGAGTTGGATACTCATATGCGTGGGGTTGATGCTACCAATTCCTAACTTCTTTAATAACGAGAAATTCATTAGGTTGATACTCTCACCTAAGTCAGCTAATGCGTGCTTGACAAAAAGATCTCCAAAGACACACGGTATAGAAAAACTACCTAGATCACTGATCATCTATGGTAAACCATTTGTCAATACAAGAGAGCACTCGGCATTTAATGTGACATGCGATAAGTTCTCTAACTTCTTATTATTAGTCCCTAGGTCCTTTAGGTACTTAGCGTACTTCTCCATATGGTAAATCGCTTCATGGAAGGGTAGATTTATGTGGATTTGCTTAAACATTTCTAAAAAGCGGGTATACTGATCATTAAGACGTTGTTTGTTAAGTTGGTAAGGGTATGGTTGAGTGTGATCATTTTTAAAAATGGTTGCTGGAGTGAGGTCTTTCTCTACAATAGAGAGAGGGGTGATAATTTATTTTTCAGCAGATGGTGGAATATTCAAAATGAGTGCGGAGCTTGCCTCAGGCTCTTCCCTAACCATACTAGAAACCTGCTTCCCACTCCGTAGAGTTATAGCTTTTGCTTGCTCTCTCGGGTTTGGCTCGGTATTGGAAGGAAGAGACCCAGCAGGTCGCTCAGATATAATTTTCGCTAGTTGTACTACTTGATTCTCTAGACTTTTAACTGTTCCGGATATGCTTCTTATAGTCGCGTCATTAACATTCATTTATTTTGAAAACATTTCCTCCAAGCTTGGAGGTTTTTGATAATTTTGAAGAGGTGGAGGTGGTGCAGAAAAATCATTTTTTTGTGGCGGGCAGATTGTGTTCGAAGGGTTACTCAACGAGAAATTTGGGTGGTTTCGTAAAGCGGGATTATAACTATTCAGAAAAGAAAAGCCCGACACAGGAAAATTCACAGCAGAAAATTATGAAAAGCATTTCTTGTCATATTATTAACAAAATCTAATTGTTCGGGTACAGCATTTGCAGATTCCCATAACTGAGGGGCGGAGGCAGCAAACTTCTCCGTTATCTTTTTGCTTAGTATTTCCACTTGTGGGGACAGCTAGGAAACCTTTTCTACTTCAAATATACTTGCAGGTTTGTTTGGTCGGGACCTAGGCATATTCCACTGATATTTGTTCACGACTATGTTCACGAAAAGGCAAGAGTTGCTTCCGGGGTTTTGTGGTTTAAGGTACCACCGGAACCTGCGTCTATCATTTGCATTATGCTTTGATTTAACGCTTTATAAAACATCTGCACTTGCAACCATCAAGTAGTGCATGATGGGGTCATAATTTTAAGAGTTCTTTAAATCTTTCCCAGGTTTCATAAAAGGTTTCAGAATCTATTTGTCCAAAGGCAGAAATATCATTCCTATGTTTTAAGGTTTTAGCTGGACGAAAATACTTCGACCGAAATTTTTCAGGTAGTTGTTCCCAGGTGGTGATGTTGTTTTTTGGTAGAGTGTTCAGCCATTGCATCATTTGTGACACCATTAATCTTGAAGGTGTCACAAATCTCAAGAAAGCTAACTATATGCGCATTCAAATCTTCATCTTGAAGTCCGTCATATTGCACATACTGCTGCACCATTTTAATTATGATAGGCTTTAGTTTGAAGTTATTGTTAGCTACAACATGGTGAACTATGCTTGATTGTGTACCATCTAGATTCGGTCGTGCATAATAGGACATAATCCTATGCAAGGCTTCCTCTACGATGGGCTCTTCCATTCTTAGGGTAGAAAATATCTCGGAATCCTCAACCGGTATTTTGAGAGTAGGGCCTTGAAATCGCAATCTTCTCCGAAGAGTACGCTCAATTTTGTTTTCCAAGTCCAAAATACCCGACAGATTTCCACGGGTCAGGCACTAGCAAAAGAGAAAATAAAGAAAGAGAAAAAAATAAACTAGAAAAAGAGTTACTATTTTTTCAAATAGATATTTTTAATGTTTTAACTCCCGAACTTCCTAAGGGCTACCCGATAAAGGGTTCGCAAGGTACTAGAAAAGATATTGGTATTTAAGCAACATTGTCCTTTTCGAGAGAGTTAGGTCGTGTAGAAAAATTTTGATGCGGGTTTCTATTATGAGCATTAATATGTTTTTTAAATTTTTATATTTTTAAGAATAAGGGAGAGAAAGAGAAATGATAAAAGTAATAGGTTCGTGTTTTTGAATTATCAACAAAAGTTGGTCCCTGACAATGGCGCCAGAAACTTTGTGTCTACTAATCATAAAGAGAATAAGAACCGAACTAGCAATCCAACTAGGCAAGTATACCTATTGAATTGTACCTAGGGGACACAAGTGTTGTATTAAAATCCAGGAACTGTACAGTAATCTTAATCACACGAAGACTATTATCTTATCGAAGGATTGTTTTAGGGTTTGTTAAAAGAAAAAAAATTGTGATTAAGAAAAGAAATATTACGCTAAAAAGATAACTACTTGCAGTTAAATAAAGAGCTACTAAAACTGATTACAATGAGGGGTTTAAACGATGAAATAAAAATGAACTCGATCGAGAATCACCTCGACACAATTTGATCAAAGATGCGATAATAAACCTAAGCTTAATAGGGTAAAGGTCCTTGATCGTGGAGGTTCCTAAAGCATGAACACGCTTCTCTCGAAGACGTGCCCAACTGAGTTTAGGAAGGACCGACCGAACTTTCGTCCAAATAGGAGACCTAATGCTCGCTTTACGCTGTGAACCCCACTCTTGGATTTCACTTCAATCCGTGAGATTGAACGTCTGCCACTCTCGAGGGGTGCATGCAACTCTAATTACTCTTGAGTGTTCACTTCAAACTACGAGCGTCTCGGCTTGCTATAAGCGTAAACAAAGATGGAAAATATATATCGATGATATATCTCCAAACATGATTATTCAAGAGTAAATCTAAGGCCTAAAGCCTAAAAAGAAAAGTAAACTTAAAGCATCATAACTTAATCAACTTGAACCTCGGATCATAAAGATCGAGTACAAGGAGGATTAATTAATAATGGAGAAGTGGAGGAAGAGAGATGGGTAGAAGAACATTATGAAAACAAAGTAAAAAAGGGGCACTTTATAGTAATGCTAAAAGTGAACTACAACTATGAAAGAAAAGATCACAATTGCATGGAAATGAAACCTAATCTTGCATTAACAATAAGCTACTAAAACAAATACAAAAGCTATTAAAAAAGTGGAACACTAAACTAGAATTAAGGAAAACTTAAAATGAGTAAAAGAGAGAGGAAGAACACTAAAAAACTTCAAGAAATAAAAGGGAAGCACCTCCCCTCTAAACCTACTTCTTCCTGGAAATAAGGGGGAGCCACTGAATTTATAGAATTTTTATCTGGGTTGGTCAGTCAAAACAAGGTAAATTTAAAATATAAAGAGTGTAACTGAAGTGAACTCGCGAACACCTACTAATCTCTTCAAAAGAGAAGAAAAAGCAAGTCAATTTTAAATATAACAAAAGTACCAGAAGTGAAGTCGCGAACACCTTCTAATCTCTGCAAAAGAGATGTCAAATATAGGTAAATTTAAAATATAACGCGAGTACTTGAAGAGAAATCGCAAAAACATTCTAATTTCTACAAAAGAGAAGTCAAAAGAAGGTAATTTTAAAATATAATGCGAGTTCTAGAAGTGAACTCGCGAACACCTGCAAATCACTCCCAAAGAAAAGTCAAAAGCAGGTACATTTAAAATATAACGCGAGTACCTGAAGTTAATTCGCGAACACTTGCTAATATCTACAAAATAAAAGTAAAAAGCAGGTAAATTTAAAATATAATATGAGTATTTGAATTGAACTCACGAACCCCTGCTAATCTATCCAAAAGAGAAGTCAAAATTAGTTAAATTTAAAATATAAATCATGTACCTAAAGTGAACTCGAGAACAAATGTGAATCTGTCCAAAAGAAGAGTCAAAAATAGGTAAATAAAAAATATAATACGAGTACATGAGGTGAACTCCCGAACATCAGCTAATCTCTACAAAGGAGAACTCAAAATAAGGTATATTTAAAATAAAAGTTGAGTAGCTGAAGTGAACTTGTGAAGTCCAGCTAATCTATGCAAAAGATAAGTCAAAAATAGGTAAATTTAAAATATAACGTAGGTACCTAAAGTGAACTCTAGAAAACCTTCTAATCTCTCCAAAAGAGAAGTCAAAAGCAGGTAAATATAAAATATAACACGAATACCTGAAGTGAACTCGCAAAGACCTGCTAATCTCTCAAAAAGATAGCTCAAAGGCCGCTAAATTTTAAATATAATGCGAGTACCAAATGTGATCTCGCGAACAACTGTTAATCTCTATAAAGGAGAAGTCAAAAGTTATTAAATTTTAAATACAATGCGAGTATTTGAAGTGAACTTGGAAACACCTGTCAATCTCAAGAAAAGATAAGTCAAAAATAGGTAAATTTAAAATATAATGCGAGTACCAAAAATGAACTCATGAACACCTGCTACTCTTTCCAAAAGTGAAGTTAAAAGCAATAATATTTAAAAAGTAATGTGAGTACCTACAATGAACTCACGAACACCTGCTAATCTCTCCAAAAGTGAAGTGAAAAGCAGGAATATTTAAAAAATAATGCGAGTACCTGAATATAACTCGTGAACACCTGCTAATCTCTACAAAGGACAAGTCAAAGCATGTATATTTAAAATATAACGCAAGTACTTTGATGGGTGAAAATCATCTCACGGAATACAATCCGAGTAGGCAAGTGTACCTATCGTTTTATAGTATAGTGATATAAATAAATCAAGGTCGTATAAAACACGGGCCAGGCAAGTACTATTACTCACAACGACTCTATTATCCTACCGAAAGATTGATGTGTTTTGAAAATAAAATAAAATAAACATAGTTAAAAGAGAAATAAACAATTGCAAAAGAGTGCTCGATCGACGATTCACTTTGAAATAAAATAATGAAACAAATTAGTTTAACATTTGCAATTCTATTAAGACCGTGATGGATCCGATATTAGGAAGTAATCTCGCTAGAGCATTAAATCCCCTAACTTATAGGCATTTTGACGGAAATCTCTTTACAAGTCAAAATGGCCTAAAGTCGCATTACCGAAGTGACCCTTACTATTGGATTTTACTCCAATCCGGAGGATTTACGTCATCCTATCTCTAGGGTTGCATTCAACTCGTTCCTTTCTTGAGTGATCTTTCAAATCAATGAGTCTCTCGACTTCTATGAAATGAGATCAATTGCCTACTACCGTATATCGGAATACGGAGTCGACACGATAAAAATCAAAGAAGGATCAAAAATAGAAAAAAACACAAATTCAAACATAAAATTAAAGATGCGTTATTTTATAGCAAAGTTCATCGCGATCGGGCACAAAAAGAACTAGCTAAACATAATTGTAAATGAAACCAAAATAAGAGAACAAAAATTCATTTTCATTAATAGAAAAAGGGATACACAATAATAATAAAAAGAGAGATAAGATTATGCTACCAAAATAAAGGATTATATTAAAAAGAAATCTTCATAGCAACAAAGAAAGAAGAAAACTTGCACTTGAACTAGCTATCTCAACCAAAACTACTTCCCTTAAAACAAGAGGCAATGGGTTCCTTTTATAGGAGAGGGAGAAAGATCAAGAATTAAAATGAAGAGGAGAAGCCAAGGGGGTGGCCGGCTATATATGTGGAGAAGGTTCATGCATGATATTTAATGAATGAGAGAGAGAAAGAGTTACATGCAAGCATTTTTTTAAAAAATAAAAATAGAAAATAGAAATATAAAAGAGGGGAGATGGATGGATTTAAATGAGAATGAAAGGGGGGAAAAGAGGGATGAATGAGAAATAAAGAAGGGAGAGAGGAGTGGAAGGTGCATGCATGTAATTTAAAAGAAATAAAAATAGAAAATACAAGGGGAAAGAATATGAAATAATGAGGGGAGAAAGAAATAAAAGAGGAGAGAGGGGGAGATGAATGAGGAGGGTGGCCGGCCATGCAAGGGATAAAATGGGCTATTTTTTGTGGGCTTTATCAGGGCTCGGGTTGCTTCTTTATGTGAAGTGGTCGGGCTGCATATTGATGAGAAGGGCTGCTCCATGGGCTTGAATGTATGTAGGGGCTCAGGTATGGCTGCACCATCATGTACTCGGGTAGGCTTGCATTGAGGGTTGGACTTGTGCTTGGGCTGAACCAAATATAGGGGATGCATAAACCAACAAATAAAACAAATAAACAAAACATTAGCTATATTTTATAAAATAACATGATAATATAAAACATAGAACATAAAATAAAAGTGAAAAAACATTAAAACATATAAATAAACTATGAAGTTTAATTATTATAACATAACAAAACATTAAAATAAAATTACAACATAACAAGCATAATAATACGTAAAACTATAATAAAACTAGGAATTAATATATCCTAACACAAAAAGACAAAACATGCATAAAAATACTTAAAACATATAATTAAACTAGGAATTTTGCATACTAAACTACCCCAAAAACGATGACTAAAACAAGTCATCATACTTATAGTACATTTGTGAAGCCCTTCTTATTCTACAAAAGACAAATAAAAAGCAGGTAAATTTAAAATATAACGCGAGTTCCTCAAGTGAACAAGAGAAAACCTTCTAATCTCTCCAAAAGAGAAGTCAAAAGCAGGTAAATTTAAAATATTACACCAGTACATAATATTAACTCGCGAACTCCTTCTAATCTCTATTAACAAAAAGTAGAAATTAGGTAAATTTAAAATATTACGCGAGTACATGAAGTGAACATTCGAATACCTGCTACTCTTTGCAAAAGAGAAGTCAAAATAAGTAAATTTAAAATATAACATAAGTAGCTGAAGTGAACTCGTGAACTCCTACTAATCTATGCAAAGGAGAAGTCAAAAGCTGGTAAATTTAAAATATAACGTAGGCACCGGAAGTAAACTATAGAAAAACATCTTAATCTTTCCAAAAGAGAAGTCAAAAGTTGATAAATTTAAAATATAACGGGCGTACCTCGAACAGCTCCAAATCTCTACAAAAGAGAGGGCAATTGTAGGTAAATTTAAAATATAACGCGAGTCCCTGAAGTGAACTCGCTAACACCTGCTAATCTCTGTAAAGGAGAAGATAAAACCAGGTAAATTTAAAATATAGCACGAGTACCTTAAGTTAACTCGCGAATACCTGTTAATCTCTATAAACGAGAAGTCAAAAGCAGGTATATTTAAAATATAACGCATGTATCTAAAGTGACTTGCAAACACCTACTAATCTCTCCAAAAGAGAAGTCAAAAGCAGTTAAATTAAAAATATATTGCGAGTACCAAAAGTGAACTCACGAACACCTGCAAATCTCTCCAAAAGAGAAGTTAAAAGCAAGTAAATTTAAAAATAACACGAGTAATTGAACTGAAGTAGAGAATACCTTCTAATCTCTCCAAAAGATATGTCAAATGCAAACAACTTTAAAATATTACACGAGTACTTACTAACACATAAACACATGCTAATCTCGATAAAAGAGAGGTCAAAAGTAAGTAAATAAAAAATATTACTTGAGTACATGAATTGAACTCGCGAACAACTGCTAATCTCTATAAAAGAGAAGCTAAAATAGGTAAATTTAAAATATAATGTGAGTAGCTGAAGTGAACTCATGAACTTCTGCTAATCTATGCAAAGGAGAAGTAAAAAGAAGGTAAATTTATAATATTATGCGAGTACTTGAAGGTAAATCGTGAACACCTTCTAATCTCGACAAAAGAGCGATTGCAAGCACGTAAATTTAAAATATAACTCGAGTACTAGATCCGAACTCATGAGCACCTGCTAATCACAACAAAGAAGAAGTCGAAAGAAGGTAAATTTAAAATATAACCCGAGTAATTAAAGTGAATTCGAAAACACCTACTAATCTCTACAAAAGAGATGTCACATATAGGTGAATTTAAAATATAACGCGAGTCCCTGAAGCGAACTCGCCAAAATCATCTAATTTCTCCAAAAGCGAAGTCAAAAGCAGGAAATTTTAAAATATAATGAGAGTACCTCAAGTGAACTCGCAAACACCTCTTATTATCTCCAAAAGATAAGTCAAAAGCACGTGTATTTAAAATATAATATGAATACCTGAAGTGAATTCACAAACACCTGCTAATCTTTATAAAAGAGAAGTCATAAGCATGAAAATTTAAAATATAACACGAGTACCTGTTTTGAACTCGTGAACACCTGTAAATCTATCCAAAAGAGAAGTCAAAAGCAGGTAAATTTAAAATATAAAGAGTATACCTGAAGTGATCTAGTGAACACCTACAAATCTATCCAAAAGTGAAGTCAAAAGCAGGTAAATTTAAAATAAAATGCGAGTACCTGAAGTGAACTGGCGAACACTTATAAATCTCTGCAAAAGAGATGTCAAATATAAGTAAATTTAAAAAATAATGCGAGTACTTTAAGTGAACTCACAAAAACCATCTAATTTCCCAAAAATAGATTTCAAAAGTAGGTAATTTTAAAATGAAACGTGAATAACTGAAGTGTACTCACGAACACTTGCTAATCTCTCCAAAGAGAAGTCAAAAGTAGGTACATTTAAAATATAATGCGAGTACCTGAAGTAAATTCGCGAACACTTGCATATCTCTACAAAATTGGAGTCAAAAGCAGGTAAATTTAAAATATAATGCGAGTACCTGAATTGAACTCGCGAACACCTGCTAATCTATCTAGAAAAGAAGTCAAAAGTAGGTGAATTTAAAGTATAAAGTGTGTACCTGAAGTGAACTAGCGAACATGTACAAATCTATCCAAAAGAGAAGTAAAAAAAGGTAAATTTAAAATATAATGCTAGTACCTGAGGTGAACTTGCGAACATCTGCTAATCTTTACAAAGGAGAGGTCAAAATCAGGTAAATTTAAAATATAACATGAGTAGCTGAAATGAACTTGTGAACTCCATATAATCTATGTAAAAGAGAAGTCAAAATAGGTAATTTTAAATTATAACGCAGGTACCTGAAGTGAACTCTCGAAAACCTTCTAATCTTTCCAAAAGAGAAGTCAAAAGCAGGTAAATTTAAAATATAACATGAGCCCCTGAAGTGAACTCTCTAATACCTGCTAATCTCTGCAAAAGAGATGTCAAAATAGGTAAATTTAAAATATAAGGCGTGTACATTAATTGAACTCGCAAAAACCTACTAATTTCTCCTAAAGAGAACTCAAAAGTAAGTAATTTAAAAATATTACGTGAGTACCTGAATTGAACTCGTGAACACCTGCTAATCTATCCAAAATAGAAGACAAAAGCAGGTACATTTAAAATATAGTGCGAGTTCCTGAAGTTAATTCACGAACACTTGCTAATATCTACAAAATATAAGTCAAAAGTTGGTAAATTAAAAATACAAAGCGAGAACCTAAAGAGAAATCACGAACACATACTAATCAATCCAAAAGAGAAGTAAATAGCAGGTAAATTTAAAATATAAAGTGCGTACTAGAAGTGAACTCACGAACACCGGCTAATCACTACAAAAGAGAATTTGAAAACAGGTAAATTTAAAATATAACGTGAGTAGTTGAGTTGAACTCACGAAGATCTGCTAATCTCTACAAAGGAGAAGTCAAAATCAGGTAAATTTAAAATATAATGTAAGTAGCTGAAGTGAACTTATGAACTCCAACTAATCTGTGCAAAAGAGAATTCAAAAATAGGTAAATTTAAAATATAACACAGGTACCTGATGTGAACTCTAGAAAACCTTCTATTCTGTCCAAAAGAGAAGTCAAAAGATGGTAAATTAAAAATATAATGCAAGTTCCTGAAGTGAACTCGCAAACACCTACTAATCTCTGTAAAGGAGAAGTAAAAAGCAGGTAAAATTAAAATATTGCATGAGTACCTGAAGTTAATTCGCGAATACATGCTAATCTCTATAAACGAGAAGTCAAAATAAGGTATATTTTAAATATAATGGGAGTATCTAAAGTGAACTCGCGAACACCTGATAATCTCTCCAAATAAGAAGTCAAAAGCTGGTAAATTTAAAATATAATACAAGTACCTAAAGTGAACTCACGAACACCTGCTAATAACTCCAAAAGAGAAGTAAAAAGCACGTAAATTTTAAAAATAACGCAAGTAATTGAACTAAAGTAGAGAATACCTTCTAATTTCAGTAAAAGAAAAGTCAAAAGTACAAAAATTTAAAATATTACCCGAGTACCTGATGTTAACTCGTGAACACCTGCTAATCTCAACAAAAGAGAGGTCAAAAGTAAGTAAGTTAAAATGTATTTGCGAGAACATGAATTGAACACGCGAACATTTGCTAATCTATGCAAAAGAGAAGCCAAAATAGGTAAATTTAAAATATAACATGAGAAGCAAAAGTGAACTCGTGAACACATATTAATCTTTGAAAAGGCGAAGTCAAGAGTTGGTAAATTTAAAATATAATGCGAGTACCTGATGTTAAATCCCGAACACCTACTAATCTCTACAAAATAGTTGTTAAAAGCAGGTAAATTTAAAATATAACGTGTGTACCTGATGTGAACTCGCAAACACCTGCTAATCACTACAAAGAAGAAGTAAAAAGTAGGTAAATTGAAAATATAATGCGAGTAAATAAAGTGAATTCACAAACACCTATTAATCTCTACAAAAGAGATGTCAAATATAGGTAAAATTATAATATAATGCGAGTACCTTTAGTGAACTAGCCAAAACCTTGTAATTTCTCAAGAAGAAAAGTCAAATGCAGGTAATTTAAATCATAACGAGAGTACCTCAAATGAACTCGTGAACACCTCTTAATCTCTCTAAAAGAGAAGTCAAAAGGACGTATATTTAAAATATAACACGAGTACCCGAAGTGAATTCGCGAACACCGTCTAATATCTATAAAGAAAATTAAAAAGCACGTAAATTTAAAATATAAAGTGAGTACCAGAAGTGAACTCACGAATACCTACTAATCTCTACAAAAGAGAAGTCAAGTGCAGGTAAATTTAAATTATAACGTAAGTACCTGAAGTGAACTCTTGAACACCTACTAATCTCTGCAAAAGAGATGTTAAATATAGGTAAATTTAAAATATAATGCAGGTACTTGAAGTGAACTCGCAAAAACCTTCTAATTTCTCCAAAAGAGAAGTCAAAAGCTGGTAATTTTAAAATATAATGCGAGTAACTTAAGTGAACACGTGAAAACCTCCTAATCTCTCTAAAAGAGAAGTCAAACGCATGCACATTTAAAATTTAACGCGAGTACCTGAAGTTAATTCACGAACACTTTCTAATCTCTACAAAATAGAAGTCAAAAGCAGGTAAATTTAAAATATAACGCGAGTAACTGAAGTGAACTCAAGAACACATGCTAATCCATCCAAAAGAGAAGTTAAATGCATGTAAATTTAAAATATAAAGCATATACCTGAAAGTAACTCGCTAAAACTGGCAAATGTATTTAAAAGGAAAGTCAAAAACAGGTAAATTTAAAATATAACGCATGTACCTGAGGTGAACTGATGGACATCAACTAATCTATGTAAAGGAGAAGTCAAAATCAGGTAAATTTAAAATATAACGTGAGTAGCTGAAGTGAACTTGTGAACTACAGCTAATCTATGCAAAAGAGAAGTCAAAAATAGATAAATTTAAAATAGAACACAGGTACCTGAAGTTAATTCTAGAAAACCTTTTAATCTCTCTAAAAGAGAAGTCAAAAGTAGGTAAATTTAAAATATAATGAGAGTACAATAAGTGAACTCGCAAACACCTGCTAATCTCTCCAAAATAGAAGTTAAAAGCTGGTAAATTTTAAATATTATTCGAGTACCTGATGTTAACTCGCAAACTCCTACTAATCTCTATAAACGCAAAGTCGAAATAATGTAAATTTAAAATATAACTCGAGTAACTGAAGTGAACTCATGAACACTTGCAAATCTCAACAAAAGAGAGGTCAAAAGTAGGTAAATTAAAAATATTATGCGAGTAACTAAAGTGAACTCGTGAACATCTGCTAATCCTAACAAAAGAGAGGTCAAAAGTCTGTAAATTAAAATATTTCGCAAGTATCTGTAGTGAAGTCACGAATACCTCCTAATCTTTGCAAAAGAGAAGTCAAAATTGATAAATTTAAAATATAATATGAGTAGCTGAAGTGAACTCGTGAACTCCTGCTAATCTATGCAAAGGAGAAGTCAAATGCTGTTAAATATAAAATACAACACAGGTACCTGAAGTGAACTATAAAAAATGTTCTAATCTCCCTAAAAGTGAAATTAAAAGCTGTTAAATTTAATATATAACACGAGTTCCTGAAGTGAACTCACAAACTCCTTCAAATCTCTACAAAAGAGAGGTCAAATATAGGTAAAATTGATATATTATGCGAGAACCTAAAGTGAAATCGCAAACACCTGATAATCTCTATAAAGGAGAAGTCAAAAGTAGGTAAATTTAAAATATAGCACAAGTACTTGAATTTAACTCGTGAATACCTGCTGATCTCTATTAATGAGAAGTCAATAGCAGGTATATTTAAAAGATAATGCGAGTACAAGACGTTAACTCACGAATACCTTCTAATCACTATAAAGAAGAAGCCAAAAGGAGGTGAATTTTTAATATAATGCGAGTAAATAATGTGAATTCGCAAACACCTACTAATCTCTGCAAAAGTGATGTCAAATATAGGTAAATTTAAATATAACCTGAGTACCTGAAGTAAACTTGACAAAACCTTCTAATTTATCCGAAAGAGAAGTTAAAAGAAGGTAATTTTAAAATATAACGAGAGTACCTCAAGTGAACTCGCGAACACCTCTTAATCACTCCAAAAGAGAAGTCAAAAGCACGTGTATTTAAAATATTTTGCGAGTACCTGAAGTGAATTCGCGAACAACAACTAATCTCTACAAAAGAGAAGTCAAAAGCACGTAAATTTAAAATATAATGCGATTACCTGATGTGAACCCACGAACACTTGTTAATCTATCCAAAAGAGAAGTCAACTGTTGGTAAATTTAAAATATAAAGAGTGTCCTGAAGTGAACACACGAATACCTACTAATCTCTCCAAAAGAGAAGGCAAAAGCATGTAAATTTAACATATAACTCATGTACCTGAAGTGAACTTGAAAATACTGCTAATCATTGTAAAAGAGATGTCAAATATAGGTAAATTTAAAATATAATGCAAGTACATTAAGTGAACTCGCAAAAACCTTCTAATATCTCCAAAAGAGAAGTCAAAAGTAGGTAATTTTAAAATATAATGACTATACCTGAAGTGAACTCGCGAACATGATAATGCATATTTTAGCTTAATTTATTAGGGTAAAAATATAATATTTTTGTTTTAAATCTCTTCCTTTTTGTAATTTTATGTTTATTTTTATATAAATATTATAACTAATATTTATTTTCTTTTTTTGCAGGTTTCAACAAGTTTGCCGCCAAAAAAGACCTGTCACGCACCACTATTATGCCCTCCCTGGCGTGTCATATTGCATATAGCTTGATCTCGAGGTTGATTGTCACTAGAAGGAATTTCCCGCAAAAATCCCATGTCACGCCCCCCTGACACGCCATCCCCGGGCATGTCCCAGGGCATGACAAGGGGGGTGTCACCCTCATCCCAAAGCCAGCTGCTGCATTCAATGCTTTCTCTGCTACTACAAAAAAACAGTACTATCACGCCACCATGACACGCCCTCCATGGGCGTATCATAGGGCGTGACCTGCCTTTTTCCGACGTCTGATGGAGTTGCGACTGCTGATTTTGAATTGACAAGCCTGTCACGCGTTCCTATCACGGGCATGACCTAGGGTGTAACCACCATCGTACCGAGGCAATCATCGTTCCGGCCAGAATTAAGCTCCTGTGGTCAACTCCGTACTTGTCACGCCCCCTAACACGCCCTCCCCGGGCGTGACCTAGGGCGTGACCAACTCGTGGGAAAACTCTATAAATACCAGGCCATTCCCACCATTTTGAACCAACTTTTGGGGAGAGGGGAGGTGCTAGTTCATTTCTTAGGGTATAGTGTTTTTATTTTCATGTTTTGCTCTCTCTCTCCCTCCATTTCTAGCTTTTAATTTCATGCAATGCATTTTCATTTCCTGTAATCTTTTCTTATTAGTATCGTAGCAGTAGTTAGTTTGTTTTCATGCACTTGGAATCTCTATTTCCTAGTTGTAATCGCTCTTCCTTTTAATAAAATTATAGTTAGCATTTTCTTTCTCTAATTCTCTCTCTTTTTTTTTCATGCACCTTTATTATTTACCTCTCTCTTTCCCTATTACCATGATTTACTAATCCCCATTTGTACTCAATTGCGATGATCTGAGAATTGGTTGATCAAGTTTTGATGTTTTAACTTCTTTTTCTTGCTTAAAGTAATCACTTTTTATTTACTTTTGGTTTTTATTTAGTGGGACTCTATTGCCAGTATATAGTTTCCATTTGTGTTTTCAATCTTAGTTAGCCGAGAGGCTCGTAGATTGAATCGATCACCCAAGAGTAAAGAGAGTTGCACGCACCCTTCGAGAGAGGCGGGCGTCCAAATCTCCTAGATTGGAGCGAAATCCAATAGCGGGGTTCACCACTTAAGGCGAGCTTTAGGTCACTGATTTATACGAGAGTCGGTCGGACCTTCCTAAACTCAGGTGGGCCCGACTTTGAGAGAAGCGCATTCATGCTTCAGGAACATCCACGGTCAAGGTATTTTTACTTTTTTTAGAACTAGTTGTTATTTCATTTTGATTTTCCTATTTGAAGGTAATTCTAGATTGAGTACTAACCCTTTTTCTCTAGTTTTAACTCTTTCTTATTTCTGCAAACAGTTTTGTTTTCTTTTTAGTTTAGTATTTTAATTCCTGTTTTTATTTGAGTAATCTAATCTAAAATTTTAATTGATAAAATATTAGCAATCTCCTATGAGTAGAAGTAGTCATTACGCCCCAGGGAAATACGACCTTATACTAATCTTTAGTATCTTATAATATAACCGATAAGGTACGCTTGCCTTTATCGGATATAGAATCGGAAAATATTCTCAACCACCACATCCACCTTCTCTTCTCTTCTAACCCTCTCTCCACCGTTGCGATTCCTTGTATCAATTTTTTGGCGCCGTTGCCGGAGATTGTTTTGATATTTTGAAAAAAGGATAGTTATTAATTTTATCTTTTTTATGTTTTTATCTCTCTCTCTCGCTCCTCCTTCGCGGTTAATTTAAATTTTTTTTTAAATGTTTAATCTTTGTTTTAATTATGGAGAGTTCGGTCACTCTCGTGAGGACTGTTTGGTAAGATATCCTTAACCATTTTCTTGTGATCAACCGCCGTCGTTTTCTTCTTTTTCTTCTCTTCCCCCTCCTTGCGAAAATTCCGTTTTCTTTTATTCTATTATTTTTCCTTCTAGTTTAGTTTCTACTTCTTCTTCTTCTCCCCCTTCTAATTGTTTAGTTTCTTTTTCTAGCATTTTTTCTATTTCTGAATTTTTTTTTTGTTTTATTTAAAAAATAAAAAATTACAAAAAAATATTTATAAAAAAAACAAAAAGAAAAAGATAAGTAAGGGGTGCCTCCCAAGAATGCTCTTTGTTTAAAACATCATTGAGCTCGACGTTCTTGGTTAGCTAAATGGAAAATAAAAAGAGAAATGTAATGGCAGCTTGCGTAATATGCGTTTCGGCGCTAGTGCCAAAACATTTTTTAAGAAAATAAAATTGTTTTGTGCAGGAATAAGCTCCCGCGTGTTTGTGCTGCTTCTCACCTCTCAACTTGGACTCAAGCCGATCATTAGCTCAAGTTTGGGGGGACACATTTACCAGCGTCTGGGCATCAAGCGCTAGGGAAGCATCTTTTCCCTCTCTTTGCATTTCATTTTCTTCTTTTCTCTCTCTTCTCACACTCTTTATACTTAACTTTAAACATTGGGAACAATGTTTAACTTTAAGTATGAGGGAGTGTTCCCTTAATAGTTTACTTTAGAAAAATAAATAAAAAATTTAAAAATTTTAAAAAAAATCAAAATTTTTTTTATATAATATATTTTTGAAAAATTAAAAAATATATATAAATTTTTTTTTAAAGAATCCCAAATTAAATTGAGTTAACTTTTGTTAAATCAATTATTACCCCGCTACTTTGCATTTTATTGTTTTTTAAGCTCATGTCTACTTTCTTAGTTAGAATAAATTAGATTAACTTTCTATTTAAATATGTTTAGCGAGTAGTATGTTGACTAATGCAGTGTTTCTATTTAGGATAGTATGCTATTTTTGAAAAAATTCTTGAGTTTTTCTTCACTTTTCCTTAGCCTTTCTTTTATTTCTTTTACTTTTATAAAACCTATCATCCTTTATATTTCCTTATTAAAATCTTTTTTAACGTTAATTTGTATGAAGTGTAGTAGACACAAACCGGTCTAGATGCTGATTATCATTATTTTCATGACAGCAAATTCTCTATTTTTTATTTTTTGTGCTTATCCTATTTTGAAATTTCAAAACTTTACTTTGAGTAGATTTAGGAAGCATGAAAATGATTTAGGCATTTCTTTTGAAACGGTTGAGCCTTTGCACCCCGCCTAACAATAATCATTGTTAGCCATTTTTATGCCATTTTATTTCCTTTTTGTAGCCCCACTTTTTGTTTCACCACGGCCAAATAGATTACCTATATGCACATTTTAAATTTATTTTTGAGCTTTAATTGCTAATGTGCATCTTTTCAAAAAAATTAGTGGAAAATCTTTGTATTATCTTTTGCTACAAAAGTGGAAATTTTTAAGTGCGAAAAAAGAAAAAAAAATGAAAAATGAGAAAAATATTTGATAAAAAAAAGAGAAATAAGAGAAAAAGGAAAGTGTATTTATTTTGGCTAGCTTTATTTTGGTAAAGCTCTTTTTTTTTGTTTTAAGTGTGCAAATACCCATCGTGTTTATCTTTTTGAATATCGCACCCTTAAAACCTAAGCCTAACTATACGCCTAATTAAAGCCCTAGTGATTCATGCTTCCTACATTTACTTTTTAGTATAGTAGCGAGAAACTAGATTGAGCTAGTGTTTTTTATAGAAATATTGAACTTTGTCTTGATTGAATATGGTTTTAATTTGTCTCTTATACTTTAGTAGTGAATCAATGCACTTTTGACTCATTGCTTTATTATGTTTTAATTCTATAAAAATTTGGGATGATTTGG
Organism: Platanthera zijinensis; assembly: GCA_039513925.1. Lineage (NCBI taxonomy): Eukaryota > Viridiplantae > Streptophyta > Magnoliopsida > Asparagales > Orchidaceae > Platanthera > Platanthera zijinensis. The sequence continues at coordinate 164,497,758 of CM077084.1, forward strand.
TTTTATATTTAGTAAAATTTATAAAATTTTGTGCTAAGTTAAAGTAAGAATTTTCGGTTCTTTTTCAAAAATTTCTGTACCTCTAAATTACCGTCTTACTCGTTTATAGCATTTTTAAACTTTTAAATTAATCCTCTTTATTTTCTCTAACTCGTAGTCTTTGCTTGAGGACAAGAAAAATAATAAGTTTGGGTGAATTTGATGATGCATATTTTAGCTTAATTTATTAGGGTAAAAATATATTATTTTTGTTTTAAATCTCTTCATTTTTGTAATTTTATGTTTACTTTTATGTAAATATTATAACTAATATTAATTTTCTATTTTTGCAGGTTTCAAAAAGTTTGCGGCCAAAAATGACCTGTCACGCCCCCCTGTCACGCCCTCCCTAGGCGTGTCACAGGGCGTGTAGCCTGATCCCGAGGTTGAGAGCCGCCAGAAAGAATTTCCCGCCAAAATATCATGTCACGCCCCCCATGTAACGCCCCCAAACACGCCCTCCCCGGGCGTGTCCCAGGGTATTACAAGGGGAGTGTCACCCATATCTTGAAGACTATCGCCGCATTCAATGCTTTCTCTGCTACTAAAAGCAAACAGTACTGTCACGCCACCATGACACGCCCTCCATGGGCATGTCATAGGGCGTGACCCGGCTTTTTCCGACGTCTGATGGACTTGCGACTGCTTTTTTTGACTTGATGCGCCTGTCACGCCTCCCTGTCACGGGCGTGACCTAGGGCGTGACCATCATCATTCCGAGGCAATCCTTTTTCCCTCCAGAATTCAGCTCCTGAGGTAAACTTCGTACCTGTCACGCCCCCTAACACGCCCTCCCCGGACATGACCTAGGGCGTGACAAACCCGTGGGAAAACTCTGTAAATACCAGGCCATTTTTCAGCATTTTGAACAAACTTTTGTGGAGAGGGGAGGTGCAGCTAGTTCATTTCTTCGGGTTTTAGTGTTTTTATTTTAATGTTTTGCTCTCTCTCTCTCCATTTCTAGCTTTTAATTTCATGCAATGCATTTTCATTTCCTGTAATATTTTATTATTAGTACCGTAGCAGTAGTTAGATTATTTTCATGCACTTGTAATCTCCATTTCGTAGTTGTAATCGCTCTTCCTTTTAATTAACTTATAGTTAGCATTTTCTTTCTCTAATTCTCTCTTTAGTTTTCATGCACCTCTATTATTTACCCCTCTCTTTCCCTATTACCATGATTAACTAATCCCCATTTGTACTCGATCACAATGATCTGAGAATGGGTTGATCTAGTTATGATGTTTTAGCTTCTTTTTCTTACTAAAGTAATCACTTTTGATTTAGTGGTACTATATGTCGGTATATAGTTTCCATTTGTGTTTTTAATCTTAGTTAGCTGAGAGGCTCGTAGATTAAATCTATCACCTAAGAGTAAAGAGAGTTGCACGCACCCCTCGAGAGAGGCGGGCGTCCAAATCTCTTGGATTGTAGTGAAATCAAATAGCGGGGTTCACCACTTAAGGCGAGCTTTAGGCCTCTGATTTAGACGAGAGTCGGTCGGACCTTCCTAAACACAGTTGGGCGTGACTTCGAGAGAAGCGCGTTCATGCTTCGAGATCTCCACGGTCAAGGTAGTTTTACTTTATTTAAAACTAGTTGTTATTTCTTTTTCATTTTCCTATTTCAAGGTAATTTTAGATTGAGTACTAACCCTTTATCTCTAGTTTTAACTCTTTTTTATTTCTGCAAATATTTAGTTTTCTTTTTAGTTTAGTATTTTATTTCCTATTTTTAGTTTAGTAATCTAATCTAAAATTTTAATTGATAAAATAATAGCAATCTCCTTTGAGTAGAAGTAGTCATTACGCCCCAGGGAAATACGACCTTGATACTAATCTTTAGTATTATATACTATAACCGATAAGGTACGCTTGCCTTTATTGAATATAGAATCATAAAAAATTCTCAACCACCACATCCACCTTCTCCTCTAACCCTCTCTCAGCCGTTGCGATTCCTTATATTAGAACACCTGCTAATCACTCCAAAAGAGAAGTCAATAGTAACTACATTTAAAATATAACGCGAGTACCTAAATTTAATTCGCGAACACTTTGTAATCTCTTCAAAATAGCAGTCAAAAGCAGGTAAATTTAAAATATAACGCAAGTACCTGAATTGAACTCGCAAACGCCTGCTAATCTCTATAAAGGAGAAGTCAAAAGAAGGTAAATTTAAAATATAACACGAGTACCTGAAGTAAACTCGTGAATACATTCTAATCTATATAAACGAGAAATCAATAGCAGGTATATTTAAATATAACGCAAGTATCTAAAGTAAACTCATGAACACCTGCTAATTTCTCCAAAAAAGAAGTGAAAATCAGGTATATTTAAAATATAATGCGAGCATCTAAAGTGTCCTAACGAACACCTGCTAATCTCTCCAAAAGAGAAATGAAAAGCACTTAAATTTAAAAAATAACGCGAGTACATGAACTGAAGTAGAGAATACTTTCTAATCTCACTAAAAGAGAAGTCAAAGGTAGGAAAATTTAAAATTTTACACGAGTAACTTATGTTAACTCGTGAACACCTGCTAATCTTAACAAAAGAGAGGTCAAAAGTAGGTAAATTAAAAAATAATGTGAGTTCCTTAATTGAACTCGTGAACACCTACTAATCCCTGCAAAAGAGAAGCGAAAATAGGTAAATTAAAAATATAATGCTAGTAGATAAAGTGAACTCGTGAACTCTTGCTAATCTTTCAAAGGAGAAGTCAAGAGCTAGTAAATTTAAAATATAATGCGAGTACCTGAAGTTAAATCGTGAACACCTGCTAATCTCTACAAAAGAGAGGTTAAAAGCAGGTAAATTGAAAATATTACTCGAGTCCCTGACGTGAACACGCAAACCCCTGCTAATCGCTACAAAGATGAAGTCAAAAGTAGTTAAATTTAAAATATAATGCGAGTAAATAAAGTGAATTCGCATGCACCTATTAATCCATGCAAAAGAGATGTCAAATATATGTAAATTTAAAATACAATGCGAGTACCTGAAGTGAACTCGCAAAAACCTTCTAATTTCTCAAAAAGAGAAATCAAAATCAGGTAATTTTAAAATATAACGAGAGTACCTCAAGTGAACTCGCGAACACCTATTAATCTATCTCAAAGAGAAGTCAAAAGCACGTGTATTTAAAAAATAACGCGAGTACCTGAAGAGAATTCGTGAACACCTGCTTATCTCTGTAAAAGAGAAGTCAAAAGCACGTAAATTTAAAATATAATGCGAGTACCTGAAGAGAACACGTGATGTAAGACCCTTTTTTTCTCTTAAACCACAGGGGTCTTATGCCCAGAACTGACGCTTTGTGATAAGACCAACACACCCGGGAAGGTCGCCACTACAAAACCTCGATCCTGCGGGACATACTAATCGTAGAACAGTAGAATAAATATAATAGTAAAATAAAACTCAAATACTGCTCCACAAAATCACATGAATATAAAATAAATCTCCACGAAGTGAGAGTCCACAACAATGATAATTAAGAGAACTAATACGAGGGCACCTGCCCGATACGTTAAAATCCTCACAACAAATCGCTCAATCACGAAAGCAAATCTATAATATCAACTAATGATCGGGACTCACTATCCCAGCTGCCTGAACTCCAGTGCTAGACTGTCCCGTCTCCAAGCGTACCTACCTCTGGGGCTGCATCTCCTAGTTCGGCTCCACGATCCCAAAATGATTTGGTCAACGATCGTTCGTCTAAAAGACTAAGTCCTATCATCCCCCACCCCACACCCAGGGCTCCTAGGCACTGAGCGATGAGATGGAAAGGGAAGGTAATGAAGGTGGACAGTAACAAAGGTAAGGAGATGGCGGCGTAACTAGTCTATCATTAGATAATAAACAGAGCAAGTATATGTAAGAAGTAGTAGGTAAGCATCATAAGTATACACAAGAACACGTGAGCAAGTAAAGAAGGAGAAGGTAAATTAAGTATATAACCATTATCTATAGGAATGCCCGTAAAAACCTATAGACCAAGGGGTTGTTTTTCAAGGCCAATTGTATAAAGTGTCCCATACCAAAGTATATAATAGGTGTCAAGGGTTATATGTAATGATGATGCTATGTCATGCATGTATGATATGATGTGAACATTCAAGTGCAACACACACACTCGACTCTATGCACACCGACCTTTAGTTCCCCCTTTTTAGAGCCTAACCACCCAGGATACCTCCGTAGTGGCAAAAGAAAGCGGTGGGTTGGGCCTCGCCCACCTCTAAAACGGTATCAACACTACCAGTCAGACCTATCATATGCCTCAACGTTGTTATACTTATCAGAGCTCCTGCATACTCTTGTCGGTTATGCACTAGACTTTATTTGGCCAAGTACTAAACCACACCTGCCGAGTCAATGTATTGGTGTCGGTGTGATGACTCTCCTATACCGAAGACCCACCACCTTTTTATCTTATGCACATGCAATATTACTATATCTTTCCACCGGGCCTAAGCTCCCCGTACTATCCCATCCATCACAAAACCATCCGTGCCATCGTCTAGCCTGACTAACCCGTCCGTCACCATTATCTACCGAGCCACTGGCTCACCGGGCTCACTTGCCCATCACTAAAAACACCGAGTCTACCGATCATGAGTCCCAACATAACTCCCACAACACCGGGGAGTGTGAGTGTAAGTGTAATACTAGTTATACTAGTTATTCTTAAATATTGATCATTCTTATGATTTTGGTTATCCCAGGACTGCCCCCGGCATACCCGGTGATGGGTACTCAAAGGGCAATAGGAACTATTATGGTAGCTGAATCCCATCACTCCCTTTTGCAAGAAACTTACTATTATTGGTCAATACCCATTCCCCGGTCCCTTTTAATGTTATACTGGATCAAACCCTAGTGTATTTTGACTCTCCTTCTCTCTACAGGAAAGACGACCTTTCATCGATCCCGAGCACCAACTAACACTAACCAACCAATCATTCCCCTCTTCAAGACTCTTAATGAAACTCACTTTTTCATCTTACAAAATCAGCACATATTACTCCCCACTTCCTATATATATATCCAAAGTTATCACAATTTCCGCAGCTTTACTAAATGCAGACCAACCTAAGCTATATGATGTACATGATAGGAGGTACTCTAAATTTTCATTCAAATGCACTAAGATAATTATTGTGGGCCTACCATGACACATTTAGCCTAAATTCAGAAACTTGTAATTTTCCTAATTAATTTAGTATTTATTAGATTTTCCCAAAAGTTAGATAATGGGTAATTTTGAACATGAAGTACTAGATTTTCTTAAGTTAGGGCCACCCAAAAATTAAGAACAATAAATGATAGCAAAATATTAGTTTTTTCCAAATTTCACATTTTTTCATAAATAAAATAACCTTTAAATAATTAATTCAAGATAATCCAAATGATTAGAGCTAATGAAGGGAGTACCATAAATTATAGTCCAGAAATTATATAAAAATTACCAGAGCCTTAACATGATTGTACAAAACTACTAACTAAGTTTCATGCAATTCCAAGGTTTGTGAGCTATGTATAAAAATACTTCCAATAATTCCGTTAAAGTGCACTTTGTGAAGAAACATTCTCATAAACTCATCCAATTGATATGTGATAATTTTCTAGACTTCATCATACCCAAAAAAGTTCACCGGTAATTAACACAATTTTAGAGCAAGGTACACTATTTATTATCTATTTACCAAAATATGGAGCACTAGTTTACTTTACACATAAAGTACTAAGAAGAAATGCCCACTTGATCCAAATAATTTACTAGTGCCTCTAAATCATATTAAATTAATCTTGCTAGAGTTTCATATCATTATAAGGTAATCTAACCATTGTTACTTTAAAATCATCAAAAAGGGAAAGGTGGGGATTATACCTACAAGTATAAGCTACAATTTTCTAAACATCCTATAATAAATCTCAGAGGTAAACAACAATATAAAATTACTTCTACCAAAATTTCATGACCATCTAAGATCATATGACCCTCCTATATTTATATAAAACGTATTGGCCTAAACTAGCCCTAATATGTTTATGTTGTGTGCTTAAGTCTAAATGACACCAAATTCCTTCCTATGGCATTTCACCACCCTAAGATCACATGGACTAAACACCAAGTCCATATAAGGAGACATATCACTCCATGTCCTTCACAAACCCCCAAAGATCAACCTTAGGTTTTAACCTAGGGTTCTAGGGAAAATCCACTCTAATCCACCCTAAACTCCATGTGAGGGTGTTTAAACTAATCATGGGGATCTGGCCAAATTCCCAACCCCTTTGGGTGAGAATTGTCCCCTCCATGCCCCAATCTCACTCTGGCCCAAATTAACCCTTAAAGGGCCACACTTTGGTCTCACCAAAACCTATTCAAATCTATCCCAATTAGGATGAGATTTTTATCATGTTCATGCCAAGAAACTAAGAGATAGACAACCAAATTTTGTTGGGTTTAGAGGTCATTAGACCCCTTAAATAACTCATATAATGATTATTAAATTTCTACAAAAACTTTAGGAAAATGTTTTTCAAAAATCTCATTTTTGTATATGTTCTCGGTATAGGTAATAGTGACCCCCAAACAAAATCTCAAGTCATTAAAATTGCTAGATTGATGCGGGCACTCAAAACACTCTCTGAACATGCCTAGCTATAGACCTCACCAAAAAGATTGTTGTGGTCTGACCTGAACTCCAAATTGGTCCAAACGAATTTTAAATTAAACTAGACTCATAGGGCTACAATTATAAAATTTTCCACGTTCTCTGAATAGGCCCCTAATAATTTTAATAATTTGTTCAAAACAGCCCAAAAATAGTGAGAGAAAATGAAATAAAAAGAATTAATGGCACGAATCTTAAGCATGATCGCGTAACTCCTTGCTTTCTTCTTCCTCCAGCCAAGGGCTATGATTAACCCAACCTAGAGTACTTCCAAGTCCATTTGTTGTCCACCCGACCTCCTATAACGACCCGGGTTTAGAGCACAGAGACAGCAGCTTGTCTCTCCCCACGACATCACTACCGGGCTGCAGCCTAAGCACCCCAACCCCTCTCCCTCCATAGGCGGGTTGTTGGTGGCCACAGATTCCAGCTCAATTGGTGATGAGAGTTGAAAGAACTCCATAGTTAAGCGTGCTCGGGCTGGAGTAGTACTGGGATGGGTGACCTCCTAGGAATTCCCCGTACGGCCCAACTTAACTATCGAGTTCTCTCATCAAATGAAGCCTGTGGCCACCAACAACCCGCCTGTGGAGGGAGAGGGGTTGGGGTGCTTGGGCTGCAGCCCGATAGCGATGTCGTGGGGAGAGACAAGTTGCGGCCTCTGAGCTCTAACCTCGGGTCGTTACAATAAAAAGTGCACTTTTCATTGTAACTCCCCAAGCCGATACAATGTGACAGTGTCACGGCTCCGCCCTAGGCGACGCTACCAGGCTACAGCCCAAGACCACAACCCCTCTCCATCAACAGGCGGGTTGTTTGTGGCCATAACCTCACTTTGATGAGTGAACTCGACAGTTAAGTTGGGCCGTACTAGGACTTCCCATGAGGTCACCCATCCAAGTACAACTCTCGCCCAAGCACGCGAAATCGACAGTTAAGTTGGTGCGCTGCTCGTCTCAGAAACTAGCCGTTCTGACGGCCCAGCACCACTTCTAGTCACCTATAATCGTGCAAAACACCGATAAGAGACCAAACAACAATGCAAAAAGCAATTATAGGAACACTCAAGTTCCTAAAACATGTGTATTTTCATTCCTAAGTGGACAATCATGGGTTCTTTTCATGTTATAACGATGACGCACACACATGTGCTCACCACCCCTTAAAGTGAATTCGTCCACGAATTCATTTAAGCTTGACCGAAACCGGTAGCTTGATACCAAATTGTAACACCCCTATCCGTCACATAGCATATAGCAGTATGTTCGGCCATGGCCCGACGCCATATACCACGGACAGACCGGTGGGTTACTTATTGAGACCAATCAACAATTTACAATGTCTTATACAGAGCATCTAGCGGAAGCATTTTATTAATTTACAAAAAATAAAGAACTCATCCAAGCATGAATGTCCACTACTCAAACCATCAGGAATGTTCAATACACAAGAACTGGCCTTATGGCCTTACAATAGTTTGCTCAAAAATAAGTGTCTTCAACTACGGCACGCAGGCCGGTCATACATGAGAATACAAGAAAACACTCCAAATTAGGGTTTCGAGGGCCAGCTCAGCAACATGGGCTTTAGCACTATTTACCGCTCTGCTCTACAGCACCTGCAATCAAGAATCCACCGCATGGTTGCAAACAAAAGCAACGGTCAACAATGCTGACCAAATTATAATGACCCCGCCCCAACCTTGGGGCAGCGATGCATTTTCCCTACACTTTGTTAGTAAAACCAAGCATTATAGTATAAACACACTTCATCACAGGCGTAGGCACGAACAGCCACACACCCCGTGCACTTAGGGCACATTCACGGCGATCCGGCCAACGTCACGTCAATTTAAGCCATAGACGTTTCCATCTCACCACCTCCCCTTGGACGGCCAACCTTATGAGCATTTTTTATTCCTGGAATGGGTCACGTTAATTTAAGCCATAGATGCTGAAGACCATCATTTATGTCAACGATTCCGCTGAATGACATAGAGTAGGTACGGTTCTGCCTGACCCGTGCTCATACCGCAACGTCAATTTAAGATATGCGTGGGTCAAGACTCCCAAGTCCTGTTTCCATCACACAGTTCACATAACCCAGTTATTATCAAGTTGGCTCCCCGGCCACTGATGCATGTAAATACGACACGCGCAATGGTCGCATAAGTAATAAAGTTTTGGGAATGAATCCCCGAGTGTCGGTCTCTTGAGGAATGCAATTAGCGTAGAACAACGAACGATCCGAAATTATTGTTATGAGAGTTAATTAAAGAAAGGAAAAATAAAGGGCTTTGAAGGTGGTTTTGCAATCAAATAAACTAAAGTGAAATATGCGGGTCACAATCACCGCTTCACAAGGTTAGATGGATGTAACGGCCGCGATGCCGTACTTCGGTAAGGCGAATGGACGGTGAGCCAGTGAGTGAGGTGTTTCGTGCGGAGTGCAATTGAATGGAACGAAGGAACGGAGTGAAGTGAGATGGGGCGAGCCGCATCAAATCACAAATCTCACGAGCAAGATTAAACAACAATAATCTAATTAGAACAACTAGAAATAAAAGTCATTACAAGCTTAAGTCATTTTATACAACAAGAGAGACGAAGAAAGACTAAACGAAGAAAGTGAAGATCCACCGCGGTTGTTGGTCGGAGGTGCGAGTTGTAAATACGCTTCCACGCGCAGTCCGAGGAGGTTTCCAGTACCGACGAACTGTGACCTCGAGGGCCTTTAAGTCCGTTCTCTAGGTTGTATTCATCATCTTCTTAGGTGGAAAGCTCGGAGAAGAGGTCTTTAATGGCCGGGAGGATCACCGGAGCATGCGAAACGCTTTAGAATCGCCGAAAAATGACCTCCCGATGGTAGGGATGAAGGTGGAGATGGATGGAACTCCTGGGATGCGGAACGACGAAGTGCGGCAAATATTGATCAAGGGTCCGTGCCATAATTCACGGAACAGGTTGATTTATAGAAGCAGAGTTAAATAGCGCGCACGACCACTGGCACACGACCAGTGGTCGTGCGCGAACAAAGTCAGCGCCCGTGCGATAACAACCTGTAGAACATGCACCAGGAAATCAAAGCTCGCGCACGATCTGCAGCGCACGATCAGTGATCGTGCGAAATGGAGAGACAGAACTTTTTAAAAGAGGGCATGACTGCGCACGACCGACAACGCACGAGCAGTGATTGTTCGCGGTATAGCTGGTGACCGTGCGATATGGCGGGGCAGAACTTTCACAAGAGAAGCCAGACTACGCACGACCGATGATCGTGCGCCAAAGATGTCGATGGTCGTGCGTGGGTAAAAATGCACGACCATTGACTCCTTTGCCAAAAAATGGTGAAAGCCCTATCCTGGACGCCCACACGATCCCCGAACCTGCAGGAAAACTGGACGGGTTGTCGATCATAGCTGTCACAGATATTAAAAAAATTCATTGCAAGAGGGAAATACACACACGCACAAAAATAGGCTAATAAAGTGCACAAGACGTGGAATGTCGTAGCGAACCAAAAGGAGTGCTAATGGCGCTAAATGGCAGTGTAAAGTCATGAAATGAATCTTAGATGAGTCCAGAATTCGGTATGAAATGGGGACTCATCACACCCCTAGACTTAACCATTTGCACGTCCCGGGCAAATAATCATCTCATGAACTCAAAAATAGCTAGCTTACGAAGTAACTTCAATTTAAAGTAGAACGAGAAATCGAAAACTCAAGTGTATAGAAAATATAATAGAAGAAATTTTTAATTATACTATGAAATTTATAACTTTCGACAAACGTAAAAAGATATTGTCACTACTCAAAAATTGAATGCCGGAGAATCGCTCGGTCATGTGTAGGAAGAAAATAGGCAAGTCGCTTGGCTAAGCATTGCCAAAGATCGGGGCTCGTGATCACCTCCAAAGGAATCCACCAATGTCGGGAACCATATGCTTGCCCGTTCGCACACTCTCCACGGCACTAGTTTGACTCTAGCGTGAGTCCGTAGGACTTCGAGTAATAATGGGGCTTAGGTTATGGTGAGGAAAACAAGGATAAACAAGATAGGTAATGCATCAAACCAAAATGAGCTAACGTACAAAAAAAGTAACCGCTAACCACCAAATAAACGCAGGTGCACCACACCCCCTGACTTACTTTTACAAATGGGTGTGTGCACCGCCTACTCCAAACAACAATCCCATCTCAAAAAGATTGTTCATTTAAACTTTGTGTTATTTCTTTTCTTTTCCTTTTTTTTCCTTTTCTTTTATCGATTTTTCTTTTAAGCTTTCACATTTTTATTTTAATAAATCAGCACATTTTTCTTTTGGGCACATCCACATATAACAAAAACGAATCACCACATAACAACCCAACGTAAAATGTAAACTACTAATGCTCGAATTGGGCATGCGACTAGGATCGGCTATGAGGCTTTGGCGAATATAGTGGAGCTGAATAAAAAGGAAGGGTAGGCACAAAGGGGCTAGCGAGGGCGACGTTAGGAAAGGGTACAAAGCTAAACCGGGCCAACATGATGGCCTACATCACTCTCACGCTAGACTAACCATTCACCAATGCTTCAAATGTAGCTTCGGGCAAGTTCTTAGCCACCGAGAGAAATGATCCGTCCTCTCAACTCGAGCAATACAAAGTTAGAGACGCCTAATCACATTCCTACGCTACCGATAGATTGCTCCGGATTCACAATTTTGAGTAGGACAAACATGATTTACGGGTGCAGAAAAAAATATAAATTTACAAGCATAAAGAAAAATTAAACCTATACAATTTCTACACCGCGTGAGTACTCGATTAGGAGCACTGCACGAGTTTCGAACTACTGTAAATTAAAATCCAAAGTCAGCACCGCCATTTTAAAATTGACACAAAATGACAACATTGAATCGAGCCGCGCGCGTGGTTAAGTGCGCGCTCGTGTGGGTGGCAAGGTGTGTGCAGCAATATTCTACAATAATGAAGCATAAAATAAAACTACTGGCATGCTATTAATATGATCGTGGAAAGCATAAGCGGCTCTTCCCCCTAGACTTGAAAGAAAACATCGGTAGAAATGAAAATAGACATCTAAAAAAAAGATGGCTGAGGAGAAAGGGTACCTATGCTCCAAAGAATGAGAATACAAGAAGGCGGAGGTGCTACATCGCACAAAAGTATGCTGGACCTGCGAATTAGGTTGATCAGAAGAAAAGACAAATAACAGAAAATATAATAGAAGATCAAAGTAAAAAGCACAAAAAGACGGACCAAAAAGGTCCAAGCTTGGGTTTTCTTCCGAATAGCCCTTTTGTTTACCGTCCTTAAGGTGGACCAAGTACCTGTATTAACAGTTTATATATTGTTCTTGAAGTTTATTAGGAAAAAAAAACAGAACACTCATGAGACACAGAATCTGAAGATAAAAATGCAGAGGAAAAAGAGCTCAAACATAGTAGTTCCAACAAAAATAGAAGACCCGCTGCGAAAATTGGTGATCAAGGCGTCACGGTATCACTATGCGAGGGGTCGGCGAGCTACAAGCTTTGAGGTTCGCCAATGATAGCACAACCATCATACAATTTTAGTCAGTGCCCGTTGACTTTAAAATTGTCTCCGCTCTTCCCGGTTATTTCAATTGCGCCAAAAGGGGAGACTCCGATCACTGTGAAGGGGCCGCTCCACCGCAATTTTAACTTTCCTGGAAACAAACGGAGGCGGGAGTTGTACATCAAGACTTGGTCTCCCTGCTAGAATTCTTTTGGGATGATGTGACGGTCGTGCCATTTTTTTGTTTTTTCATTGTAAATCTGCGCGTTCTCGTAAGCAAAATGTCGGAGCTCCTCCAGCTCATTCAGTTGAGAGCGGCGCTTGCCCGCTGCAGCCTCGATGTCCATGTTTAGCAATTTGGTTGCCCATAATGCTTTGTGTTCTAACTCGACCAGTAAGTGGCAAGCTTTTCCATAGACAAGTTGAAAGGGAGTCATACCGATAGGGGTTTTGAAGGCGGTTGGGTATGCCCATAAGGCATCATCAACCTTCATGGCCCACTCTTTCCTGTTGGAATTAATAGATTTTTCAATGATTCTTTTGAGCTCCCTATTTGAGAGTTCTACCTACCCACATGTTTGAGGATGGTATGCAAGAAAGATTTTGTGGTGAACTCCAAACTTCTTCTTGAGTTGCAAGAAAGATTTGTTGCAGAAATGGCTGCCTCCAACGCTGATGATGGTACGCGGAGCACAAAATCTAGAAAAAATATTCTTGTGTAAGAAAGTCAAAACCGTGCGGGCGTCATTTGCGGCAACAGCTTCGGCCTCAACACACTTGGAGACATAGTCAACCGCGACAATAATATAGAGTTTACTGTGCGACATTGGGAAGGGTCCCATGAAATCGATCCCCCAAACGTCAAATGTCTCGCAGACGAGCATGTTGTTGAGAGGCATTTCGTCCCTTTTTGAAATATTTCATGTCCTCTGACATTCATTGCATTTGGCAACGTACGTTTGGGCGTCTCTGAAAAGGGTTGGCCAAAATAGGCCACATTGTAATATCTTAGGTGCCGTTTTGGTTGCGCCAAAATGCCCGCCGGCCTCCCGGTCATGACAGTGATTTAAAACAGATTGGAATTCAATCTCGGGTATGTAGCGCCTATTGACTCCGTCATTGCACGAACGGAAAAGTAACGGGTCTTCCCAGAAATAATATTTGGCATAAGATAGAAGTTTCCGCTTTTGCTGCGATGATAGGCTTGGAGAGATAGATTTGCAAGCGAGGTAGTTGGCCATGTATGCGTACCACGGGATTGTAGGAGGGAGTGAAGTGATGGAGAATAACCGTTCATTCGGGAAACAATCAGCTATCTCATTGCGCTCATAATTTGATGTAGCTCCTTCAATATCGCTCTCCAATCTTTATAGGTGATCAGCTATGACATTCTCCACTCCTTTCTTATTGCGGATCTCGATGGCATATTCTTGCAGCAGAAGAATCCAACGGATTAGCCGGGGCTTGGCATCTTTTTTCTTGAATAAATACCTGAGTGCAGCATGGTTAGTGTAAACAATGACCTTGGATAACACTAAGTACGAATGGAATTTTTCAAAAGCAAAGATGACCGCCAACAACTCCTTTTCTGTAGTGGTATAATTCATTTGGGCATCGTTGAGAGTTCGTCTCGCATACGAGATGGTATAAAATATTTTGTCTCTCCTTTGACCAAACACCGCACCTACTACAACATCGCTTGCATCGCACATGTCTTCGAAGGGTTAAGTCCAATCTAGTGCCACCAAAATTGGAGCGGAGATGAGTCGGTCCTTGAGAGTCGTAAAGGCTTTCATGCAATCTTTATTAAAGTCAAACAGAGCATCCTTAGCCAGCAGATTTGTGAGGGGTTTGGATATTGATGAAAAATTTCTAATGAATCTATGATAATAGCCAGCGTGTCCCAGGAAGCTGTGGATACCGTTGACGGTAGATGGAGGAGGAAGATTTTTGATGATACTGACTTTGGCTTGGTCGACTTCGAGCCCCCAACGAGAGACCTTATGGCCCAAGACGATGCCCTGGCGAACCATGAAGTGGCATTTTTCCCAATTCAGGACGAGGTTAGTATCATCACACCGCTTCATGGCCTTGGCTAGATTTGCTAAGCAGGAGTCAAAGATGTTCCCGAAAAGGGAGAAATCGTCCATGAATACCTCAAGAAAATCTCCAATCATGTCACCAAAAATGGCGAAAACACATCATTTGAAGGTTGCGGGAGCGTTGCACAATCCGAATGGCATTCGTCTAAATGCAAAGGTGCCTGATGGGCAAGTGATTGTTGTCTTGTCTTGATCGTCAGGGTCGACTGCTATTTGATTGTATCCCAAATAGCCGTCAAGGAAACAATAATATTCCTGACCGGCCAACTTTTCTAACATCTGATCTATGAAGGGAAGTAGGAAGTGATCTTTGCCCGTAGCCTTATTCAGTTTTTGGTCATCAATACAAACTCTCAACCCGATGACCGCATGGGTAAGTAGTTGTTCATTTTCACCATTAGCCATCACAGTAATCCCGCCCTTTTTGGGCACCACTTGAACTAGGCTAACCCATTTACTGTCACTGATTTGGTAAATTATACCAGCGTCTTGCAATTTTATAACTTCAGCCTGAACTACCTCATGCATCTTGGGGTTCAGTCTCCTTTGAGGTTGTGCCGACCGTTTGTATTTATCTTCAAGAAGGATTTTGTGCATGCAAAACGCCAGGCTAATGCCTTTTATATCAGCCAAAGATCGTCCATAGACATTTTTATATTTCTTTAAGACATTGACAAAAGCAAGTTCGTTGTCGGCGGAGAGAGAAGCGGAGATAATAACCGGACACGCTGCGCCTTCCTCCAAGAAAGCATATTTCAGGGATTTGGGCAACGGCTTCAAAGTTATGGTAGTGGTTGCGATGGAGGGTTCCTTGATCAGATGCGGAGTTTATGATAAGGTAGTGGAGGGTGTCCTCATTTTCCCATTCTGGCTCGTCCTTGTCAAGAATCAATTCGTCGCACGTGTTCGGGTCTTATATCAAATCAGCATTATCACAATTAGTGATTATGAGTTGTTGTGGTGGTTCGTAGACATTAAAAGAAATTGATTCTTCTCCAAGTCTTAGAGTTAGTTCTCCCTGGTCGACATTGATAATTGCCCGGGCAGTGGCAAGGAAGGGCCTTCCTAGAATTATAGGAACTTTGGGATCAGCCTTCTTGTCGAGGATGACGAAATCGGCCGGGAAAGCTAGGCCGGTAACCGTGACAGTGTGGTCTTAAACTATCCCACCTAGGTTTTTTATCGATCGATCAGCTAATTGCAACCTCAGATGGGTGGGTTGAAGAATCCCAACTCCTAGCTCTTGTAAGATGGAGAGAGGTATCAGATTTGTCGAAGCTCCCAAATCACAAATTGTGTGGCCAAATCTGTGGAGGCTAATTCTGTAGGGGATGGTGAAGCTGCCAGGATCTCTGCGTTTTGTTTGAGGATAGCTAGTGAGGAGAGTGGAACACTCTTCAGTGAGGTTAACCATCTTCAGTCCTTCCAAGGATTTATGCCTCGAGATGAGGTTCTTGAGGAACTTGGAATATCCTAGGATCTGAGTGATAGCTTCAGTCAAAGGTATGCTAACTTGAACTCCTTTCATGATCTCAAGGAACTTATGAAATTGCCTTTTGGTCTTTTCATTCTTTAGTCAATGGGGAAATAGCGGCCTCACGGTGTTCTTCATGGTTGGCGGAACTGTCATGGGTTCTTGCTCGATCAGCGAAGACGTAAGTTCAATTATCGAATCAGAAATGGGTACACAAGAAGATTGTGCAGGAGGATCAGGAGGCAAGGCTCTCTCAAGGCTTTTTCAACTTGTCACTCTCATTGAATGTACTGTTTCCTGCTTCAGATCGACTCAACTTAGCTGCGCTTCCGTAAGAATCCCGAAGGCTATTAGTAGACGTTGAATTGTGGTAGCTTGTTCGTTGAACATTTCCATAATTCTGCATACAAATGCGAAAAATAGCTCAATCTTCGACACAGGAGGATTGATGGCTTCATCAAGGACCACCGATTTTATCTCCATGGAAAGATTGGGGTAAAGCAAAGTGTTCCAATGCCTTCTAGTTTGGGCAATGTTGTCAATAATCTCCCAAGCATCTTTGCTGGATTTGTTAAACAGAGTTCCGCTTGCTGCGACATCAAGTAGTGGCCGGAATCTGTCTAAAATACCAAAGTAAAAAAGTTTGGACCAGGAGAATGTCCGACACTTCCACTCTGCAACATTCCCTCCGTAGAGACTGAAAACTTTCCCAAGTAGTGAACAAGGTTTCTTCCTCTCTTTGGGAGAAGGTGATGAGCTCCTTATAATTGTCTCTAGTTAGCATTCGCTGCCTGAATTTTGTCAAAACGTTTCCTTCGAGTTGCTTCCAATAATAAGGTATTCCCTTTAGTATATCATGATACCATTGTTTTGCGCCGTCCTTCAAAGAAAAGGAGAAGAGATGAATCTTCAGCTGCTCGCATTTGGAAGTGTTTGACGAACATGTGTTGTAAATTTGCAAAAACTTTTGAACGTTGCAGAAGGCATCAGTGTTTCCATCTCCATTAAATTGACAGTTTTCGATGATATATTCGATCAAGTCAGGTGAGATTTCGAAACAGTCATTACCCATTTCCACTCGATTGGTGAGGTTGGATTGATAGGTTTGCTGCTTAATAGAATGCATTGAGAGAGGGCTGACCCTGCATTCACTGCGACAACTAAACAAAGAAACAGCGGTCAAAAAACACTAACTCTCACAATAATACTTTCAAACGTCATGGTTGTTCTACAGTTGCATTCCCCGGCAACGGTGCCAAAAACTTGATGCGTGTAAATACGGCAAGCGCACTGGTCGCATAAGTAATAAACTTTTGGGAATGAATCCCCGAGTGTCAGTCTCTTGAGGAATGCAATTAGCGTAGAACAACTAATGATCCGAAATTATCGTTATGATAGTTAATCAAAAAAAGGAAAAATAAAGGGCTTTGAAGGTGGTTTTGCAAACAAATAAACAAAAGCGAAATATACGGGTCGTAATCACCGCTTCACAAGGTGAGATGGATGTAACGGCCGCGATGCCATACTTCGGTAAGGCAAATGGACGGTGAGCCAGTGAGTGAGGTGTTTCGTGCGGAGTGCAATCGAATGGAAGGAAGGAACGAAGTGAAGTGAGATGGGGAGAGGCGCATCTAATCACAAATCTCACGAGCAAGATTAAACAACAATAATCTAATTAAAACAACTAGAAATCGAAGTCATTACAAGCTTATGTAATTTCATACAACAAGAGAGATGGAGAAAGACTAAACAAAGAAAGTGAAGATCCACCGCGGTTGTTGGCTGGAGGTGCGGGTTATCAATCCGCTTCCACGCGCAGTCCGAGGAGGCTTCCGGTACTGACAAGCTGTCACCTCGAGGGCCTTTAAGTCCGTTCTCTAGTTTGTCTTCATCATCTTCTTCAGTGGAAAGCTCGGAGAAGAGGTCTTTAATGGCCGGGAGGATCACCGGAGGATGCAGAACGCTTTAGAATTGCCTGAAAATGACCTCCTGATTGTAGGGATGAAGGTGGAGATGGATGGAACTCTTGGGATGCGGAACGGCGAAGTGCGGCAAAGATCGATCCAGGGTCCATGCCATAATTCGCGGAACAGGCCAATTTATAGAAGCAGAGTTAAATAGCGCGCACGACAACTGGCGCACGACCAGTGGTCATGCGCGAACAAAGTCAGCGCCCGTGCGACAACAACCTGTAGAACCTGCACCAGGAAATCAAAGCTCGCGCATGATCAGCAGCGCACGATCAGTGATCATACGAAATGGCGAGACAGAACTTTTCAAAAGAGGGCATGACTGCGCACGACCGGCAACGCACGAGCAGTGATCCTGCGCGGTATAGCTGGTGGCCGTGCGATATGGCGGGGGAGAACTTTCACAAGAGAAGACAGACTGCGCATAACCAATGATCGTGCGATAAAGAGGTTGATGGTCGTGCGTGGGTAAAAACGCACGACCATTGACTCCTTTGCCAAAAAATGGTGAAAGCCCTATCCCGGACGCCCACACGATCCCCGAACCTGCAGGAAAACTTGACGGGTTGTCGATCATGGTTGTCACAGATATTAATAAAATGCATAGCAAGAGGGAAATACACACACACACACAGAAATAGGCTAATAAAGTTCACAAGACGTGGAATGTCATAGTGAACCAAAAGGAGTGCTAATGGCGCTAAATGGCAGTGCAAAGTCATGAAATGAAGCCTAGATGAGTCCAGAATTCGGTATGAAATGGGGACTCATCAGCTACCATGTGGCAAAACCACGCATTTTCCCAATTTTTTGGGTGCACTTGGAGTTAGTCCCCAAGGCTCCCTATTGCAATCTACCTCGTAGAAAACCCGAAAAAAAACATTCTCACGGAGTCTTCTCCGGCCATTTATGCAATGCAACATCACTGATCCAGACCAACTTGTCCAGGTAGGCTTCGCACATCATGCCAATGTCCGTTCTCGTATGCAGACTCTACACAAGGGGGACTTTACATATCTACCCTAAGGAACGCCACAAACTCACCGCACACTCGCGGGAGAGGGCTTCCTATTCAAAGTAAAAGAGGACTTCAAATGTCCTAGGATGAGAATCGTTGCCTTGGCATTTTTCCTTGGCACCATAGAAATCTATGCTGATGTAAAACACCGCAATCTCCTTGCCTCCGTAGATCCGAAGTCAGCTCGCGATTTGGAGCCCCGAAACTCCGCTAGTGACCGGATCTAGCCTTCCTTCTTCCTCCTTGCTCTCTCCTCTCTCTAGGATTTAGAAAGAGAGTGAATCCAAGATTATGAGGGCTTTACACCCCTGAACTGGCCTTAACCCTAAGGTGGGAAAAGCCTGAGCCATCAGATCCAAAAACAAGGAAACGAACGACTGTGATTCAGCCAGAAATTCTGAAACCTGGGCCGGACACGGCTTGCAACACGCCTGTGTCCAAGGCCATGTCACTCATTCGCCGTCAAAACTGTTGCATCCTAAAAGAACACAGGCACTCGACACGCCCGTGCCTGGCTTGACACGTCCGTGTCATCCATTACACGCCCGTGTCACTGGGCGTGTCCCTCCAACGACACAGGTCCAAAACAACCAGAGCACGACACGGCCATGTGACACGACTATGTCATGTGCCATGTGCTAGACTCGCCTTGGGACACTCCCGTGTCCCAGGACATGTAGCTGCCTTAGCACAACTCGCCAAACGACCCGAGCAGGACACGGGCATTCGACACACCCGTGTCAAATTACACACGCCAGTGTCGGAACCGAATACGCTTGGGCTATGGCCGTTAGACCTCACTCAAAGATCGTTGAAAGAAAGGATTTGAGTGACTGACACGTCCTGGGACACGCCTGTGTCCCAGGCCGTGTTCACCCCCCAACGACCATTGAACCCAGAAATCGTCGACCACAAGACCAATGCCGAACCCGAGCACGATACGCCCTGGGATATGCCCGTTTCCCAGGCCGTGTCAGCTCTACCAAATCCCAAATTTTGCTCAAAATGCCACCGGTAACCCTTTTGAGTTTCGGGGCATTACACCACCTCCCTTGCAAACCACCACCAGCACCACCTCCGTTGAGGTGGGGGATATTGGCCGGAGGTGGTTTGGCCGCCGGAGACGGCAGATTCTAGCGAACCTGACACTTTCGTATTCACAAAAAACTAGTGGAAAAATTCCACTGGAACGTGCTCAATTGAGCCTGATAATCTTCACTATAGATTCCTAAGATCTAACCCATGAAGATGCAGTAGAGGAGGACCAGATTTGTGTCCTAAAGACGTACGCTTTGCCTCTTCACAATTCCGGCTACTGAGCTTCTGGCTCTTCTGCAAGTTCTACACCAACCTCCATGGAATTGAAAAGTATTCGGGTGAAATGCTTGCCCTTGCTCTGGTGAAGGTCTTTAAAGAAGGAATTATGGAGAAGAGGCTTGTAACTCCCCAATGACATTAAATTTCATTAATGGTCATTAATTCCATTCCTTCGGTTTCAACCAAATTAATGGGGTTGAGCCACCCCAATGGCTGTCCACCTCTAGAAAAACTTCTCCTCTCTTTCAGAGGAGTAAAAGCCCCATAAAAGCGGGGGTTATGGATCCACCATGGCCATAATGGCCATTGAGCCGAGCTTTCTCTCTCCTCCATATCACTAATTCCAAACACTTAGTTCGACGAATTTACTCTATTCGTCGAACTCCATTCGACAAAATGGTTTTATTCATCGAACTCTACTCGATGAATTGGCTCTATTCGTCGAACTCCGCGCAACGAATTTGTACTATTCGTCGAGCTCCGCTAGACGAATTTGCCCCATTCGACGAAGTTTGAACCTTGTTCTACAAACATGCTCCATTCATCGAACTCCATTCGATGAACTTTGAAACTAGTTCAGCCTGTTAATTAGAACAAGCAAACTGGGCCGAGAATTCCTCTAAGGCAAAAGTGTTGAGTGCACTCAACACACTCAAAGC
This sequence comes from Platanthera zijinensis, assembly GCA_039513925.1. Classification (NCBI taxonomy): domain Eukaryota; kingdom Viridiplantae; phylum Streptophyta; class Magnoliopsida; order Asparagales; family Orchidaceae; genus Platanthera; species Platanthera zijinensis. Next base: position 164,518,570 of record CM077084.1, read on the forward strand.
CTAAGTCGATCTGAACTATTTCCAAGTAAAATGGCATTGAGTGAGCTCAAATCCCTCAACACAATTCATTCTATGGCGTTGAGTGCGCTTAACGCACTCAACGCCACGAGCCAAAATAATTTCAAGTATAATGACTTTGAGTGAGCTCAACTCACTCAACGCCAAACAGTCTATAGAGTTGAGTGCGATTAACACACTCAATGCCCCGAGCCACAATCTTCCCAAGTAAAATGGCGTTGAGTGCACTCAACACACTCAATGCCAATCAGTCCATGGCATTGAGTGCACTCAACACACTCAATGCCCGGAGCCCAAAAATCTTCCGAAGTAAAATGGCATTGAGTGCACTACACACACTCAACGCCAATCAGCCCATGGCGTTGAGTGAACTCCACTCACTCAATGCCCAAAACCCAAAAGTATTTCTAAGTAAAATGTCGTTGAGTGCACTCAACGCCAATCAGCCTATGGTGTTGAGTGCACTCCATGCACTCAACGCCCTGAGCCCAAATGTCTTTCTATGTAAAATAGCATTGAGTACACTCAACACACTCAACGCCAATCAGCCCATGGTGTTGAGTGCACTCTTCGCACTCAACGCCCCGAGCCCAAAAGTCTTTCTAAGTAAATACCTGATCAAACCATCGAGTCCTGTCGACTCACTCGACGCTTCCCAAACTTGAGTCAACTTGGCCTCTTTTTGGTGGACCCCAATGGGTCCTTGGTGAACCATTGGCCTTCCTTATGGTTAGAGGTGCCATAATTGGATCATGGAACCAAGTTAAAAGACCTTTGGTCATTCCTAAGCTAGTAATTGGAATTCTACTATTTCTAGACGAAGGTGGTTCACACCTTCATTCCTAGGTTCACATGGTCTTCCTGGGCTTCCTAGGGTTTTTTCAAGACCTAGTCATGACAAAACCACTCTTTGGGGTCTATATGTTTGATAGATGTTACATCCAAACACCTATTAATTAATCTAAAAGAGAAGTCAAAAGAAGGTAAATTTAAAATATAACGTGAGTACCTGATGTGAACTTGCGAACACCTATTAATCTCTCGAGAAGAGATGACAAAAGCAGGTAAATTTAAAATATAATGTGAGTACCAGAAGTGAACACGTGAACACCTATTAATCTCTTCAAAAGGGAAGTCAAATAAAGGTAAAAATAAAATATAATGTGTGTACTTGAAGTGAACTCTCGAAAACCTTCTAATTTCTCCAATAGAGAGTCAAAAGCACGTAATTTTAAAATATAACGTGAGTACATGAAGTGAAATCACGAACACCTACTAATCTCTCTAAATGAGAAGTCGAAAGTAAGCACATTTAAAATATAACGCAAGTACCTGATGTTAATTCGCGAACACTTGCTAATCTCTACAAAATAGAAGTCAAAAGCAGGTAAATTTATAATATAACTCGAGTACTCGAAGTGAACTCGTGAACACCTGCTAATTCTCCAATAGATAAGTCAAAAGCATGTATATTTAAAATATAACGCGAGTAGTTGATTTGAATTTGTGAAGACATGCTAATCTCCTAAAAAGAGAAGTATAAAGCAAAAAAAATATTAAAATATAACGCAAGTACCTGAAGTGAAATCACGAACACCTGCTAATATATCCAAAAGAGAAGTCAAAAGCAGGTAAATTTAAAATATAAATCGTGTACCTGAAGTGAACTCGCGAACACTTGTTAATCTCTCTAAAAGAGATGTCAAAAATAGATAAATATAAAATATAATGCAAGTACCTGAGGTGAACTCGCAAAAACCTGCTATTCTCTGCAATGGAGAAGTCAAAATCAGGTAAATTTAAAATATAACACGAGTATCTAAATTGAACTCGCGAACACCTGCTAATCTCAGCAAAGAAATAGTCAAAAGCAAGTAAATTTAAAATATAACAAGAGTACCTGAAGTTAACTCGGGAACATCTACAAATCTCTATAAAGAGAAGTCAAAAGCAGGTAAATTGAAAATATTACTCTAGTATTTGAAGTGAACACACGAACACCCGCTAATCTCTCCAAAAGAGAAGTCAAAAGCAGGTAAAATTAAAAAATAATACAAGTACATGAAGTGATCTCACGAACACCTCCTAGACTCAACAAACAAGATGTCAAAAGAAGGTAAATTTAAAGTATAACGTGAGTACCTAAATTAAACTCGCAAACAACTGCTAATCTCTACAAAGGAGAAGTCAAAAACTGGTATATTTAAAATACAATGTTAGTACCTGAAGTGAATTCGCAAACACCTGCTAATCTCTATAAAGGAGAAGTCAAAAGTAGGTAAATAAAATATAACTTGAGTACTTGACGTGAACTCAAGAAAACCTTCTAATCTCTCCAAAGAGAAGTCAAAAGAAAGTAAATTTAAATATTACACTAGTACCTTAAGTTAACTCGCGAACACCTACTAATCTCTATAAATGAAAATTCAAAATTAGGTAAATTTAAAATATTACGCGAGTACCTGAAGTAAATTCGCAAACACCTGTTAATCTCTACAAAATAAAAGTCAAAAGCCGGTGAATTAAAAATATAACATGACTACCTGAAGTGAACTCGCGAAAACCTGTTAATATATCCAAGAGAGAAGTAAAAATCAAGTAATTTTAAATTATAAAGCGAGTACTTATAGTGAACACGTAAAAACCTATTGATATCCCCAATTGAGAAGCCAAAAGTAGGTAAATTTAAAATATAAAGCGAGTACCTGAAGTGAACTCGCGAACACCTTCTAATCTCTACAAAGGAGAAGTCAAAACCAGACAGATTTTAAATATAACACAATTATCTGAAGTGAACTCTCAAACACCTACAAATCTCTGTAAATGAGAAGTCAAAAGCAGGTAAATTTAAAATATAACATGAGTACCTGAAAGTAACTAGCGAACCCTTTCTAATCTTTATAAAAGAGAAGTCAAAAGCAGGTAAATAAAAAAAATGCGAGTATCTGAAGAGAACTCACAAACACCTTCTATTCTATCCAAAGGAGAAGTCAAAAGCTGGTAAAATTAAATATAATACTAGTACCGTAAGTAAAGTCGCAAACACTTGCTAATCTCTGTAAAGGAAAAGTCAAAAGCAGGAAAATTTAAAATATAACACGAGTGCCTGATGTGAACACGTGAAAACTTGCAAATCTCAACAAAAGAGAGGTCAAAAGTAGGTAAATTAAAAATATTATGCAACTATCTGAAGTGGACTCACAAACACCTGCTAATCCTTATAAAAGAGAAGTCAAAAGAAGGTAAATTTAAAATATTACGTGAGTAGCTGATGTGAACGTGTGAACTCCTGCTAATTTAAGCAAAGGAGAAGTCAAAAGCAGGTAAATTTAAAATATAATGCGGGTACCTGAAGTTAACTCTAGAAAAACCTTCTAATCTCTCCAAATGAAAAGTCAAAAGCTGCTAAATTTAAAATATAATGCGAGTACCTGAAGTGAACTCACGAACACCTGCTAATCTCAACAAAAGAGAGGTCAAAAGCAGGTAAATTTAAAATATAACGTGATTACCTAAACTCGTGAACAACTGCTCATCTATGTAAAAGATAAATCAAAAGCAGGCAAATTTAAAATATAACTCGAGTACCTGAAGTGAATTTTAAAATACCTACTAATCTCTTCAAAAGAGATGTCAAATATTTGTAAATTTAAAATATAATGTGAATATTTGAAGTGAACTCGTGAAAACCTTCTAATTTTTTAAAAAGCGAAGACAAAAGCAGGAAAATTTAAAATATAACGAGAGTACCTGAAGAGAACTCACAAACACCTGCTAATCTCTACAAAAGAGAAGTCAAAAGCAGGTATATTTAAAATATAATGTAAGTACATAAAGTGAATTAGCAAACACCTACTAATCTCTGCAAAATAGAAGTGAAAAGCCGTTAAATTTAAAATATAACATGAGTACCTGAATTGAAGTCGCGAACACCTATTAATTTATCCAAAAGAGAAGTCAAAAATAGGTAAATTTAAAATTTAAAGCGAGTACCTGAAGTGAACTCGCAAACACCTACTAATCTCTCTAAAAGAGAAGTCAAAAGCAGGTAAATATAAAATATAATGCGAATACCTTAAGTGGACTCGTGAATACCTGCTAATCTTTATAAAGGAAAAGTCAAAATTAGGTAAATATAAAATATAACGTGAGTACCTGTAGATAACTCGCGAACACCAACTAATCTCTCCAAAAGAGAAGTCAAAAACAGATAAATTAAAAATATAACATGAGTAGTTGAAGTGAACCCGCGAACACCTGCTAATCTCTACAAAAGAGATGCCAGATATTAGTAAATTTTAAATATAACGCGAGTAGCTAAAGTAAACTAACAAAAACCTTCTAATTTTTCCAAAAAAGAAGTCAAAATCATGTAATTTTAAAATATAATTTGAGTACCTAAAGTAGACTCGCGAACACTTGCTAATTCTCCAATAGAGAATTCAAAAGAATGTATATTTAAAATATAACGCGAGTACTTGATCTGAATTTGTGAAGACATGCTAATCTCTGCAAAAGAGAAGTATAAAGCAAAAAAATATATATAACGCGAGTATCTGAAGTGAAATCGCAAACACCTTCTAATATATCCAAAAGAGAAGTCAAAAGCAGGTAAATTTAAAATATAAATCGTGTACCTGAAGTGAACTCGCGAACACTTGTTAATCTCTCTAAAAGAGAAGTCAAAAATAGATAAATATAAAATATAATGCAAGTACCTGAAGTGAACTCGCGAATACCTGCTATTCTCTGCAAAGGAGAAGTCACAATCAGGTAAATTTAAAATATAACACGAGTATCTAAATAAAACTCGCGAACACCTGCTAATCTCAGCAAAGAAGTAGTCAAAAGCAAGTAAATTTAAAATATAACAAGAGTACCAGAAGTTAACTCGCGAACATCTACAAATCTCTATAAAAAAGAAGTCAAAAGCTGGTAAATTGAAAATATAACTCAAGTATTTGAAGTGAACTCACGAACACCTGCAAATCTTTCCAAAAGAGATGTCAAAAGCAGGTAAATTTAAAATATAATACGAGTACATGAGGTGAACTCATGAACACCTCCTAATCTCAACAAAAGAGAAGTCAAAAGAAGGTAAATTTAAAGTATAACGTGAGTACCTAAATTAAACTCGCAAATAACTGCTAATCTCTACAAAAGAGAAGTCAAAAACTGCTATATTTAAAATACAATGTTAGTACCTGAAGTGAATTCGCAAACACCTACTAATCTTTATAAAGGAGAAGTCAAAAGTAGGTAAATAAAATATAACTTGAGTACTTGACGTGAACTCGAGAAAACCTTCTAATCTCTCCAAAGAGAAGTCAAAAGAAAGTAAATTTAAATATTACACTACTACCTTAAGTTAACTCGCGAACACCTACTAATCACTATAAATGAAAAGTCAAAATTAGGTAAATTTAAAATATTACGCGAGTACCTGAAGTAAATTCGCAAACACTTGCTAATCATAATAAAATAAAAGTCAAAAGCCAGTGAATTAAAAATAGAACATGACTACCTAAAGTGAACTCGCGAAAACCTATTAATATATCCAAGAGAGAAGTCAAAATCAAGTAATTTTAAATTATAAAATGAGTACTTATATTGAACACGTAAACACCTATTGATATCCCCAATTGAGAAGCAAAAAGTAGGTAAATTTAAAATATAAAGAGAGTACCTGAAGTGAACTCGCGAACACCTTCTAATCTCTACAAAGGAGAAGTCAAAACCAGACAAATTTTAAATATAACACAAGTATCTGAAGTGAACTCTCAAACACCTACAAATCGCTGTAAATGAGAAGTCAAAAGCTGGTAAATTTAAAATATAACACGAGTACCTGAAGTTAACAAGCGAACACTTTCTAATCTTTATAAAAGAGAAGTCAAAAGCAGGTAAATTAAAAATATAATGCGAGTATCTGAAGGGAACTCACGAACACCTTCTATTCTGTCCAAAGGAGAAGTCAAAAGCAGGTAAAATTAAATATAATACTAATACCGTAAGTAAAGTCGCAAACACTTGCTAATCTCTGTATAGGAAAAGTCAAAAGCAGGAAAATTTAAAATATAACACGAGTGCCTGAAGTGAACTCGGGAACTCTGGATAATCTCTCAAAAAGAGAAGTTAAAATTAGGTAAATTTAAAATATAAAGAGAGCACCTAAGTGAACTGAAGAACACATCCTAATCTCTCCAAAACAGAAGTCAAAAGTAGGTAAAATTAAAATATAATGCGAGTACTTGAGTTGAACTCGCGAACACCTACTAATCTCTACAATGGAGAAGTCAAAAGCAGGTATATTTTAAATATAATGCGAGTACTATAATGAATTCATGAACTCCAGCTAATCTCTTCAAAGGAGAAGTCAAAAGCAGGTAATTTTAAAATATAACACGTATACCTGAAGTGAACTAGAGAAAACCTTCTAATCTCTCCAAAAGTGAAGGGAAAAGCAGATAAATTAAAAATATTACACGAGTACCTGATGTAAACTTGCAAACACCTTCTAATCTCTATAAACGAGTAGTCGAAATTAGGTAAATTTAAAATATAATGCGAGTACCATATGTGAATTCGTGAACACTTGCTAATCTCAATAAAAGAGAGATCAAAAGTTGGTAAATTTAAAATATTGCGTGAGTACCTCAAATGAACCTCGAACACTCTCTAATCTCTAAAAAAGAGAGGTCAAAAGCAACAAAATTTAAAATATAATGTGAGTAGCTTAAGTGAACTCGTGAACTCCTGCTAATCTATATAATAGAGAAGTTAAAAGCAGGTAAATTAAAAATATAACGCGCGTACCTAACGTGAACTCTAGAAAACCTCCTAATCACAATAAAAGAAATGTCAAAAGCTGCTAAATTAAAAATATAACACGACTTACTAAAGTGAACTCGCAAACACCTGCTAATCTCTACAAAAGAGAGGTCAAAAGTAGGTAAATTTAAAAAATAGCATGAGTTGCTAAAGTGAACTCGCGAACACCTGTTAATCTCTATAAAGGAAAAGTAAAAAAGCAGGTAAATTTAAAATATAATGCAAATACCTAAAGTTAATTCACAAACACCTGCTAATCTGTACAAAAGAGATATCAAATACAGGTAAATTTAAAATATAATTCTAGTACCTGAAGTGAACTCGTAAAAAATTCTAATTTCTCCAAAAGAGAAGTCAAAAGGAGGTAATTTAAAATACAATGAGAGTACCATAAGTGAACTCGCGAACACCTGCTAATCTCTCTAAAAGAGAAGTCAAAAGCAGGTAAATTTAAAATATAACTCGTGTACCTGATTTGAACTTCCGAACACCTGCTAATCTGTGTAAAGGAAAAGCCAAAATAAGGTAAATTTAAAATGTAACACGAGTATTTGAAGTGAACTCGCGAACACCTAGTAATATCTGCAAAGGAGAAGTCAAAATAAGGTAAATTTAAAATATAACACATATATTTAAAGTGAACTCATGAACACATGCTAATCTCTGCAAAGGAGAAGTAAAAAAAAGGTAAATTAAAAATATTACACGAGTACCAGATGTTAACTCGTGAACAACTGCTAATCTATATAAAAGAGATGTAAAAAGTAGGTAAATTTAAAATAGAAGTGAACTCGCTAACACCAGCTAATGTCTCCAAAAGAGAAGTCAAAAGCATGTAAATTTAAAATATAACGCGAGTACCTGCAGTGAACTCATGAACACCTACTAATCTCTCCAAAAGTGAAGTCTAAAGCAGGTAAATTTAAATTATAACGCATGAACCTGAAGTATTTTAGGGAAAACATTCTAATCTATCCAAAAGAGAAGTCAAATGCAGGTATATTTATAATATAACATGAGTATATGATGTTAACTCGCGAACACCTGCTAATCTCTATTAACGAGAAGTAAAAATTTAGAAAATTCAAAATATAATGCGAGTAACTGAAGTGAACTCGTGAACACATGTTAATCTCAACAAAAGAGTGGTTAAAAGTAGGTAAATTAAAAATATTACGCAATTATCTGAGGTTTACTCTCAAATACCTACTAATCTCTGCAAAAGAGAAGTGAAAAGCAGGCAAATTTAAAATATAATATGAGTAGCTGAAGTGAACTCATGAACTGCTAATATATACAAAAAAGAAGTCAAAAGCAGGTAAAGTTAAAATATAACGCGGGTACCCTATGTGATGTAACATCCCATTTCCGGCTAGACCCCTGGGAATGGTTTTGTCTTAACAGAACCCTGGGAAGCCCAGGAATTGAAGTTTGTCGACCCTGATTTTTAGTCAAGGGGCGGTCACGCCCGTGACCGGCCCGTCACGCCCGTGACCTAGGGCATGACTCCTTCGATGATCGTCGATCTCAGGGAAATGATCGTCGGGCGCAAAATTTTCAACGCGGCCCTACCACGCCCGTGACCTAGGTGTCACGCCCGTGACCAGGAGCGTGACCCCTTCGGCGATCGTCGATCTCAGCGCGATGATCTCCGAGCGCAGAATTTGCCTCATGACCCTGACACGCCCGTGACCTATGTGTCACGCCCGTGACCTAGGGCGTGACCACCCTTCGACGATCGTCGATCTCAGTTCGACGATCGCCGACCCCAAAATTTGGTCACCCGGCCCTGTCACGCCCGTGACCTATGTGTCACGCCCGTGACCTAGGGCATGACCACCCTTCGACGATCGTCGATCTCAGTTCGACGATCACCGAACCAAGAATTTGGTCACCCGAGCCTATCACGCCCGTGACTTATGTTGAAAGAAAAGGGATAGATACTACTCTAGAGGGGGAGTGAATAGAGTAATCAAAAATTGCACTAGCAAAGTTGACTGTCTACTCAACTCCCTTGGAGTTAATTGCGGAATGAAGGTTATAGATATTTAAGAAGTAAACCTAAAGCCTAGCACAAGTGTTGTGCACAAAAAGGAATCCTAAACAGCAATTAGCACACCTAGTTAAAACTAATCACATCCAACAGCACAAGTAATAAATCAAACAACCAGACGACACAAGGGAATTTATAGTGGTTCCCCAAACAACTTGGGTACGTCCACTCTTCTACCAACAAGGTAGGAATCCACTCAGGTTTTTGATCAGGTGCCCTGCCACCAACAAGATCTGCTTCAGGTAGATCCAGAAACCCTTTAGACTTTTGATCAGGTGTCTAAAAATCAACACAGGTTTTTGATCAGGTGCCCTGCCACCAAGGTATACTTTTGAAGGGAGTAATAACCCTTTACAGGAGGGGGAAAGGAGGTTAAAAAGTCTTCTCTATTTTAAATAGAATTAGAGAAGCTCAAGAACATGCACTGAGCTAGAAAGCTCTAAAGAGTCAAGGCTCCCCCTGGCTAAAAGAATGTCCAGGTGAAGTCTTGCTTCAGTGCAGAAAACCCTTCAAAAAATCTGAAGGAAAAAGCTACAAGAAGATAATAAATATGAATTGAAAATTCTTCTTCAGGCAGCTATCTTCTTCTTCTTCTTCTTCAAAAAGCTCTGAGTGAAGATCTTCCTGGAAGCAGGAGAACTCAGGTTGAAGAAGAGTGAAGAGCTAAAACTTCTTCTCAGTTGAATGTGAACGAGCTGAGAGCAGTTGTAAACTGTAAGTTGTAAGCTTGAATGCTGCTGTTAGCTTTTTGTATATGTGAACTAGTTTATTTCTTTCTCCAAAGAATTCCTTATATAGCAGCAGCAGCAACGGCTCTAATTTGAGTTTGAATCTTGTCTTCTACTGAAATCTGCAAGCTGGGCTGCAAATAGCATAAAGCAAGAACAAAAACTGCAGACAGATATCCTATAAAAGGATAAAGCTTTCTAAGAAACTGCAAGTAACTCTGATAAAATAATACTAGAGAAAGTCACATCAGAAGAGACTCTTTACAGCCAAAGAAGACTTTTTGAGTCTAACGGCTATAAAGGACAGCCTGGCAGATAAATCAGAAAGCATATCTTAGGTAATAAGACAAACAACTTTGTTAGAAAAAGATTGGCTAATGCATAAGGAATGGAGCAGATATTGCATGGAAATAATATCACAATTTTATTCAAATAATCTTTTATAAAATATGCCAAAAAAATATGAAATAAATCACTTCATAGAAGATGGCAAAATTACTCAAGACATACAGCAAAACGTTAAACGACCCTCGAAGATCGTCGACCGAAGCACAGAGATCGTCGACCTATCAGACAGATAGTCGAACGATGAAGATAGTCGAACTATCAAAGAAGATAGTCGAACTACCTCAGCAGATAGTCGACCTATCAGAACAGATAGTAGAGCTATCAGATAATCGATCTATCAGGACAGATAGTCGAACTTCCAAAGCAAAACAGATAGTCGACCTATCAAACAGATAGTCGAACTATCAAAGAAAACAGATAGTCGACCTATCAACAGATAGTCGAACTATCAACCAACACAGATAGTCGACCTATCAAAAGATAGTCGAACTATCAGATAGTCTAACTATCCAAGCAGATAGTTGAACTATCAAGAAGAGCAGATAGTCGACCTATCAACAGATAGTCGAACTATCAAGAAAAATAGATAGTCGACCTATCAACAGATAGTCGAACTATCAGATAGTTTAACTATCCAAGCAGATAGTTGAACTATCAAGAAGAGCAGATAGTCGACCTATCAACAGATAGTCGAACTATCAAGAAAAATAGATAGTCGACCTATCAAACAGATAGTCGAACTATCAAAGAGAAAAGATAGTCGACCTATCAAACAGATAGTCGAACTATCAAAGAGAACAGATAGTCGACCTATCAAACAGATAGTCGAACTATCAAAGAGAACAGATAGTCGACCTATCACACAGATAGTCAAACTATCAAAGAGAACAGATTGTCGACCTATCAAACAGATAGTCGAACTATCAAAGAGAACAGATAGTCGACCTATCAAACAGATAGTCGAGCTATCAGGAAGACGATCGTCGATCGGCTGATCGACGATAGTCGAGCGACGTTCGACCATAGTCGAACCAGAAATTACTTAGCCAGATTTTCATCTGGACAGGCAATTCTACACAACTAGAGAATCTATCCTATCAACTAACCTTTGACCATAGATAAATCTTGGGTCAAGAGACTAAAAGAGAAGACTGAACTCAAATCAAAACCTAGGGTACCAACAATCTCCCCCTATTTGAGTTAAGTCTCTCAACAACAAAAACACACAAAACTAATTATTGAAAGTAAATAAAATGCATGAAGTAAAAAATAATTAAGCAGATAACATCAATCAACCATATAAGCAAATAACAGTCAATCAATGAAATTTTAAGATGCTTCAGAATTAGGTTTAGGTTGAGAAGAACTAGGAATGAAAGTAATTTTTCTAGAAGGATCTTGAGCTTCTTTTCTCGACAACTTCAGGTCTTGTTCTCCAATGATTTTCGTTTCTGACGCTCTTGGGACAACTGCCTCAAGATGATTTTCCATGTATTTTGAAGGATCAAATACCTCAGGTCTAACCTGGAATTTATCGAGCTCCTTCATTCTGAATTTTGATATAGTGGTCAATCCTGCAGTGTCTTTGCTTTCAGCTTTGGCTTTCTTAATTTGAGCTGAACCAACAAGTTCAAGAAAACGAGCCATCCTGAAATTAGGATCAAGCTCTGGGCTTTCATACACATTTTCAGAAGATGTATCAACTGGCTCTTTATCTTGAATAACTAGATAAGAAGGAGGAGCAAACTCAGCAAATTTCTTGCTATATTTTTCAGAGAAAATAATTCGCTTACCTTTTGAAACAGCCTTCACAGTATGATCTGGCTTTGGAGAGGTTGAGCTCTTGAGTTCTTTGGAAGGAGGAGGAGAAAAAGTTGGTCTTTGATACACCACCTCCTTTACTTGTTCCTTAACAACAACATTAAGTCTTTGATAGCCAGATTGAGTTTTACCTTGATATCCTTGAGAACTTCTCCTTTGTGATGACTGAGATGGGTTGAGCCTATCAGACTGAGCAGCAGGGTTTGCAGATAGGTTTCCAAAGGCTCCTGCACTGGAAGGTGGAGGAGGAGGACCTCTAGGAGTCCATCTTGGGACAGGACTGTCATACCACTTTGACTTCTTCCTTTGCTTCTGCTGATTTTTAGAAAATGCCATCCAGTGCTAGAAATCTTTTGATTTAGGATCAATGCCTTTCAGGATATAATAGGGAGTATCATTATCTGGATTTGGAGGAGGAGGAGCCACAACTTTCCTTTTCTTTTTAGCAAATCTTTTTCTTTTAGACTCATCAGAATCAATCTCATCCTCAGAATTTGAAGAAATAGGAAGATCATATGGATCAATCGCTTCTTGCACAGCTCATTCCTTTTCTTTTAGGGCAACTTTTTCTAATTCTTCTTCCATAGGATCCTGTGCCAGGAGAGCATCGAAATCCAATCTAGGGGAATCATCCCATACAGTAGACTTTTTAATTTGAGCATCTGAAGCCTTTTCTTGTTGATCAGAAACTGTCATGGTGACCAGTTCTACTTGCCTTGCAAAGCTGAGCTTGCTGAGTAGCCTCAGAAACTTGAGCAACTAGTTCTGGTTCAGTTTGAACTTCTGTAGCTGGTTGGTGATCAGGCTCTTGAACATCTAATACTTCTTCCATTTTATCTGTAATATTATGAATAAAATTTTGCTAAATGACATCGAATCATTCCTTCCAGGTATTCCCAAACTATCATATCAGTTATCAAGTCTAAAAAGTGAGTAAAAGGGATACCTTCAGAATTGTCTTTTGAGTGTCCTAACTCCCATAATTCATCTAGAAAGGAAGTGATAACTCCTTCTAGTTATAGGGCGACCAGGGGAGTAGAACATTCTTCTAGGAAAACTTTGACAATGAATTCAGACTTCATTAAGGCATCAGAAATTTCTTTTTCAGACAAAGGAGGAGGAGCTGATTCTTCTATTTCTTTCTCTGTAACTGCAGGAGGATCTGCTGGAGGGGAGGCTAAAGGCAGCTCAGAGGCATCTTCATTAAGCATCTCCCCCTGCCTGATTTCAGTAGATAGTGAAACCAGGCCCCTGGATGAAGAGGGCTCAGCAGACTTTGAGAGTGCTTGGATGGCAGCAGTCAAAGAAGAGATGGAGGAAGCAAGGGGAGCAATTGCCTCTTCAATCATAATTTTGATCGAAGGAGTAATTAACTCCAAGATGCTAGAAATGAATGCTGGAGTGATTTCAAATGATGAAGGGGGAATCTCAGTGGATGGATGATCAGCAGGAATGGTGTATTCTTGATGAACTGGAGAGTGAACTGGATATGGAGAGTGAACTGGAGTTGGATGAGTGGATGCAGGATGATCAATGTGATCTGAAGAAGGAATTGGAGAGTGAGGAGGAGTAGAAATCTCAGAGACCAACAAATCAAAACTAGGATGAGATATCCTAGCAAGATGAGGAGGAAGAGGAGATGCATGAGGTGATGCATGAAGAATTGTAGATGAATCAGGAAGATGAGATACAGAAGGTCGTACTTCAATTGAAGTTGATGGAACTTCAACTGAAGTAGACGGTAATGCAGATGAAGAAGATGGAAGGGTAAGATTTGCTGAGCCAGCTTCTTGTAGGAGAGGAGTGACTGAGGCAGTCCTGGTGCTCTCAGATGTAGCTGGAGCAACCCCTGCAGGAGCGGGCTTCAGAAAAGTCCTTTTCCACTTGGCGAACAAGGTTGGGTCCATCTTCTTGCTGGCGTTGATGGAAGTAGCAGCTGAAACTAACAGATGGGGATATTTCTCCTTCAGAAAAATCCTGACCACCCTACCTAGGGTGACTTCTTTCTTGCTGTTCTTTTTCCTGATCAAATCAAACAGAACTCCTGCCCAATTAATCTGTTTCTTATTCACAATTGCACACATCAGTGCAAACTGCTGCCTTGTAATATTGTCATGGGCAGAGTGCTTTCCCAGTAGCACTTTTCCGACGAGTTCAGCAAGGAACTTAATCTTAAACGGAAAATTTACTTTAAGCTACTTAGAGGGAATGCCTTCAGCATGTCCCAGCTCTGTCAGCATTCTCCCAAACTCTGGGGTATCTTGCTCGTAATCTTCTTCCCCATTTATCAATCCAAATATTTCAGTTAAAATGGCGTGAGTCAAAGTTACCTCTTCTCCGCCAATGGTTCCGGTCATAGAATCATCATATGAAGACGAAGTAAATGCCCATTCTTTAATCTCTTGAATGTTTATCTTTATCCTTGAGGACATGAGTTTTTCCAAGCCTTGATCTTTGCATAAGGTAAGAATTTCCACAATTCCGGATTCACAGCAACTGAAAGAATCGAAATCCACACTGAAGCCTGCATCGAACTTCACTACTGTCAAGAGAGCTGGAGCTATCACCATCGAAAGGGCTGGAGAAGACGAGGGAGAGACGGCGAGGATGAAGCGGCAGAAATCGCAAGACAAAGAGCAAGCAGGAAAACGGAATGCGAAAAGACGCTCTCCGTCGACGATAAAAAGAGAGATCTCTTAACCTAGATTGACTAACAGCTTTATATTAAAACAACGATCGTCGATCTATTTAAAAGATACTGGAGACGATGGTCGAACGATCGTTCGACGATCGGTCCTAAAGCAGAGTAGTCGATCAATCGTTCGACTATTTCTGTCTTCACAAACAGCAAGCTGTCGTCAACCATAGATCGACGATAGGCTCGACCTGTTCGACTATCTTCGAATGCCGGTCGACGATCTTCAAGCAGATAAGCTATCATTAACCATAGGTCGACGATAGGCTTGATCCGAACGACTATCTTCGAACGTCGTTCAATGATCTTCAAACAAGTTTCAACAAGGCAGACATCACACTTAGTCTCTTCCATTAATCATGCCTAAATGAACCAAAAAGAACAGATGCTTCTGTTCATCTAAGGGCTTGGTGAATATATCACCTCTCTAAAGGTCTGTGGATATGAACTCAAGGCTGATCTTGTTCTTTTCCACACAATCTCTCAGGAAATGGTGCCGGATCTGAATGTGTTTCGTTCTAGAGTGGTGCACTGGATTTTGTGCAATAGAGATAGCACTGGTACTATCACACATGATTTTTGTGTTCTTGTGTGTGTACCCATAATCCAAAAGCTAGTTTTGTATCCACAGGATCTGTGAACAACAACTAGCAGCTGCTATATATTCAGCCTCTGCAGTTGAAGTTGAGACAGATGCCTGCTTCTTACAGAACCAAGAGACCAATCTCTCTCCCAGGAACTGACAAGTTCCTGAGGTACCTTTCCTGTCAACTCTACAGCCAGCATAATCAGAATCAGAGTATCCAATTAATTCAAATTCTGATTCAGCTGGGTACCAAAGTCCTATATTTGGACATCCCTTCAGGTATCTCAAGATTCTCTTGAGAAGAATCAGATGAGATTCCTTGGGGTTGACCTGGAATCTAGCACAAAGGCATGTAGCAAACATTATATCTGGCCTACTTGCAGTTAAATACAATAGGGAACCAACAATGACCCTATAATTCTTTTAATCAACAGGCTTTCCCTGATCATCAGAATCTATAACTACATTAGTAGCCATAGGTGTATGCATTGCTGAAGCATCAGCCATCCCAAACTTCTTTACCAATTCCTTGGCATATTTGGATTGGGAGATGAAGATGCCATCAGCATCTTGCTTTACTTGGAGACCAAGAAAGTAAGACAGCTCACCCATACTACTCATCTCAAACTTAGAATGCATCAAGTTAGAGATCTTTTTGCATAGTTTGGGATTAGTGGAACCAAAAATAATGTCATCCACATACACTTGAACTAACAGGATTGTGTTCTTGTGGTGCTTGACGAAAAGGGTTGTTGGGTACATTGGAAAATGTGTACCTGATTTGAAGAAGCCCAACCTAGCTCAATGATATACATCAAGGTGTATTTGATGTTGTTTTAAGTTGACATGTGCAGGTGAAGAATTGATAAAGTATGCAGAAAAATTCTAAGTCCAAGTGTCGACACAGAGGAAGCAGTGTCGACACACAGAAGAAAAGAGTCGACACAACACTGGGAAGCAGTGTCGACACATAGCAGTTAGTCTACAACTACACTGGGAAAAAGTGTCGACACAGAAGAAGTAAGTCGACACATCACTGGGAATTTGTGTCGACACAGAAGAAAAGAGTCGACACAACTCTGGGAATTTGTGTCGACACAGAAGAAAAGCGTCGACCTCAACATTGGGAGAATGTGTCGACACAGAAGAATATAGTCGATCTCAAGATTGTCGACATCAGCTGAATGTGTCGACACAGAAGAAAATAGTCGACCTCAAGTTTGTCGACACCAGCAGAATGTGTCGACACATTGTGATTAAGTCGACACATTAAAGCAGATTTAAGAAATGAATTTGTCGACACCTGAAGACTGTGTCGACACTTACTAAGTTATGATTCTACAACAACTGTGTCGACACACAGGACTTGTGTCGACACACTGAAGAGTCAAGACCAAGTTATTTTCAGAAGAAGCTGTGTCGACTCAAAGGCAACTTAGTCGACATCACTGAAGACTGTGTCGACACCAAAGTCAATTGTGTCGACACAGTTAGACAGATGGTCTCGACACTTTCTGACAGACTGTGTCAACAACTTGTGGTTCAAGACTAAGGCACAGGACTTGTTTGAGGACTTGACAGCTGTGGGTTACCACCGGTTAACTGAAGCTGTCAGACTTGTCAGAAAACGGTTAGAAACCGGATCAGCCGGTTACCATGAAGAATGTCTATAAATAGATGGATTCAGAAGGAGAAAGCAACTGTTGAAAAACATTGTTGAGAATCAAAAAGTTGAGAAGGATTACGATCCAATTCATTTCAAGAAAGTGCTAGGCACTTAAGAAGATTTTCTCCGGGAGATCTAAGAAGACTATCTAAGGATAGATCTAAGAAGAGTTCTAATCAGAATTCAGAAGAATCTTTCAAAGTGCTGGATAGAGAGAGATCAAGCCTGAATTAGAAGAAGAAGAAAGAAACCACCAGTGGATTCTCAAGAAGCTGTTTGGAATCAACTCAGCTAAGTTCATTTTCAAGAAGCCTTGAAGAAGGCTCAGATACAGTTGATTGCATCAGCTGATCAAGAATTGTCTTGGCCTTTTCTCTCTCAACTTTGGCAAGACAGATTAATAATCTTTTCTATATTTCTGTAGGATCTGTTTACACAGATCTGAGTTGTAAGCCTATGTTATAAAGGCTGAGTGTAGGAGTGTTGAACTCTGAGTGGTAGGGCTGTTTGCCTGAGTATAGGAGAAGGATATTCTCTGAGTTGTAGGCCTTGGGGCAAGGCTGAGGTAGGGCAGTTGTGCCTGAGTTGTAGGAACCAGTTGGGTTCTGAGTTGTAGGATCTGTTGATCTGAGATAAGTGGAAGTTTGGCCGAATCTAGCATACTGCTAGATAGGTGAAGGGGGAAAGTGGATGTACCCAAACCTTGGGGAACCACTATAAAACATTGTGCAATCTGTGATGTTTTATTTCTTTGTGATTGCTGTGTAAATTGTGTTAGCTATTGAATTGAATTCTGCCTAGAAGTTTTTATAAGAGAAGCAGAACCTATTCACCCCCCCCCCTCTAGGTGTTTAGGCTGCCTTGAAAGTTAAACTATCAAGTGGTATCAGAGGGAGGTTCCTCAAAAAGGACTTAACAGTCTGAGGTAGATCTGAAAGGCAGATTCAAGATTCAAGAAGATGGGTTCTGGAGAGAATCATAAGGAGCTAGGGTCTATGAAATTACCCATATGCAAGAAGGAAATCTTTGGGATCTGGAAAGAGAGAGTCAGATGTTTATGGAAGCATCTGACCCAAGGATTTACATCACAGTACAAGAAGGGCCCTTCATTCCAATGAAGATATCTGTTCTTGATGCAAATATCCAAATACCAAAGACTTATTCAGAAATGACCAAGGATGAAATCATCTTGGCAACCATGGATAAAAGGGCACAGAATATCATTGTCAGTGCCATAGATGATTCAACATTTCAGAATCTGATTCACTGCAAGACCTCCAAGGAGATGTGGGACACATTGATTGTCTACATGGAGGGATCTGAAGAAGTAAGGCTGGACAGAAAGTCTATGCTGAATCAGGAGTATGAAAGCTTTAGACAAGGAAAATCTGATAGCATAACTGAGTGCTATAAGAAATTCTATAGAATTGTGAATGAGCTAATATCCTATGGAAGAGTCTTCAGTACCTATGAACTGAATGACAAATTCTTAAGATCCTTATCAAAGGATTGGGATACAAAGATCTGTGCCATAAGAGAAGTGGCTAAATTGGCAGAAATATCTCCTCCAACCCTGTTTGGAAAGTTGCTATCCTATGAAATGCAACTTATGGTAAGGAAGGAGGAGGAAAGAAACTCAAGAGGAGAGCATAGAGAAAAGACTGTGGCATTTAATGCTGAAGCCACCAGAAAGAATAGGAGGAAATCACCATCTCCTCCTAAGGAAGTTGAAGAAGATAGTTCTGAAAATTCAGATAAGGGTTCAGTTAGCTGTGATTCAGATGCAGACTTTGCTGCATTTACTAGACAATTCCAAAGGTTCTTGAAAAAGAAGCAATGGAAGTCTAGGCCTTCCACATCACAGCAAGTTGATGACTATTATCAGAAGAGAAGGTCATCAAGGAAAGAGAAAAGCAGATCAAAGCCCAGCAAAGCCACTACTTCAAAGATTGTCTGCTATTGTTGCAATAGGCCTGGACATGTAGTGGCTGATTGTCCTGACAAAAGGAAGGAATCTTCAGAAAAGAAGAAGACTTATCAGAAAGGCAAGAAGGAGAAATCCTTTGTAGCAAAGAAAGATAAAAGTCTGTCAGACCAGTCAACTTCAGAATCAGGATCTGAAGCTGAAGCATATATTGGACTATATGCTGCATCTGAGGAAGAGGAGTTTATGCAGTTGCTAGACTCCATCAATGAACATCAATGCATGGGTTTGATGACAAGATCAGAAGAGGACATATGCCAGAATCAGTCTGGTCCTAATGAGGTAAATTGTTCTTCCTGTACATCTGTTTGTAGTACAAGTGAAGAATCAGCTACATCTGCATCAAGTGATGAAGATGCATCTGGATCTGAAGGAGATGTCTATCAATTGATAGACAAGTATGGGGACTTGTTGCAGGCCCTTAAGAAAAGCAAGAACCTGGTTAAAACACAGGCTCAGGAAATTGCTGAACTAAGGGTAGCAACAACTGAGTTAGAAAAAGTCCTTGATCAAAAATTAAATGAAATTGCCAAGCTGAAGAATATAACTATTATTCAGATGGGCACAATTAATTATACTAATGATCAAGTAAAGAGTCTGGAGGCCAGACTTAGAATTGAAAGGGATTTAGTGGCTAGTTACTCTAAGCCAAAATCTGTCTTACCCTTGATAGATGAATTTGTCACTCAGAAGGGTAAGGCTGGATTAGGATTTAAAGGTAACTCCAGGGCTGGCAGATTCAAGAGGAAAGGCAAAGTCCCTATTCAGCCACTAAACCTTTCAGTCCCCATAAGGTTTAGTAAGGAGAAAGTGCCTTCTAACATATATGATCATGAAGACATTCAAGGTCATATTAAGACAAATGTTCTGAAGAACAAGGGTGTTAAGGCAAGCAGGCCTACCTATGGTCATAAACCAAATGGTTTTAAGAAATCAGTAGGTGAAGTTAGCAACAGCACCAGCAATGAACAGAAATTCTACTGACAAGGATGTATCTAGATCTAGATACAATAAGTTTGAATGTTGGTGCTGTGGCAAGAGGGGCCATTTTGCATTGGACTGCTGGTATAACACAAGTGTTATAAAGAATAAGAGTCTACCTGTTAGAAGAGGTTATGATAACTTTATTAATGCTAACCTGAACCAAGGACCCAAGACTTACTTGGGTTCTAAGGGTAAGTAATTCTGTATTGCAGGTGAATCCAAGTAACCATGCCCCTATATGGTACTTGGATAGTGGTTGTTCCAGGCACATGACTGGAACAAAGGGGCTGCTGAAGGAGTATTCATCTGTCAAAGATGGACATAAAGTGATCTTTGGTGGATCTGAAAAAGGAGTCATCAAAGGGTTTGGTAACATTTCTTCTAACCTAATTACTATCACCCAAGTGGCCTATGTAAAAGGTTTGAAACATAATCTAATAAGCATAAGCCAGCTGAGTGATCTAGGATATGACATTTCATTTGGTAAGGATGGATGTCATATCAAAAGGTCAAGTGATCAAGAGATCATATTGACTGGGTATAGGAAGAGAAATGTGTATTGCCTTAATTTTGAATGTGAGAATAAGGCTTCCCCCATTTAGTCTTGTAGCTGATGACAATGCTTCTCATTGTGTTAAGTGGCACAAGAGATTGGCTCATCTAAACTACAAGACAATTGGCCAACTCTTTAGTAAAGAACTAGTGAGGAATGGGCCTCAAGTTAAGTGTATAAAGGAAGGGGTATGCTCAGCTTGTCAAAAGGGCAAGCAGACAAAAACCTCATTTCAAAGCCTTGAACACAAGGATTCTGTGAGGTGCTTATACCTCTTGCATATGGATCTTTTTGGTCCTATGCCAGTTCACAGTCTAGGTAGGAAGGTCTACACTCTAGTGGTTGTAGATGACTATTCTAGATTTACATGGGTGTTCTTTCTGAGACAAAAATCTGAAACCCCAAGTGTATTACTTAATTTTGTAAAGCAAATTCAGAATGAACTGAATAGTACAGTGGTCAAAATCAGAAGTGACCATGGTACTGAGTTTCAATCTGAAAGCATAACAAACTTGTGTATAGACTTTGGGATTTTCCAAGAGTTCTCCTCACCAAGAACACCTCAGCAAAATGGAATTGCTGAAAGAAAGAATAGAACATTAATTGAAGCTGGTAGAACTCTATTGAGTGACACCTCTCTCCCAGAATATTTTTGGGCTGAGGCAGTTAACACTGCTTGTCATGTCATCAATAGGGCTTCTATCACCAAAAGCCACAGAAAGACTCCCTATGAGATTGTGAAAGGCAGAAAACCAAATCTATCCTATTTCAGGATCTTTGGTTGCAAGTGTTATATACTTAACAATGGCAAGTCATATTTGACTAAGTTTGCTGCCAAATCCCAGGATGGGATATTTGTTGGGTACAGCACAAATAGTAAGGCCTATAGAGTCTTTAACTTAACTACTCAAGTTGTTGAAGAATCTGTGCATGTTGTATTTGATGAAACAAGATTAATCAATAGTGAGTTGTCTTGTAGATCAAATGACTCAACAGGTATAAGCAAGAAGATGGACAAGCTCTCCATTGCTGAAGCTTCAAAGGAAGATGAAGCATTGGAAAATGAAGGCTGCTGTCCAGGGGGAGTACAAGAGATAATGGAAGCTGATGAAAACCAGGAGGCTCAGCAGAATGAAGAAGCTAGAGATGCTCAACCTGAAGGGAATCTTCCTCCAGCTATAAGATATCTGAGAGATCATCCAACTGATCAGATAATTGGTGATCCAAGACAAGAAGTGCAAACTAGAAGCAGAAATCAAAGCACAGTTTTGCATTCAAGTTTCTTGTCCCAGATGGAACCTAAGAAGTTTGAAGAAGCTATCCAAGACCAGCACTGGATTGATGCTATGCAAGAGGAGCTGAATCAATTCAGAAGATGCAAAGTCTGGGAGCTAGTTCCTAAACCAAGAGGCCACAATATAATTGGCACTAAGTGGATCTATAGGAACAAGCTAGATGAGAGTGGGATAATAGTAAAGAATAAAGCAAGATTGGTTGCAAAAGGATACAGGCAGGAAGAAGGGATTGACTTTGATCAAACCTTTGCTCCAGTAGCAAGGCTGGAGGCAATCAGAATGTTCCTTACCTATGCAGCCTACCAAGACTTCAAAGTATACCAGATGGATGTGAAGTCAGCATTTCTGAATGGTGATCTTAAAGAAGAAGTATATGTAGAGCAGCCATCAGGTTTTGTAGATCCTCTTAAACCTGATTCTGTGTATAAGCTTAGGAAAGCTTTGTATGGGTTAAAACAAGCTCCAAGGGCTTGGTATGAAACCCTGTCTACCTTCCTCATTGAGAATAAATTCTCAAGAGGAAAGATAGACAAAACTCTATTCCTTAGGGAATCCAAAGGAAAGATCATCTTAGTCCAGATCTATGTTGATGACATAATCTTTGGATCTACTGAAAACAACCTTTGTAAAAAGTTTGCCAAACTTATGCAAGGGAAATTTGAGATGAGCAGTATGGGAGAACTTAAGTTCTTCTTGGGACTCCAAGTAAGACAGACTGATGATGGATTGTCCATATCCCAGTCTAAGTTCACCAAAGAATTAATTAAGAAGTATGGTATGGAGTCATCCTCCACCATGAGAACTCCTATGGGAACTAGTATTCCTATATGCAAAGATGAGACAGGTAAACCTGTTGATGAATCATTGTATAGAGGAATAGTTGGGTCTCTACTATATCTCACTGCTAGTAGACCTGACATTATGTATGCAACATGTGTCTGTGCTAGGTACCAAGCCTGCCCTAAAGAATCTCATTATACTGCAGTCAAAAGGATCCTGAGATATCTAAAGGGCACTCCTACTCTAGGACTTTGGTACCCTAGGAATAGAGATTTTCTACTAACAGGCTATTCAGATGCAGATTTTGCAGGATGTAGAGAGGATAGAAAGAGTACTACAGGTACTTGTCAATTCCTGGGAGGAAGACTAATATCTTGGAGTAGTAAGAAGCAGACCAGTGTGGCAATTTCCACAGCTGAGTCAGAGTATGTTGCTGCTGGAAGCTGCTGTGCACAGCTATTGTGGATGCAGCATCAGCTTAAGGATTATGGTATTCAGGTAAGTAGAACACCTCTTTTATGTGATTCAAAGAGTGCTATTTCTATTGCTAATAACCCAGTTTCTCATAGTAGAACTAAGCATATAGAAATCAAATACCATTTTCTTAGAGAACATGTAGAAAGAGGAGACATCTCATTGGAATTTGTAAAAACAGATTATCAAATAGCAGATGTGTTTACTAAGCCTTTAGATGAAACCAAATTCAATAAATTCAAAATTGAATTAGGTATGTTAACCATTGATTAATGTATTAACAAAATCATTAACAATGCAATTGAAGTGGTATATAAATAAGTAAAGGTAATAACAACAACATAATCAAGTGTTAAAAAAGGACACATTGAAGTTACAGAAATTGGCTAAGTAAGAATGTGTCGACACATTCAGTAGTAATGTGTCGACTCAGAGAAATTATGTCGACAAGTCAGAAATATTGTGTCGACACAGAGAATATGTGTCGACACTTAAGAGTTATATTGTCGACTTAACCAGAAATATAATGTCGACTCAACCAGGAAAATGGTGTCGACACTTACAGAATATGTGTCGACACTTATCCTTAGAGTCGACACAGAATTTCTGTTTATCTAAGGTGTCGACATAACCACAAATTGGTGTCGACACATAGTAGGCTGAAGTAATGTCGAGACGGTAGAAGTTTGTGTCGACACATTCCGTCTGTGTCGACACATTTTGACTGTTTTTGGCGCCTTTTGAACTTCTTTCAACTGCGGCTATAAATAGGTCAAAATCTCATTCTGTCGACACGCTTCCAAGGTTTTCGAGACTAAAACCCTGTGTCGATAGTCTATCTTTCTCTCTTCTCTCAAGCTTTCTCGACAAAACGATGGCGCCAAGGATTGAAGATAACATCAATGAAGGGTATGAGTTGGTGCGCCAGGCCTTTGCAGAGGCACCGCCAGATGTCCAAGGAGTTATCACCCTCCTCTCTGAGTCAGGGTTAGAATTTCTCATCTCACAACCTACTAAAATCTGGAAGAAGGAGGTGCACGAGTTCTTTATCTCTGCATCAGTCCACTCTACTGGCCTCAAGATTAAGTCCACTGTTCAAGGGACTAAGGTGAAGATTAATCAAAGAAGTATAAGAAAGATCTTTCAATTGCAAGTAGTTGAGAATGAAGAGGAAGTTCCTATATCTAAGACAAGGGAAGCCCTTCAATGGTGTGGACTGGACTCAGGATTGAAGATTGGAGCTGCCTTCAACAGGAAGGGTATGAATCAACAAGGGAAATTCTTGTCAGAAGTAGTTGGAAAAGTAATCCTCTGCAAGACAGGTGGACATGATAGGATTTCTGCCTATATGTTCAGCCTGATGACCAGGATAGTTTTTACTATTCCTACTGATTGGTCAGGGGTGATCTTTGACAAGATCAAAGAAGGAATCAAGAAGCCTAACATGGCTAGGATCATAAGCCTGTACCTCACTGGAGTGATTCCTGAAGTGCTTCAACAATTGCAAGGGAGTAAGATTAATCATATGAGAAGAATGGATATGAGATTGTTCTCAAGGTGGGATAGGGTACTATCCAAGGATGTGCCTGAAGAGAGCAGGCCAGACACCCCTGTGAAAACCCCTACACAGAATCAAGAATCTGAACAATTACAAGAAGACCCCCTGAGGACACAGGTTGAAGATCAGCCAGACACAACTGTTGTCCAGGAAGTGTCAACACCTGCACAGATACAGGGGGAGCCAGTTTCCACTCCTGCTCCAAAGGTATCTACTCCTGCTCAGGTATAGGGGGAGCTAATGTATTTTACTATAAAAGACATTGCTCATATTCTTATTCCTGCACAGGTTCAGGGGGAGCTGGTGTCCACTCCTACTCCAGATACTACAAATACTGAAGTGCAAGTACAAGAGGAAGCACAGTTAAACTTGTCTCAAGATTTAACTGCTGCAGAAGTTACAGCTCAACTAGAATTTACTATGGAAGAGTTGTTCCCAGATATTGATACTACTGCTGATAAAGTAGGAGGTGGACCAGATATTGAGAAGTCCATAGGTATGGACATTGATCAGGAAGCTGAAGTTGAGCCACAAGTTGAGGGTGAGCCAGTGGATGTTGAAGCTGAGCAACAGACCCCTGGAACAGATACAATTCATCATCCTCAAGAAAGAATTCATGTAGATACTTCATCTGAAACAGAAACTGAAGATGCCAGGGTGGCAAAGAAAAGAAAACTTGTTGTCTTCAAGAGAAGAAGCAAGAATTATAAGCAAGCTTTACAGACCACACCTCTACAAGTATCTCCAGCCTTTGATTACAACAAATTTATGATAGATCTACAAGTAAAATTGGATGAACAAAGGTTGGCTATGGAAAAGTATGTTGATGAGAATAGCAAGTCACTTCAGTTTGACTTAGCTCAGGATATCAAGTCCATCCAGTTTCAGGTCAACTTGCATAAAACTGAAATGACAGATTGCTTCCACAAGGGTGGCAATGCTGTGGTTTATCTAGCTAAACAACAGGAGGCTATCACTACAAAGGTGGATGACATTGACTTGAAGCAAAGCTATGTTTTGGAAAACCAGCTTAGAATGAATGATAATTTAACTGAATCTCATAATAAGATCATTGAGGAAGTAAACAAGATTGGTCCAGGTCTGCCTGCCGATAGAACCAAAGAAAGGGACGAATTTGATAAGAATTTTCAAGCTGCCATTGCTTCTGTTCAGACTGCCATCTCCACCTCTCAAAAAGAAATATCTGAAAAGCTTAACAAGTTAAAACCATTTTTTAAAGACGGTGTAAATTATTTGGATGGCCAAATCCGATTTCAAAAGGAAGATCTAAGAGATCATGTATCTAGAGAAGCCATAAAGGGGGAGAGGATGCTAATTCATGCAGGCTCAGAGCACTCCAAATGGGTGACCAATAGCATTCGAGCCACTTTGGGATATCCCCCATTGTGTGATGATGCTATGGTAGCTGAATCAGGAATACAATCAAATCTACTTGAAGGCACTCAACCTGAGGTTGCCCAAGTCATTTACCCCCCTCCAGATTTTGACATGATTGATCAGAAGGTTCAAGGAATGTATAGTCCTCCAAAGGAGGTTACTAATATTGTCTTTGGAAAGGTTGATAAGCCTGAGGCTACTCTAAAAGAACAGCAAGATGCTCTAGTAGCAAAGAGGAAATTCAGAGAGCAGGCTGTACTGAAGCCAGATTATGAGCAGTGGAGTCCTACTTCAAGGAACATAATACTCACTGCATGGAAAGCTGTACATGATAAAGTTCATGAGAGAGGCAAGTGGTACAATGAAATAGAATGGCAGAAGTATGAGGCAAGACAAGAAGCAATAGTACAATTCAGAAGGAAAGCCAAGCTGGGAAGACTGCCATCTGATGCTAAGGAGCCAAGCAAATACTTCCCTAAGCCTTTTCATTATTTTGAAAGGCAAAGGATCAAGGAAGAAGCTCAGAAGAAAGCTGATCTTAAAGGAAAGAAGATAGCTGAAGAATCAGAAGCTCCTATGACAGCTACAATTCAATCTGGCAAAGGGATTATAATTAGAGAGCCTGATCAATCCTGATTATGTTTTAAGTTCTTTTATAGTGTTTTGTAATGTTGTGATGTAATCATTAAATGTAAAACATTGTAATCAAACATTACCCAGTTATAAACAAAATGTTGTTTGGCATATTATAATGTGCATTCTGTGGTGAATTGTTTTTTATGTGTTGTTTATATTAAGTATTCCTGTTATGTCATTAATCATCATTTAGTACTGTTTATAAATGGTGTATATCATTGGCTATAGGGGTTATGACTTCTCCAAATAGGGGGAGATTGTTGGGTACATTGGAAAATGTGTACCTGATTTGAAGAAGCCCAACCTTGCTCAATGATATACATCAAGGTGTATTTGATGTTGTTTTAAGTTGACATGTGCAGGTGAAGAATTGATAAAGTATGCAGAAAAATTCTAAGTCCAAGTGTCGACACAGAGGAAGCAGTGTCGACACACAGAAGAAAAGAGTCGACACAACACTGGGAAGCAGTGTCGACACATAGCAGTTTGTCTACAACTACACTGGGAAAAAGTGTCGACACAGAAGAAGTAAGTCGACACAACACTGGGAATTTGTGTCGACACAGAAGAAAAGAGTCGACACAACTCTGGGAATTTGTGTCGACACAGAAGAAAAGCGTCGACCTCAACATTGGGAGAATGTGTCGACACAGAAGAATATAGTCGATCTCAAGATTGTCGACATCAGCTGAATGTGTCGACACAGAAGAAAATAGTCGACCTCAAGTTTGTCGACACCAGCAGAATGTGTCGACACATTGTGATTAAGTCGACACATTAAAGCAGATTTAAGAAATGAATTTGTCGACACCTGAAGACTGTGTCGACACTTACTAAGTTATGATTCTACAACAACTGTGTCGACACACAGGACTTGTGTCGACACACTGAAGAGTCAAGACCAAGTTATTTTCAGAAGAAGCTATGTCGACTCAAAGGCAACTTAGTCGACATCACTGAAGACTGTGTCGACACCAAAGTCAATTGTGTCGACACAGTTAGACAGATGGTCTCGACACTTTCTGACAGACTGTGTCAACAACTTGTGGTTCAAGACTAAGGCACAGGACTTGTTTGAGGACTTGACAGCTGTGGGTTACCACCGGTTAACTGAAGCTGTCAGACTTGTCAGAAAACGGTTAGAAACCGGATCAGCCGGTTACCATGAAGAATGTCTATAAATAGATGGATTCAGAAGGAGAAAGCAACTGTTGAAAAACATTGTTGAGAATCAAAAAGTTGAGAAGGATTACGATCCAATTCATTTCAAGAAAGTGCTAGGCACTTAAGAAGATTTTCTCCGGGAGATCTAAGAAGACTATCTAAGGATAGATCTAAGAAGAGTTCTAATCAAAATTCAGAAGAATCTTTCAAAGTGCTGGATAGAGAGAGATCAAGCCTGAATTAGAAGAAGAAGAAAGAAACCACCAGTGGATTCTCAAGAAGCTGTTTGGAATCAACTCAGCTAAGTTCATTTTCAAGAAGCCTTGAAGAAGGCTCAGATACAGTTGATTGCATCAGCTGATCAAGAATTGTCTTGGCCTTTTCTCTCTCAACTTTGGCAAGACAGATTAATAATCTTTTCTATATTTCTGTAGGATCTGTTTACACAGATCTGAGTTGTAAGCCTATGTTATAAAGGCTGAGTGTAGGAGTGTTGAACTCTGAGTGGTAGGGCAGTTTGCCTGAGTATAGGAGAAGGATATTCTCTGAGTTGTAGGCCTTGGGGCAAGGCTGAGGTAGGGCAGTTGTGCCTGAGTTGTTGGAACCAGTTGGGTTCTGAGTTGTAGGATCTGTTGATCTGAGATAACTGGAAGTTTGGCCGAATCTAGCATACTGCTAGATAGGTGAAGGGGGAAAGTGGATGTACCCAAACCTTGGGGAACCACTATAAAACATTGTGCAATCTGTGATGTTTTATTTCTTTGTGATTGCTGTGTAAATTGTGTTAGCTATTGAATTGAATTCTGCCTAGAAGTTTTTATAAGAGAAGCAGAACCTATTCACCCCCCCCTCTAGGTGTTTAGGCTGCCTTGAAAGTTAAACTATCAAGGGTTCTATCAACTACTCCCCTAATAAAGTTGTGCTCTAACAGGAAACTAGCTAGAGTCTCATACCAGGCTCTTGGTGCTTGTTTGAGTCCATAAAGAGCTTTTTGCAACTTGAAAACATATGAGGGCTGAGTTGAAGAAACAAACCCAGGTGGTTGTTCAACAAATCCCTCTTCCTTTAGCTCACCATTTAGAAAGGCACTTTTGACATCCATCTGAAAAACCTTAAACTTCATATAGGCTGCATAGGCTAAGAAGATCCTTATTGCCTCTAGCCTTGTAATAGGAGCAAAGGTTTGGTCATAATCTATACTTTCCTCCTGTCTGTAGCCCTGAGCTATAAGCCTAGCTTTGTTCCTTACAATGATTCTATTTGCATCCAACTTGTTTTTATACACCCACTTGGTGCCTATGATCAGTTGGCCTTTAGGTCTTGGAACCAAAGTCCATACTTTACATCTTTCAAACTGATTGAGTTCCTCTTGCATAGCAATGATCCAGTGGGGATCTAGCTCAGCATCTTTAATGGTGAGGGGCTCAATCTATGAAAGGAAACAAGCATGCATCACATCCTGTCTTAACTGATGTCTTGTTTGAACACCAGCTGATATGTCTCCAATCACTTGAGATGTAGGATGATCTCTAAGTGTGATAATATCAGCAGGTGGGATGTGATCTTCAGCAATAGTTGGGATTAATTCCTCAGGAGGAATTTGATCTACTATTAGTGGAACAACAACAACTTCTGCAAGGTCTTCATCACTGTCTGATTCAGTGATATGAAGAGTTGATAGATAGAGAATCTCTTTAGTGACATCTGGTACCTGCAATGAACTTGAGGAAGGGGAAGTTTCCTTCTCCTTTTAAAACATTTGAGATTCATCAAAGGACACATGAACAGACTTTTCAATTTTAGAAGAAGATTTATTAAATACCCTATAAGCTTTGCTTACTTGGGAATATCCAAGAAAAATTCCCATTGAAGATTTTGCTTCAAATTTTCTAAGGTATTCTTTATTATTATTATTAATATAAACTACACAACCAAATACTCTAAAATAATTTATTTTAGGTTTCTTTCCTTTAAGCAACTCATAAGGAGTTTTACACTTATGCTTGTGTATCAGACTTCTATTCAAGACATAGTTGGCTGTACTAACAGCTTCTGCCCAATAGGAAAGAGGCATATTAGCATCTGCCAACAATGTGCTAGCAGCTTTAATTAGTGTTCTGTTCTTCCTTTCAACATCCCCTTTTTGTTGGGGAGTTCTAGGAGCTGAGAAGCTATGTTTGATACCTTCTCTCTCACAGAATTCTTGCATGAGAAGAGAGTCAAACTCAGTACCATGATCACTTCTGATCATGGCCACATGAGTAGAGTACTCAGTCTGCACACATAATAGAAAATCTGTAAGGGCTTTGAAGTTATCAGCCTTCGTTCTCAAAAAGAACACCCAACTGAACCTCGAGAAGTCATCTACAATGATTAGGGTGTAATACTTCCCTCCTAAACTCTGTACATTTATTGGGCCAAATAGGTCCAAATGTAATAAATACAGGATTCTAGGAGAATCACTTTTATTTACTGATTTGAATGAATTCTTGGTTTGCTTGCCTAATTGACAAGCCTTGCATAGGCTCTCCTTCTTGTAGGGGCCAGAAGGTAAACCTCTAACAAGGTTGTGTTTAGATAACCTAGATATATTCTTGAGGTTAACATGGCTAAGCCTTTTATGCCATAATGTATTATTATTTGTTACTTCAATAAATAAGCAGATTTCAGAGTGAGTTGAGTTAAAATCTACTAAATAAATGTTACCTTGTCTAATACCTACTAACACAACATTATTATTTAAAGTAATATTACAAAGAGAGTTAGAAAATGATACCTGGTATCCAGCATCACATAACTGACTTATTGAAATGAGATTATGCTTCAGTCCAGTTATATAAGCAACTCTCTTGAATGTTACAGCTCCAATTGTCATTCTGCCATAGCCTTCAGTTTGACCACAGCTTGAATGTCCAAAGATTACCTTTGGGCCAAGCTTGGCCTTGAACCTTGATAGATGTTCTTTTTTTTCCTGTCATATGCTTGGAGCAACCACTATCCAAATACCACTTATTCTGAGTGATAGGTTAGGTCTTCACCTGCAAATAAATCAATTAAACATTGTGGACCCAGGTAACCTTGGGTCCCTTGTTTTTCACGTAAGAAAAACTAGAAATAAATGAATAAGCAGGTTGAGGGTGATAACCTAACGGGTAAGATCTCCTAGGTGGGATTCTCCATGCAGATGATGGGTCAATGAACCTAGGGTTTCTATTTACATTCGGGTTTCTAAAGTTCTGGTTGAAGCTTTGAAATTCATGTTCAAAACGTCGATCAGCGTTCGACGATGGGTGCTCAGATCGTCGATCTCCATTCGACCACTGAGCCTGCGATCGTCGAGCAGCGTTCGACGCTCTTTGTATTACCTTAAATTTTTGTTTTCTTTTCTCTCTCTTAGCTTTATTTAAAGCTTTATTAACCTGATTAACTTACTCAGTGTTCTTTATCCATTCAGCTGAGATAAAGTTCACTGGAGTTGAAAGATGATTTTTAAGAAGGATTGGGGGTTCACTAGAAGAAGCTCCTAAGCCTAATTTATTATTGCCTGAACTAGTGTTAGACATGCTGGTTATTTCAAGCAACTTAAGGCTTCTACCATTCAGAGATTCTTCTAACCTTTTGGACTTAGCTAATTCATTCTTAAGGAATTTTATTTCTTCACTAGATTAGTGAGTTCTGCTGTTAACCAAATGTTTTCAATTGAAATTAATTCAGATTCAGCTAGTTTATTTCTAAGCTCTTTTATTTCCTTTTCAGAACTAATTAAATCTAAACATAAAGATTTAAAATCTGATTTAAATTCAGCAGATGTAAAATCATAAGAAGACAATACCTCATCTTCAGTTGGCATTTCTTCATCAGAATCGGAACTCTCTGCAGCTGAGTGATTGCTGCAGGCATCAATTGCCATCAGGCAAACTTCCTTTGCCTTCTTTTCTTCCTCATCCTCACTGGAGCTTGAGGAGGAAGATTCCTCATAAGAATCACTCCAGGTTTCAGCAACAAAACCTCTTTCCTTCTTTTTGTTCTTGTAGGAGGATAGCTTGGAATGCTTCCTGTGCTGATCCTTGTCTTTCCTTTTCTCTTTATTCTTTTCCTCTGGACAGTCTGGAAGAATATGTCCAGGCTTCCTGCAACCATAGCAAATTATTTCTTTAGTAGGAGTACGATCATACCTTGGTTTTTCTTCATATTTTGAAGACTTCTTTCTGAATTCTTTCCTTCCCATCTTGAGAAACCTTTTGGCAAATAATGCCATCAGTTCCTCATTGGACTGGCTTCCTTCAGAAGTATCAGCAGCTTTGAGAGCAAGGGTTTGCTCTTTTCTTGTGGGAGTTGGGGTCTTTGCTTCAGCCTCAGCTTCTCTGGACTTCAGCACTTGCTCAAAGGACTTGAGCTTGCCGAGAAGTGCTTCTGTTGAAATTTCTATTGTACTTCTGGCCTCCTTGATAGGCCAGATCCTCAGATCCCATGTGCTAGGGAAGCACATAAGAATCTTATCATTGACCTCTGTCAATGAAATATCCTTGTCAAGAGTCCTCAGCTCATTGATGATTAAGCTGAGCCTTGTGTCTATTGCTTCAACTGATTCAACATCAGTTTTCTTGAAATTCTCATACTGGGAGATAAGGTTGGACCTTCTGTCCTTCCTTTCATCAGCTGAACCAGCTACAATCTGGTTCAGTGTATCCCATATTGCTTTTGCTGAGGAACAGTCAGCAACCTTCTGGAATACTTCATCAGACATTGTCTGAGCCAGAATGTTCATTGCCTTAGCATCTGCTATCTTTGCCTTTTTGTATTCATCATTGTAATCTAGAGGAGGCACTGCACTCATATAAGTTGATGATGAAGCAGTAGCTGCAGCAGGTGCTCTTGGTGGTCCTGTCAAAATAGAAGCAAAAATACTCTCATCAATAGAGTTCATATATAGTTTAATCCTTGCCTTCCAGATGCTAAACTTGGCTAAGTTGCATGCTGGAGGTCTGGCGCTAGAGTAATCCTTGAACTGGGCCTTGATAGTGAAAGTGAATATCTATAAACATTGGTATATATCAGGATCTTGTGACTTAGGTGTTAGCCTATGCAGTCAGACAACCTCCCTCTGATACCAATTGAAAGAAAAGGGATAGATATAACTCTAGAGGGGGGGGGGGGGGTGAATAGAGTAATCAAAAATTGCACTCGCAAAGTTGACTGTCTACTCAACTCCCTTGGAGTTAATTGCGGAATGAAGGTTATAGATATTTGAGAAGTAACCCTAAAGCCTAACACAAGTGTTATGCACAAAAAGGAATCCTAAACAGCAACTAGCACACCTAGTTAAAACTAATCACAGCCAATAGCACAAGTAATAAATCAAACAACCAGACGACACAAGGGAATTTATAATGGTTCCCCAAACAACTTAGGTACGTCCACTCTTCTACCAACAAGGTAGGAATCCACTCAGGTTTTTTATCAGGTGCCCTGCCACCAACAAGATCTGCTTCAGGTAGATCCAGAAACCCTTTAGACTTTTGATCAGGTGTCTAAAAAGCAACACAGGTTTTTGATCAGGTGCCCTGCCACCAAGGTATACTTTTGAAGGGAGTAATAACCCTTTACAGGAGGGGGAAAGGAGGTTAAAAAGTCTTCTCTATTTTAAATAGAATTAGAGAAGCTCAAGAACTTGCACTGAGCTTGAAAGCTCTAAAGAGTCAAGGCCCCCCCTGGATAAAAGAATGTCCAGGTGAAGTCTTGCTTCAGTGCAGAAAACACTTCAGAAAATCTGAAGGAAAAAGCTACAAGAAGATAATAAATATGAATTGAAAATTCTTCTTCAGGCAGCTATCTTCTTCTTCTTCTTCTTCAAAAAGCTCTGAGTGAAGATCTTCCTGGAGGCAGGAGAACTCAGGTTGAAGAAGAGTGAAGAGCTAAAACTTCTTCTCAGTTGAATGTGAACGAGCTGAGAGCAGTTGTAAACTGTAAGTTGTAAGCTTGAATGCTGATGTTAGCTTTTTGTATATGTGAACTAGTTTATTTCTTTCTCCAAAGAATTCTTTATATAGCAGCAGCAGCAACGACTCTAATTTGAGTTTGAATCTTGTCTTCTACTGAAATCTGTAAGCTGGGCTGCAAATAGCATAAAGCAAGAACAAAAACTGCAGACAGATATCCTATAAAAGGATAAAGCTTTCTAAGAAGCTACAAGTAACTCTGATAAAATAATACTAGAGAAAGTCATATCAGAAGAGACTCTTTACAGCCAAAGAAGACTTTTTGAGTCTAACGGCTATAAAGGACAGCCTGGCAGATAAAGCAGAAAACATATCTCAGCTAATAAGACAAACAACTTTGTCAGAAAAAGATTGGCTCATGCATAAGGAATTGAGCAGATATTGCATGGAAATAATATCACAACTTTATTCAAATAATCTTTTATAAAATATGCCAAAATAAATATGAAATAAATCACATCATAGAAGATGACAAAATTACTCAAGACATACAGCAAAACGTCGAACGACCCTCGGAGATCGTCGACCGTAGAACTGAGATCGTCGACCTATCAGACAGATGGTCGAACGATACAGATAGTCGAACTATCAAAGAAGATAGTCGAACTACCTCAGCAGATAGTCGACCTATCAGAACAGATAGTCGAGCTATCAGATAGTCGATCTATCAGGACAGATAGTCAAACTACCAAAGCAAAACAGATAGTCGACCTATCAAACAGATAGTCGAACTATCAAAGAAAACAGATAGTCAACCTATCAACAGATAGTCGATCTATCAACCAACACAGATAGCCGACCTATCAACAGATAGTCGAACTATCAGATAGTTGAACTATCCAAGCAGATAGTTGAACTATCAAGAAGAGCAGATAGTCGACCTATCAATAGATAGTCGAACTATCAAGAAAAACAGATAGTCGACCTACCAACAGATAGTCGAACAATCAGATAGTTGAACTATCCAAGAAGATAGTTGAACTATCAAGAAGAGCAGATAGTCGACCTATTAACAGATAGTCGAACTATAAAGAAAAACAGATAGTCGACCTATCAAACAGATAGTCGAACTATCAAAGAGAACAGATAGTCGACCTATCAAACAGATAGTCGAACTATCAAAGAGAACAGATAGTCGACCTATCAAACAGATAGTCGAACTATCAAAGAGAATAGATAGTCGACCTATCAAACATATAGTCAAACTATCAAAGAGAACAGATAGTCGACCTATCAAACAGATAGTCGAGCTATCAAAGAGAATAGATAGTCGACCTATCAAACCGATAGTCGAGCTATCAGGAAGACGATCGTCGATCGGCTGAACGGCGATAGTCGAGCGACGTTC
Organism: Platanthera zijinensis; assembly: GCA_039513925.1. Lineage (NCBI taxonomy): Eukaryota > Viridiplantae > Streptophyta > Magnoliopsida > Asparagales > Orchidaceae > Platanthera > Platanthera zijinensis. Next base: position 164,553,489 of record CM077084.1, read on the forward strand.
GACCATAGTCGAACCAGAAATTACTTAGCCAGATTTTCATCTGGACAGGCAATTCTACACAACTAGAGAATCTATCCTATCAACTAACCTTTGACCATAGATAAATCTTGGGCCAAGAGACTAAAAGAGAAGACTGAACTCAAATCAAAACCTTGGGTACAAACGTATGTGTCACGCCCGTGACCTAGGGTGTGACCACCCTTCGACGATCGTCGACCTCAGTTCGACGGTCGTCGAACCCAGAATTGGCCACCCAGGCCTGTCACGCCCGTGACCTATGTGTCACGCCCGTGACATTGACCGAAATGACGGTTCAGGCCCGAAATTATTCTAACACGCGTGCTAATAAACGCTGGTGTGGGAAGTTACACCAGGAGTAATTATGGGTCGTTTTCCTTCTGTAATTATATAATAAAAGAAGGAAATGTTGGTCAAATAGGAAATCGCCACCTGGCAAACATCTCTTCGTTTCCAGCGTTTCAATTACCCTTATCATAACTGAAACACCATTAAGGGGAGAACATTCATGGCCATTAAGGCTTTAACCTTTACCTTCCCTACTTGATGATCTATAAAAGCCCCATTAGAGCAGGATGAGAGGTTAACTCTCTTGACCAACGGATTGAAGCCTTGTATATTGCTGTAGGAGAAGTTCAGCAATGCCACCACCGCGCTATGACACCCCGTCGTTCATCTCGCTTCCAAACCGCGAACAAGATCCTCCTCTACTTCTTCTCTTATGTGTAAATCTTAGGTTCATAGAAATGAAGTACGTGCTCAAAGGAGCCGGACCAACCTCGTGTTTTCATGGAAAACCATGGAAAAATATTGTTTTGAGTTCGCCGGAAACCGCCATCTCCGGCGGCCAAACCACCGTCGACCGATAACCATCGCCTCAACGGAGGTGGTGGTTGTGGTGGCTGGCCAGGGAAGTGACCGGACTGCCAGCGACGGATCACGGAAAGGTTACAGGAAATAAGGTTTTCTGTGTTCTGATTTCGGGTGCATGTAGAAGATGAACAGTAAAATCAATTTATAATATATAAATTATGTATATAATACATAATGAAAAGATATATTATCTGAGTATATCTTGAGGCTGCAAAATGAGGCACTTAGAGTCCGATTTTGGAAAAATGACCTGTCACGAAAGTCGTAGCCCTTCGAGTCTAGATTAATTTAAAATTAGTTTCAACTCGTTTGGGTAAGCGGTTTGACCACAACACCTATTTTAGTGGGGGATGTACCTAGAGTTGGGCAGAAATTAAAATGGATGCCCACTCTTTGTCCCTTGTCCAAATGACCTGAAATTTGGGTAGGGGTTAAACTTAGCTATATATAAAGGCACTCCAAAACTGGGAATTTTTGTAGACACTTTGCCTAAAGTTTTTGTTTTAATTTAATAAAGATAGAGGAATTTATTTATGTAGTCAAATAACCTCCAAACCCTCCCAAATTTTGGTGAGTGGTCCCTGGCTATAAATCTTAACTCTGTACAAATTTTCAACTCATTTGGATGAGTTTTGGATAAGGAGTCACATATTCTTAACTAGGCAAGAGTGAGGCATTTTTGAGTAAAAAGTGCACTAGAAGTTAAAACGGTCATATCACCTCAACTGAGGCTGATATCTTGACCACTGGCTTGGAAAGGTTATTATAACCCACTTGGAGAAAATGATGTGGTTTAGGGTTGGTTTATCCTAGGATCCAAAATCAAACCCTAGATGGAGGGTTTTGAGGGTTGTGAAGGATATGGGGGCAATTGCCCTCATATTGCCTTGAAACTCTGTAGAGTTGATATTAGCATGATAATAATCGTCTGGAAGGAATCTTGGAAAATTTGGAGACAAGTAGATGCCTCGAAACCTTAATCTAAGCTTTAGGTTAAAATACTAATTAAGCACAATCCATCACTAATAATTATCTAAAGGCTTTGAAACTCGGGGAGAGTTAGTTTTGAAGTCGGTAGAATTTATAGAAATTTTACTGGAATTTTATGATGTTTATTTCTAGCACTTTGTTTTTTAAAGTTGATTATAACCCCAATTAATGTTTTAATTATTTGTACCTTTCTGTTCATGGAAGTCTCATGAAATCTTGGAAATTAATGTTTTAGGACAGATTGGTTATCCTTGAATTTTTGTATAATTTTTAGTTAAGTAAATCCAGTACTTTCTTCACAAAAGTTAAAAAGGGGTTCTATGCTTTGAAAATTATTTAGGGATGATTTTATTGCTGAAAAATTATGAAACTGGGCCAGTGCTATTTTTATGCCTTTATCTGCATATTATAATTTATCTACAATTTTTGGAAGAATATTCTCTGTACTTGGTTCATAAATAATGGAAGATAGTAAATATTGCTAAATAGTGTTGTTGCCCTTTTGATGATAGAAATATTATGATACTTTGGATTTACCCTATTGAGATAACCTACTATTTATCATAAATTTGTTGGACATCTTGTATGAGAACTTAGGGTAGTTCATGTTCAAACGGGTAGCCCTTGGGATTTTCGAGGAAATTAATTAAATGCCAAATAAATTAGGAAAATTCCCACACTCTGGATTTAGGCCATTTATATCATGATAAGTCCCTAGTAAATATTTTAGGGCATTTGGATGAGTTTTGGGATCATTGCATAACCGGTTCGACCTATAGTTTAGGTTGGTCTGCATATAGCAAATTTGTGAATTGCAATAGGACATGATCTGAGAAAGTCATTGGAGTTAGTCATTTTGTCTGGGTGGACAATTGTGGATGAAATCCCAATAGGATGATATGAAGAGTAGAGAGAAGTAGTGATAGCTAGAGATAAGAGGTGCTCGGGTTCGACGAAAGATCGTCTTTCCCAAAGTGAGGAAGGTTAAAAATCACCCTAGGATACTCTATCGTAATATGAGAAGGGAATGGGTAAAGGGGATCAACCAATAACAATAAGTGACTTGCGAAAGGGAACGATGGGCTTCAGCTACCATCATAGTTCCTAGTGCCCTTTGAGAGCCCTTCACGGGGAATACCGGGGGCAGTCCTGGGTTAACGAAATCTGTAATAACAAACTGTCAAGAGTAACTTAGTAACTAGGGCTGCACCTTTCACAAACACTGTGTGGCACAGGAAGATTGATGAGAGCTTCGGCTCGGTTGGTTAAGAGACGGACGGGTTGGTCGGGGGAGATTCAGCTCGGTTGGTTAAGAGACGGACGTTTTGGTCCGAGGAGCTTCGACTCAGTTTTTGTGTGTTCACGATTAAACTTGCATGTGCATAAAAAGGAATGAAATTTAAGGTGGTATGTCTTCGGTATTGGAGGGTCGAAGCACCGACGCCAATACGCTGACTCGGCAAGTGTGGTTAGCACTTTGCCAACAGAAGTCCGGTGCGCCAGCCGACAGGAGTACGCAGGCGTCCGCTTAGTGCACCAAGCGTTGAGGCGTATGATAGGTCTGACCGGTAGTGCTTTACTTGTTTAGAGGTGGGCGAGGCCCAACCCACCGCTTCCGTCTGCCACTATGGAGGTATCCTGGGAGGTAACGGCTCCGAAAGGGGGAACTAAAGGTTTGTGAGCACAAAGTCGGGTGTGTGAGTTGCACTTGCATGTTTCATCATACCCACTTGCATGTCATAGCATAAACGATTCATTTAACCCTGACACCTAAAGTATAAGTGGTATGGGACGCTTATACATTAGGACTTGCAAAACGACCCCTTGGTCTATAAGCTTGTGTGGGCAGGTTTATAAATTAAGGTTAAATTCAATATATATATGATTCTGTTTGATAACCGACACCCCAACGTATAAGTGGTATGGGAGACTCTATATGATGGGAGCCTTGCAGAAGATCCCTTGGCTTATGCGCTTTCGCACATAAGTTAAGGTTACCTTTCGTACTTTCTGTTTCTGTCATATTTATTATAGAATTTCTAGATTAGTTCCGCTGTCATCTGTTTCTTGATTAAATCTCAACCTTCATGTCCTTCCCTTTCTTCCTCTCCGCTCGGTACTTAGGAGCCATGGGGGAAGGGGTAGGGGATGATAGGGCTTAGTCTTTATGACTAACGGTTTTCGAACCGCATCATTTAGGGGATCATGGAAACCAGCATGGAGGAGCAGCCCCAGAGATCGGTGCGCCCGGAGATGGGGCAGTCTAGCTCCGGAGTTCATACAGCTGGGACCGTGAGTCTCGACCCTGAGTAGTTTCTATTTTTGCTTCCGCATGAGAGATTTGTAGTGAGGATATGATGTACCGGGCATAAGCCCGCATTTATAGTACTCTGATTATTGTTATTTTGTGGACACTCCCTTCGTGGAGATTTTATTCTATATATGTGATTTACTTTCAGTGGACTTGCTCCTACTTCAATTATTGTGCTACCTTTCTGTGATCGAATTGGCCGGCAGAATCGGCGCCTTGTGGTGATGACCCTTCAGGACGTGAAGGTGTCACCGCAAAGCGGCGATTCTGGGCCTAAGACCCCGGGTTTTAGAGAGAAAAAAAAGGGGGTCTTACAAGTGGTATCAGAGGCAAAACATCCATCTTAAAAAGGTAGCAGTCCACTAACCCTGGGTCACCCCCGCTCGAGCTTAGTTTGGGGAAAAACTAAGCAGCGGAAGCAGTGGTGTGCCCATAAGGGAAATCACATGTAGAAGTCCACCTCTCCATTAATTGGAATTCTTCTTTGTAGCCTACGGCAAACCCTGCCCCAGCAGGAAGCATCTCCAGCTGCAAAGAACATTTCACATAATTCTCTAGTCTACGAGTTAGACCCAGCCCACTAGGACTCACTACTAACCATTACGACTTTTAGTATGTCCTAGTCCGAAATAGACCATGGGTATGGACTCGGTAAAGGTGCGAAGATACCCAATGAGAATAAAGGAGGAGTTTAGCTCGAGAATGACTACCGAAGAAATAAACTCAGGTGTCCCTACTATCTCAATCAAGGATTACTCAAACTGTCAGGATGGCTATAAGGAGAATTGAGGCTAATAATACATTAGCAGAATGGTAAAGACAAGTGGTCTTAACCCTCCTACCGGTAATAAGATCACTCGGAGACAACCACCAAGACAAACACCGAGGGTCGGATAGGAATTCAAGATCGGAAGATACCCATTTGGGATTGAGAATATTTTGACCCGGATAAGGTTGTCGTAAATGTGACTCAGAGAGTTTAAAATATGGAGTATACTAACGAGTTTCAGGTTGTAACCCCAAGTCGGAGATTGATGCCCTAGGGATTGTGCACCCAGCTACGACGGATATAACATTATAATAACAAAGATACATAGCCCAAAGTAGGTAGGGGCTTATCTTTTGTTTATTGGGTGAAGTGACCTTTGCTCTTAATATTTGGCGACACTACCTCTACGGGTTCACTATGACATCTTTACAGATCATAAGAACCTGAAATACTTGGACACGCTGAAGGAGCTTAATATCAGGCAGATACGCTAGGTGGAGTTCTTAGCAGACTATCAGTATGAGATGCACTACCATCAAGGGAAGGCAAACGTGGTGGCCGACGCATTGAGCCGGAGAGCTGCCACTTCCGAAGCCGGGCCCCAGGTTATGTCCATGGAGCTAGTCCGGTCATTCAGAGATATGCAGATATCCCTAGTATTCGAGGATGATCCAGAGCTGTATAGGGAGTATCTGGCATCAATGGTGGCCATAGATGATATTCGGGATCGCATTCAGGACGGACAGAGGACAGATGTATGGGAAAAGCCGATATTCCGAGCCTTGGAGGAGGGTTCGATAGGAGATTATTCCCTGAGAGATGGATTGCTACATTTCAGAGGCAGAGTATATATACCCGCAGGAGGCCAGACCCGAGAGGATATTATGACGGAGGCGCATTGCAGCCGGTACTCTGTGCACCCGGCGATCACAAAGATAACTGCTGATTTGAAGAAGATGATGTTCTGGCCAGGGATGAAGAAGGACATTACGTACTTCGTGACCCATTGTGAGGCGTGTCAGTTGGTGAAGGCGGAGTGCAGGAACCCCGCAGGATTGTTGCAGCCACTCCCGGTGCCGGAGTGGAAGTTTGATGATATAGCTATGGATTTTATACATGGTCTTCCCCGATCTCGGACGGGGAATGACTCAATCTGGGTGATTGTTGATCGGTTGACGAAGGTGGCCCACTTTATACCAATCAGGAAAGATGACTCGGTGGGAGTGCTGGTACGGAAGTTCGTGGAGCAGTATGTCCGATATCATGGCGTGCCCCAGACGATAGTGTCGGACCGTGATGGACGGTTTACATCCAGGGAGTGGCGGTCAGTGCAGGCATACCTGGGCACCCGACTGACTTTTAGCAAGGCCTTCCACCCTCAGACGGACGGGCAGACAGAGCGCACCAATAGGATGTTGGAGGATCTACTATGACTGTGTATACTGGACCGAGGGGAGTCGTGGGAGAAGATGTTGTCGTTGGTCGAGTTCTCCTATAACAATAGCTACCAGTCCAGCATCAGGATGGCGCCTTATGAAGCCTTGTATGGAGGAAAATGTAGGACCCCGCTTTCTTGGGTTCAAGACGAGGATCTGAAGGTGCTGGGATCGGATTTTGTTGAAGACACCAAGGCTCAGGTGAGACTGATCAGAGATAGGATGTTGGAGGCGCAGAGCAGACAGGCTAAGTACTATAATGGCCGACATCGTCAGGTGGAGTTTCAGGTAGGGGACCGAGTGTTCTTGAAGATCCGGCCCATGCACGGAGTCTCACGAGTGCGCGGTCGGAGGAAGAAGCTCAGCCCTAGGTATATGGGCCCTTACCGGATCCTGGAGCGGATCGGACCCCTAGCCTACAGGCTAGAGTTGCCACCAGAGCTGGCAGCTCTACACAACGTCTTCCACATTTCTTCGCTGAGAAGGGCTCTACTATGCCCGAAGAAGCAGATTTTGACCATCGAAGGGCCGCTAGTTTCAGACCGATCTGTTCACTTGGAGCCGGTTCGTATCGACCACAAAGGAGTACGGATCTTGCATCGCAAGAAGATCCCCTTAGTCAAGGTTCTGTGGAGAAACCACGGTCAGGAGGAGCACACCTGGGAACCGCAGGACCTGATGAGGCAAAAATACCCGGAGTTGTTCAGTCAGGTATACCTCATAACCTCTTGGTATACTATAAATTACCTTGTTGTACTAAACCGGTAGGACTAGATAAGGAAAAATTTAGAACCTAGGCATGCGCAGGAAAGTAGGGGCTAATCTTTTGTTTATTGGGGAGATTGACTTCGTTTATAAAACAAGTGGTCGCTTAAACCCAATAGAAAAATCGTATGGGATGTTACAAGTTTAGTTTACTTCGGTAGAAGTCCCCGTAGGATTAACCTTGATTTCGGAGACGAAATCTTTGTTTTGTTTATTGGGAATTGTAACATCCCATTTCCGGCTAGAGCCCTGGGAATGGTTTTGTCTTAACAGAACCCTTGGAAGCCCATGAATTGAAGTTTGTCGACCCTGATTTTTAGTCAAGGGGCGGTCACGCCCGTGACCGGCCCGTCACGCCCGTGACCTAGGGCGTGACTCCTTCGACGATCGTCGATCTCAGGGAGATGATCGTCGGGAGCAGAATTTTCAACCCAGCCCTGCCACGCCCGTGACCCAGGTGTCACGCCCGTGACCAGGGGCGTGACCCCTTCGGCGATCGTCGATCTCAGCGCGACGATCGCCGAGTGCGGAATTTGCCTCATGACACTGTCACGCCCGTGACCTATGTGTCACGCCCGGGACCTAGGGCGTGACCACCCTTCGATGATCGTCGATCTCAGTTCGACAATCGCCAACCCCAGAATTTGGTCACCCTCCCTTGTCACGCCCGTGACCTATGTGTCACGCCCGTGACCTAGGGCGTGACCACCCTTCGACGATCGTCGATCTCAGTTCGACGATCGCCGAACCCAGAATTTGGTCACCCGGGCCTGTCATGCCCGTGACCTATGTGTCACCCCCGTGACCTAGGGCGTGACCACCCTTCGACGATCGTCGACCTCAGTTTGACGGTCGTCGTACCCAGAATTGGCCACCCAGGCCTGTCACGCCTGTGACCTATGTGTCACGCCCGTGACATTGATCGAAACGACGGTTCAGGCCCGAAATTATTCTAACACGCGTGGTAATAAACGCTTGTGTGGGAAGTTACACCAGGAGTAATTATGGTTCATTTTCCTTCTGTAATTATATAATGTTGGGTCTGGCGTTCCTTCACTTGACCCGTGGCGCTCTGCTACTTATATAAAAAATTAAGTAGCGCCCTCTCCAACAGTCCGGGCTTTTGGTGCAGTTGGGTATGCGCTTGATCCTTCAATTGGTATCAGAGGAGGTCACGGGTTCAAGACCGGGGGAGCGCTATTAAATCCCGATTTTTCCCTTCTACCTGTGTGGGTCCGGTGGGTCAGGCAACCGTGGACATGTGGTAACCCCACTCCAACAGTCCGGGCTTTTGGTGCAGTTGGGTATGCGCTTGATCCTTCATATAATAAAAGAAGGAAATGTTGGTCAAATAGGAAATCGCCACATGGAAAACATCTCTTCGTTTCCAGTGTTTCAACTGCCCCAACCATAACCGAAACACCATTAAGGGGAGAACATTCATGGCCATTAAGGCTTTACCCTTTACCCTCCCCACTTGATGATCTATAAAACCTCCATTAGAGCAGGATGAGAGGTTTACTCTCTTGACCAACGGATTGAAGCCTTGTACCTTGCTGTAGGAGAAGTTCAGCAACGCCACCACCGCGCCATGGCACACCATCGTTCATCTCGCCTCCAAACCGCGAACAAGGTCCTCCTCTACTTCTTCTCTTATGTGTAGATCTTAGGTTCTTAGAAATGAAGTATGTGCTCAAAGGAGCCGGACCAACCTCGTGTTTTCATGGAAAACCATGGAAAAATATTGTTTTGAGTTCGCCGAAAACTGTCACCTCCGCCGGCCAAACCACCGCTGACCGATAGCCATCGCCTCAACGAAGGTGGTGGTGGTGGTGTCTGGACAGGGAAGTGACCGGACGGCCGGCGATGGATCACGGAAAGGTTACAGGAAATAAGGTTTTCTGTGTTCTGATTTCGGGTGCATGTAGAAGATGAACAATAAAATCAAATTATAATATATAAAGGGCAATATTAATAGCACCCCTGAAGTCGTTATTAGCAGCCATTTCAATGTGTTATTTTGGCTTTTTTGGGGTGCTATTAGCCAATAGAGGGGTGCTATTAACATTGCCCTATATAAATTTTGTATATAATACATAATGAAAAGATATATTATCTGAGTATATCTTGAGGCTGCAAAATGAAGCACTTAGAGGCCGATTTAGGAAAAATGACCTGTCACGAAAGTCGTAGCCCTTCGAGTCTAGATTAATTTAAAATTAGTTTCAACTCGTTTGGCTAAGCAGTTTGAGCGCAGCAGCTGTTTTAGTGGGGGTTGTACCTAGAGTTGGGCAGAAATTAAAATAGATGCCCACTCTTTGTACCTTGTCCAAATGACGTGAAATTTGGGCAGGGGGTTAAACTTAGATATATCTAAAGGCAGTCCAAAAATGGGAATTTTTGGAGACACTTTGCCTAAATGTTTTAATTTAATAAAGATAGAGGAATTTATTTATGTAGTCAAATAACTTCCAAACCGTCCCAAATTTTGGTGACTGGTCCCTGGCTATAAAACTTAACTCTGTACAAATTTTCAACTCATTTGGATGAGTTTTGGATAGGGAGTCACCTATTCTTAACTAGGCAAGAGTGAGGCATTTTTGAGTAAAAAGTGCACTAGAAGTTAAAATGGTCATATCACCTCAACTGAGGCTGATATCTTGACCACTGGCTTGGAAGGGTTATTATAACCCACTTGGAGAAAATGATGTGGTTTAGGGTTGGTTTATCCTAGGATCCAAACTCAAACCCTAGATGGAGGGTTTTGAGGGTTGTGAAGGATATGGGGGCAATTGCCCTCGTATTGCCTTGAAACTCTGTAGAGTTGATATTAGCGTGATAATAATCGTCTGGATGGAATCTTGGAAAATTTGGAGACAAGTAGATGCCTCGAAACCTTAATCTTAGCTTTAGGTTAAAATACTAATTAAGCACAATCCATCAATAATAATTATCTAAAGGCTGTGAAACTCGGGAAGAGTTAGTTTTGAAGTGGGTAGAATTTATAGAAATTTTACTGGAATTTTATGATGTTTATTTCTAGCACTTTGTTTGTAAAGTTGATTATAACACTAATTAATGTTTTAATTATTTGTACCTTTCTGTTCATGGAAGTCTCATGAAATCTTGGAAATTAATGTTTTAGGACAAAATGGTTACCCTTGAATTTTTGTATAATTTTTAGTTAAGTTAATCCAGTACTTTCTTCACAAAAGTTAAAAAGGGTTTCTATGCTTTGAAAATTATTTAGGGATGATTTTATTGCTGAAAAATTATGAAACTGGGCAGTGCTATTTTTAAGCCTTTATCTGCACATTATAATTTATCTACAATTTTTGGAAGAATATTCTCTGTACTTGGTTTATAAATAATGGAAGATAGTAAATATTGATAAAATAGTTTTGTTGCCCTTTTGATGATAGAAAAATTATGATACTTTGGATTTACCCTATTGAGATAACCTACTATTTATCATAAATTTGCTGGACATCTTGCATGCGAACATAGGGTAGTTCATGTTCAAATGGGCAGCCCATGGGATTTTCGAGGAAATTAATTAAATGCCAAATAAATTAGGAAAATTCCCACACTCTGGATTTAGGCCATTTATATCATGATAAGTCCCCAGTAAATATTTTAGGGCATTTGGATGAGTTTTGGGATCATTGCATAACCGGTTCGATATATAGTCTAGGTTGGTCTGCATATAGCAAATTTATGAATTGCAATAGGACATGATCTGAGAAAGTCATTGGAGTTAGTCATTTAGTCTGGGTGGATAATTGTGGATGAAATCACAATAGGATGATATGAAGAGTAGAGAGAAGTAGTGATAGCTAGAGATAAGAGGTGCTCGGGTTCGACGAAAGATCGTCTTTCCCGAAGTGAGGAAGGTTAAAAATCACCCTAGGATAGTCTATCGTAATATGAGAAGGGAATGGGTAAAGGGGATCAACCAATAACAATAAGTGCCTTGCAAAAGGGAACGATGGGCTTCAGCTACCATCATAGTTCCTAGTGCCCTTTGAGAGCCCTTCACGGGGAATACCGGGGGCAGTCCTGGGTTAACGTAAACTGTAATAACAAACTGTCAAGAGTAACTTGTTAACTAGGGCTAAACCTTTCACAAACGCTGTGTGGCACAGGAAGATTGATGAGAGGTTCGGCTCGGTTGGTTAAGAGACGGACGGGTTGGTCCGGGGAGCTTCGGCTCGGTTTGTTAAGAGACGGACATTTTGGTCCGAGAAGCTTCGGCTCAGTTTTTGTGTGTTCACGATTAAACTTGCATGTGCATAAAAAAGAATGAAAATTAAGGTGGTGGGTCTTCGGTATTGGAGGGTCGATGCACCGACGCCAATACGCTGACTCGGCAAGTGTGGTTAGCACTTCGCCAACAGAAGTCCGGTGCGCCAGCCGGCAAGAGTACGCAGGCGTCCGCTTAGTGCACCAAGCGTTGAGGCGTACGATAGGTCTGACCGGTAGTGCTTTACTGGTTTAGAGGTGGGCGAGGCCCAACCCACCGCTTCTCTATGCCACTACGAAGGTATCCTGGGAGGTAACGCCTCCGAAAGGGGGAACTAAAGGTCTGTGTGCACATAGTCGGGTGTGTGAGTTGCACTTGTATGTTTTATCATACCCACTTGCATGTCATAGCATAAAGGATTCATTTAACCCTAACACCTAAAGTATAAGTGGTATGGGACGCTTATACATTAGGACATGCAAAACGACCCCTTGGTCTATAAGCTTGTGTGGGCAGGTTTACAAATTAAGGTTAAATTCAATATATATATGTTGTTGTTTGATAACCGACACCCCAACGTATAAGTGATATGGGACACTCTATACGATGGGAGCCTTGCAGAAGATCCCTTGGCTTATGTGCTTTCGAACATAAGTTAAGGTTACCTTTCGTACTTTCTGTTTCTGTCATATTTATTATAGAATTGCTAGATTAGTTCCGCTACCATCTGTTTCTTGATTAAATCTCCACCTTCATGTCCTTCCCTTTCTTCCTCTCCGCTCGGTACTTAGGAGCCATGGGGGAAGGGGTAGGGGATGATAGGGCTTAGTCTTTATGACTAACAGTTTTCGAACCGCATCATTTAGGGGATCGTGGAGCCCAGTATGGAGGAGCAGCCCCAGAGACCGGTGCGCCTGGAGATGGGGCAGTCTAGCTCCGGAGTTCATACAGCCGGGACCGTGAGTCTCGACCCTGAGTAGTTTCTATTTTTGCTTCTGCATGAGAGATTTGTAGTGAGGATATGATGTACCGGGCATAAGCCCACATTTATTGATGTAAGCTTATGGGCTGACTCACTAGAGATGATGGAATTTAAAGTTATTAACTCTCTACGATCCGGATCCGGCACTCGCACACAACCACACTGCACGTATATATGCTGATTTATCTTGCTAATCAAACGCACGGATAGCCAACCCGTAAGGGGATCAAATAGAGGCGATAAGCCAATATTCTCTCCGGCTAAATGGGCCAATGTTGGACCCGGCCGAGCGATGTTGTACCAAAAGCGATCCATCAGAAAACCACGATTCAAAAGTGGTGTATCTCTCCCAACAAAAAGATGCGAGGTTCGCCAAACCTTGTTCGGAAAATAAATAACTAAGTAAACAAATGCGACCCAACCGGGATTAAACACCAAGACTATTCTATACTTCAAACCCAACGCAAAAATCGTTCCAGCCACAGGAAAAATCAAGAGGGAATCATAGTAGGGTGGAGATGTTCGTTACCCCAGTCGGAATAGATGATTCCGACTATCTTCGTAGGAACACTTCTCCACGGTTCCGCCGGAGTAAGCTGAATGGATGAAGATTTATCTTCCTTAGCCGCGTCACGCCGTAGTTCCGTTTCCTCATAGAAGAGGATGTCGCACTCGGCCTCACTCCTAGCCAAGGAGATGGCCGAACTTCTTCAAAGGGAGGCTCGGGTGCTGGTGTTAGATGGTCGGCCGAACTAGGGGAGTGAGGTGGCCGGGTTGGTGAAGGTTGCAAGCCGGCGGCTAGAGGAGGGGAGGAGTGGTGGCCGAGAGGTGGAGGTAGGGAGAGGAGAAGGAGGCGGCTTGGAGATGAAGAAGGTTGAGTTGAAGGGGTGGCCGAAATGGAGAGGGGGAGAGAGAGGTTGGGCGGCGGCTAAGTGAGGAAGAGAGAGAGCAAGAGAGGGGAGGTAAGTTTAGGGTTTGGAAATTCTTTTCATTCAACTTAAGAAACCCAAATAAGGCATGCCTATATATAGGTTTAACATAAAGTCTTGGCTAAGTACAACCCAAATAAAATAAAACATAACATTGCTACATGCAGCCCGAATTAAAATAACACTCCTAATTAAAAATAAAAGCATGATAATAGAAATGCTCTCAAAATAAAAGATGATAAATTATTTTGTTGTCTTGCGCCGCGGGAGGAAATTGTAGCGATGTTCCGTACGATCACCGTGGTGACGCAAATCCTTTGTTGGAGACGAGGGGGAATCTTTCGTTAGCGTGCCGTTATCAATAAGGTGGGGGCTGTCGTCTCCATCAATCCTCCCCCGCTTGAAAGGACTCATCACCGATGAGTGATCTTGAAGATACCGGCGAAGAAGACCATCATCCAATAGAGCAACCTCCGCTTCCGGGAGCCAAGAGTCATCAGAAGCGGGGCGATCACACCAACGAATCAAGTAGCGGCGCACATCGCCATTAGCAGAGGGGAACACGTCATCCTGGAGAATCCTGTCTGGCAAAAAATATGTCCTGGCAAACCTGGGAAAATCATTAGGCAGCAAAGGAGGAAAATCTAATTCATCAACATTAAGCATACCTCCGTTGGAGACCGGCGGAGAGAGTGTTCCATAACCCCCCTCAACTCCATACCCAAGAGAATTTGAAGTGGAATTAAACGGACAAGAAGATAATTCAAGTGGCGGAGCAATATATGGCGTTAAATCCGAAACATTAAACACGGGGGAAATACCCCAGTCAGGTGGTAAGTCCAATAGAAAAACATTGTCTCCAAGTTTCTTTACAAGCCAAAAAGGTCCCGCTCGCCGATCCGCTAACTTTTTTAAGGTGCCCGTAGGCAACCGTTCAGGAATGAGACGCACCATGACCAAATCGCCAACCTTCAAGTGGGACACTCTTTTATGTGCGTTGGCATTAGCTTGATAAGACGCATATTTTGTGTTAAGTGTCTCATTTATGTGCTTATGCAGATCATGAATGTGAGAGGCAAAGTCCTGTGCAAATTGACTTGATTTAAATGATGGCGGTAACGCAATCAAGTCAAGTGGCACCGGTGCTTTATAACCGTGCACGATCTCATTTGGCGACAGACCCGTGGACATATTTTTTGAATTATTATAGGCTAACTATTCATGAGGGAGGATAAGGTCCCATGTACTCTTGTGGTCTCCCACCAGGCATCGGAGCAAACTACCTAAACTTCTATTGACCACTTCTGTTTGCCCATCCGTTTGCGGATGGTAAGCCGAAGAGAAGAGAAGTTTGGTGCCCATCATCCTCCACAGGGTCTTCCAAAAGTAGCTAGTAAACTTCACATCCCTATCGGTCACTATGGACTTTGGGACGCCTCGATGGCCGACTACTTGTTTGAAATACAATTGTGCAACATGTGACGCATCATTAGTTTTATTGCACGTGATAAAATATGCCATTTTGGAAAAATGATCTGCAACAACTAAGATAGAGTCGTGACGCCTAATTTTGGTAGGGAGGCCGAGAATGAAGTCCATGCTAACATCTTCCCAAGGGATAGAGGGGATCGGAAGAGGGGTGTAAAGCCCCGCATTTGTCTTATTACCCTTAGCCAATTGGCACGCTCGACAGCTTCCTACTATTTTGTTAACCATGGCCTTGAGGCCGGGCCAATAGAACTTGTCTTCCACTAACGTGATCGTCTTATCACGGCCAAAATTCCCCTTCCAACCCTCCGCCATGTAGTTCCCACACTATGAAGTGTCTTAGGGAGGACCGAGGGATGCATACTTTAGAGTGATAAAAGAGATAGCCGTCACGGATATAAAAAGACCTAATAGTGGTAGGCGAGTCGTCCTGAGTGGTGAAGTAGATATCCTTAAAGTCAGGACAGTGGACGTACTCGTCCTTAATCCTATCAAATCCAATCACCTTAACCTCTAGTGTGGAAAGTAGTAACGAAACACGACTAAGGGCGTCGGCTACGCGGTTGAGAGTTCCCTTAAGGTGCTTAATAATGAAGGTATACTCTTGAAGGTAGGAGACCCACTTCGCGTGCCTAGGACTAACCTTAGTTTGAGTTGATAAACCGTAGTGCTTCATGATCGGATAAAATGACAAACTCCTTAGGGAGGAGGTAATGCCGCCAATGTTGGAGACATCTAATGACAGCGTAAAATCACGATCGTAGTTGGAATAATTTAATTTTTCACCCGATAGTTTCTCACTAAAATATCACACAGTATGGCCCTCTTGACTCAACACCCCACCAATTCCTACACCAGAAGCGTCACAAGACAACTCGAAGACTTTGGAAAAATTCGGGAGTCGCAAAAGGGGTGCTTCCGTCATGCGCGCCATAATCAATTGGAATGCTTTAGCGGCCGAGTTCGTCCATAAAAATTCACCTTTTTTCATACACTCGGTAACGGGAGCCATAATGCTACTAAAGTCCTTAATGAAGCGCCTATAGAATGTGGCGAGCCCATGGAAGCTCCGAACATCCCGAATGTTGGCGGGCTCGGTCCAAGATCTAATGGCTTGAACCTACTTGGGGTCTACATGGATCCCCTTCGAGCTCACAATATAATCGAGGAACTCAACCGATGGCACATGGAAGGTACACTTCTTAATGTTCACGAACAATTTTTCCGCTCTTAGCGTGGTGAGGATGATTTTTAAATGTGATTCATGGTCGATCGTGGAGGTACTAAAAACCAAGATATCATCAAAGTAGACCACGATGAATTTGCCCATGTAGGGTTGGAAAACGTGGGTCATCATCCTCGAAAACGTGCTTGGCGCGTTGGAAAGCCCAAACGGCATGACCAACCACTCGTAAAGCCCTTCCTTTTACTTAAAGGCAGTCTTCCATTCGTCGCCTTCCCTAATGCGGATTTGGTGATAGCCGCTCCTAAGGTCCAGTTTTGAAAAAATTGTGGCACCGGCTAGCATGTCCAATAGGTCGTCTAGGCGAGGAATGGGGAATCTGTACTTGATAGTGATTTTATTAATGGCTCTACTGTCCACGCACATTCTCCAAGAGCCGTCCTTCTTGGGGGCAAGTAAGGCGGGTACGGCACACGGGCTCATGCTGTGGCGGATAAAGCCTTTTTGCAATAAGTCCGAGATCTGGGTTTGAAATTCCAAGTGGGCGGACGGGTTTAATCGATAATGGGGGAGGTTGGGCAACGAGGAACCCGGGATAAAATCAATGGCATGCTGGATGTCCCGTATGGGGGGCAACTAAGATGGCAGCTCATCCGGATACACATCCGAAAACTCTTCCAATAGAGTTTTCAATGCGGGCGGCAACTTCTCCCAAGTGGTCATGTCATCCTTAACTTGAAGACAAACTAGCGCGTATAGGATGCCATCCTTAAAGGTAGTCCTTTTAAATTCTTTTTTTCCGATTAGGCTCAACGTCTTCTTCTCGACCGGAATGACTGTATCCTTGGCGGGGGCCGAAGGATCTTTTGGCAGGGCAGGTTTAAAGAGGATGGTCCGACCGTCAAATTTAAACTCATACGTGTTAGCCCGGCCAAAGTGAGTGACGTCGTGGTCGTACAGCCATGGGCGACCCAGCAAAACGTGACAAGCGTCCATGGGAATGACGTCACACCAAATCGACTCGGAGTATGTTTTGATGGCAAGGGGTACCAAGCATCTCTTTGACACCGGGAGGGTCGATTTGTTCACCCATGCCACCTTATATGGGTGCGGGTGCGGCTCAGTTGATAGGGAGATCCGCTTCACTGCGGCTTCCGATATGACATTCATACAACTACCTCTATCGATAATTAACCGACACCACTTCTCACCACTCTTGAAGTTTAACGTGAAGATATTCGTCCTATTCCAATCATCTAACGCTCGTGGGGTCGCCAAAATACACCTCATTACCATCATATGGGAGTCATCGTCCAGATCACTAGGCACGCCTTCTGACTAGCTATCTTCTCCTGCCTCGTAAGTAAGGTCGTCAGACCCACTCGTGGAATCTAATAGGGCTAAGGGCTTGGGTTTAGTGGGGCAATCACTAGCATAGTGCCCCTGAATCCCGCAAGCATAACAAGTGACGTTTGTCCGATTGATTCTACCTACGGGGACTCTCTCACCGGAGGGATTTTTATTATTCCTAGCCGTCACCACTACGGAAGTTGAGTCGGGGGTCCGGTACTTTCCTTTGTCCTTATAGGTGGAATCGGGAGGTGGTCCTAATATGGACTTGCCCTTTTGGAACGAGCGAGTCTTTCCCTTAAGCACATTGTGCTTTTCGATATCTAAAGCTGCATTAAATGTTAAGTGTAGGTCGGTGTGACCGTATCGTAGAAGCTTTCCTTGTATATCTGGGTTTAGTCCCTTACGAAACTGGGAAAGGGTGATCTCGGGCATCTCCTTTACGTCATATCTAACCATCAGGTCTTTTAACAGGCTCATGTACTCCGAAACCGTTCTAGTCCCTTGCTTAAGGGTGCCCAAGTCATCGAACATTTGTGTTCGGTGGTACGTGGGGACGTACTGTTCGGTTAACCGGGCCTTCATGTGTTCCCAACCAATGGGCACCTCCCCGTTTTTGGCTCTAAAGCGCCAGCTCTTCATTCAGCCAAAATATTTTGGCGCGCCCATACAACTTCATCCGTGCTACTCGCACTTTATCGGCGTCATTCAATCCATACCACTCGTAAAAGCATTCGATCTCCATGACCTAATCCTGGAAGACTTGGGGGTCTCCCAATCCATCATAGGATGACAGCTTGACTCGAACAGACCTAGTAAGATCGAACTCGTACGGTGCTCGTAGAGCGTTCTCATTTTGGGGGTTGGGATAAGGGTTGTGATTTCCTCCCGCTCGTTGTTAAGCGGGCTGATTAAGGGGTGCCCCATGAGGTAAACCCATGTCATGGAGCGCTTCCCTAATCACCATCATCTGCTCCGTGAAATCCTGACGGAGCGCTTCGATCTCCGTGAGATCACGTGCATCATCCGCCATATCAGAAGATGATGGGGGATACTCCGTTCCGAGCCTAGTGCGTATGCAAGAGAAGATACAGATTAAAGACAGACTAATGCAAACGGAATTAATCCCGCTTAACGGTTGGAGAAAAAAAAAATTTATTGATTTTATGACAACAAATAAAAGGTAGTTTATAAAAAAAAAATTTTGCTGATTTTTTTGACAAAAATGAGCAATCTAAGCCGCTATTGGCAGACCAAAAAAATTTTTTTTTGTGATTTTTGAGCAAGCAAAAGTGCGGGGAGGGGGGTCAGTTAAGAAACTGACGTGAACCTCCCTCTGATACCAATTTGATGTAGGCTTAGGGGCTGACTCAATAGAGATGACGGAATTTAAAGTTATTAACTCTCTACGATCCGGATCCGGCACTCGCACACAACCACACCGCACGTAAATACGCTGATTTATCTTGCTAAGCAAACACACGGATAGCCAACCCGTAAGGGGATCAAATAGAGGCGATAAGCCAATATTCTCTCCGGCTAAATGGGCCAATGTTGGACCCGGCCGAGCGATGTTATACCAAAAGCGATCCACCGGAAAAACACGATTCAAAAGTGGTGGATCTCTCCCAACAAAAAGATGCGAGGTTCGCCAAACCTTGATCGGAAAATAAATAACTAAGTAACCAAATGAGACCCAACCGGGATTAAACACCAAGACTATTCTATGATTCAAACCCAACGCAAAAATCGTTCCAGCCACAGGAAAAATCAAGAGGGAATCATAGTAGGGTGGAGATGTTCGTTACCCCAGTCGGAATAGATGATTCCGACTATCTTCGTAGGAACACTTCTCCACGGTTCCGCCGGAGTAAGCCGAATGGATGAAGATTTATCCGCCTTAGCTGCGTCACGCCGTAGTTCCGTTTCCTCGTAGAAGAGGATGTCGCACTCGGCCTCACTCCTAGCAAAGGAGATGGCCGAACTTCTTCAAAGGGAGGATCGGGTGCTGGTGTTAGATGGTCGGCTGAACTAGGGGAGTGAGGTGGCCGGGTTGGTGAAGGTTGCAAGCCGGCGGCTAGAGGAGGGGAGGAGTGGTGGCCGAGAGGTGGAGGTAGGGAGAGGAGAAGGAGGCGGCTTGGAGATGAAGAGGGTGGAGTTGAAGGGGTGGATGAAATGGAGAGGGGGAGAGAGAGGTTGGGCGGCGGCTAAGTGAGGAAGAGAGAGAGCAAGAGAGGGGAGGTAAGTTTAGGGTTTGGAAATTCTTTTCATTCAACTTAAGAAACCCAAATAAGGCATGCCTATATATAGGCTTAACATAAAGTCTTGGCTAAGTGCAGCCCAAATAAAATAAAACATAACATGGCTACATGCAGCCCGAATTATAATAACACTCCTAATTAAAAATAAAAGCATGATAAAAGAAAAGCTCTTAAAATAAAAGATGATAAATTATTTCGTTGTCTTGCGCCGCGGGCGGAGATTATAGCTTTGTTCTGTACGATCACCGTGGCGACGCAAATCCTTTGTTGGAGATGCGGGGGAATCTTCCGTTAGCATGGCGTTATCAATAAGGTGGGGGCTGTCGTCTCCATCATTTATAGTACTCTGATTATTATTATTTTGTGGACACTCCCTTCGTGGAGTTTTTATTCTATATATGTGATTTATTTTCAATGGACTTGCTCTTACTTCAATTATTGTGCTACCTTTCTGTGATCAAATTGGCCGGCAGAATCGGCGCCTTGTGGTGATGACCCTTCAGGACGTGAAGGTGTCACCGTAAAGCGGCGATTCTGGGCCTAAGACCCCGGGTTTTAGAGAGAAAAAAAGGGGGTCTTACATGTGAACTCTAGAAAAACCTTCTAATCTCTCCAAAAGAGAAGTCAAAAGTAGATAAATTTAAAATATAACACGAGTACCTGAAGTGAACTCACAAACACATTCTAATCTCAACAAAAGATATGTCAAAAGCAGGTAAATTTAAAATATAACTCGGGTACCTGAAACTCATGAACACCTACTAATCTCTAAAAAAGAGAAGTCAAAAGCAGGTAAATTTAAAATATAACGCGAGTACCTGAAGTGAACTCATGAACACCTATTAATCTCTCCAAAAGTGAAGTCAAAAGCTGGTAAATTTAAAATATAATGTGAGTACCTAAAGTGTATTAGAGAAAACCTTCTAATATATCGAAAAGAGATGTCAAAAGCAGGTAAATTTAAAATATTACAAGAGTACCAGATGTTAACTCGTGAAAACATGCTAATCTCTATTAACTTAAAGTCGAAATTAGGTAAATTTAAACTATAACACGAGTAACTTAAGTGAACTCTTGAACACCTGCTAATCTCAACAAAAGAGAGGTTAAAAGTTTGTAAATTAAAAATATTACGCGAGTATTCGAAGTGAACTCGCAAATAATTGCTAATCTCTGCAAGAGAGAAATGAAAAGCACGTAAATTTAAAATGAAATGTGAGTAGCTGAAGTGAACTCGTGAAGTCATGTTAATCTATACAAACGAGAAGTCAAAATCAGGTAAATTTAAAATATAACACGGGTACCATATGTGAACTCTAGAAAAACCTTTTAATCTCTCCAAAAGAGTAGTCAAAAATTGCTAAATTTAAAATACAATGCGAGTACCTCAAGTGAACTCATGAACACCTGCTAATCTCAACAAAAGGGATGTCAAAAGAAAGTAAATTTAAAATATAACGTGAGACCTGAAACTCACGAACACCTTCTAATCTATATAAAGGGTAAGTCAAAAGCAGGTAAATTCAAAATATAACGCGAGTACCTAATGTGAATTTAAAACCACTTACTAATCTCTGCAAAAGAGAAATCAAATATAAGTAAATTTCAAATATAACCCGAATACCTGAAGTGAACTCACAAAACCTTCTAGTTTTTCCAAAAGAGAAGTCATAAGAAGGTAATTTTAAAAAATAACAAAAGTACCTGAAGTGAACTCGCAAACACCTGCAAATCTCTCCAAAAGAGAAGTCAAAAGTATATTTACTTAAAATATAATGTGAGTACTTAAAGTGAATTAACAAACACCTGCTAATCTCTATAAAACAGAAGTCAAAAGCCGGTAAATTTAAAATATAATGCGAGTACCTTAAGTGAACTCACGAACACCTATTAATCTATCAAAAAAGGTGTCAAAAGCAGGTAAATTTAAAATATAAAGCGAGTACCTGAAGCAAACTCGCGAACACTTGCTAATCTCCCCAAAAGTGAAGTCAAAAGCATGTAAATTTAAAATATAATACGGGTACCTGAAGTGGACTCCTGAACACCTGCTCATCTCTATAAAGGAAAAGTCAAAATCAGGTAAATTTTAAATTTAATGGAAGTACCTTAGGTGAACTCGCTAACACCTAATAATCTCTCTAAAAGAGAAGTCAAAAACAGGTGAATTTATAATATAACGCGAGTAGATGAAGTGAACTCACGATCACCTTCTAATCTCTGCAAAAGAGATGTCAAATATAGGTAAATTTAAAATATAACGCGAGTACCTGAAGTTAACTTGTGAAAACCTTCTAATTTCTCCAAAAGTGAAGTAAAAAGTAGGTAATTTTAAAATATAACTCAAGTACATGAAGAGAACTCACGAACACCTTCTAATATCTCCAAAATAGAAGTAAAAAGTTGGTATATTTAAAATATAATGCGAAAACCTGATTTGAATTCGCGAACACATGCTAATCTCAGCAAAAGAGAGGTCAAAAGAAGGTAAATTTAAAAATATAATGTGAGTACCTGAAAAAAACTCGCGAACACCTTCAATTCTATCGAAAAGAGAAGTTAAAAGTAGGTAAATTTAAAATATAAAGGTGTACCTGAAGTGAACTCCCGAATACCTACTAATCTCTCCAAAAGAGATGTCAAAAATAGGTAAAATTAAAATATAATGTGAGTACCTGAGTGAACTTGTTAACAACTGCTAGTCTCTGGAAAGGAGAAGTCAAAATCAGGTAAATTTAAAATAAAATACGAGTATTTAAAGTGAACTCGCGAAAACCAGCTAATCTCTGCAAAGAAGTAGTCAAAAGCAGGTTAATTTAAAATTTAACACGACTACCTAAAGTTAACTCACGAACACTTGCAAATCTCTATAAAAGAGAAGTCAAAAGCAGGTAAATTTAAAATATAATGTGAGTATATGGCGTGAACTCATGAACACCTGCTTATCTCTCCAAAAGAGAAGTCAAAAGTAGGTAAATTTAAAATTTAATGTGAGTACATAAAATGAATTCACGAACACCTGCTTATCTCTCCAAAAGAGAAGTGAAAGGCAGGAATATTTAAAATATAACGCGAGTACCTGAATTGAACTCGCAAACACCTGCTAACCTCTAGAAAGAATAATTCAAAAGCTGGTATATTTAAAATACAAGAAGTCGTACACGGGGGACCCCATGTGGGCAACATTCATCCTGAGTACGACATTTTTCGTAGGGGCATCATATGACATGGGGGTGACATGTGTTGTGGGGCAGACATTCGTCATGGGGGAGACATTCATCTTGTAAGACCCCCTCCCCTTACAAAGGAGGCTCCCTGTCTTATGCCCATATCCGCCGTCTTACGGTGGCACTAACACATGGGTTAGTCGACACCGCAATACGCCGATTCTGCCGGCTAGTACGATCATATAACCTGTAGGCCAATATAAGAAATTGAAGTAAAGTAGTATCAAAAATCTACTAGTCTACAAGCCACAGTACATATCATATAATAAAATAAAAGTACATCAGTACATAATAAGTACCAAATATGAAGAGTAAAAAGGGCTTATGCCCTGTACATGATTATCACTCTCCACACAAAATAAAATACGTAAGCTAAACTATCATCCTCGAACTCGTCCCACCTGAGGTAGCTCTGTAGTAGTCGTAGTAGGAGGTATCAACTCCTTACGCCCTATCGCCTCCTCCTGCCTGTCGTGCTGCTGCTCCATCTCCTCGAGCTCCTAAAAATAGTTTGGTCACCGACCATTAGTCAAAAAGACTAAGTCGTTTCCTCCGCACCTCTCCCCTCCATTCCTAGGCACTGTGCGGGAGGACGAAGCGGAGGACAACAAGGGGTATTAAAAAAAGAAGCAGGTGATAAGAGTCTATGGTACCAAGTAAGACTGTAAACAGTAAATCTACACTAGCAGTTCAACCTATATAATATGAAATTAAAGGCATGTACAGTATAAGTAAGTGCAGAAAAGTATAGCTATGCTACCACTACTCTACAATAACAAAAGTACCTTAACTTATAAAAATTCCCATACAAATTTATAAGTTAAAGTTTCCAGGAATTATAACTTATCATATAAAAGAGCCCATACTAATTTATATGATAAGGATCTATGAAGCGTATGACCTAATATGAATGAATGTTTATGATGTAATTTATGTAACAGGCACGTGTAACTCACACACAATGACTCTGTGAACACAGACCTTTAGTTCCCACTTTTTTAGAGCTAGCATCACTCTCGGGTACCACAGTTGTGGCTACGGCAACAGCGGAGCGGGCATCTCCACTTCTAGGCAGGTATGCACACAACCAAACCAAGACCACCTCTCATACACTCTTGTACACGTGAAAGGTGCACTCTAGGAACCTGCTTACATACTTTGCTGAAACTCGGTCAGTCTTTTTGGGACGGGTGTGCGTTATCAGGGGTCGTCCTCCAAATCGCAGTGTAAAACAACCAACTGGCCCCTCAAACCCTCACACCCGCCTGGTTCA
The DNA here is from genome assembly GCA_039513925.1 of Platanthera zijinensis. NCBI lineage: Eukaryota > Viridiplantae > Streptophyta > Magnoliopsida > Asparagales > Orchidaceae > Platanthera > Platanthera zijinensis. Next base: position 164,577,587 of record CM077084.1, read on the forward strand.
CCATACTGCCATCGGTGTGACGATCGGCCCAGTACCGCGTGACCCGCCACTATATTTATGCACATACAAGTATTTCACCTCGAGCCTTCAGCTCGCAAGACCAACCTGTCCTAATTCCATCAAACCCTTCACGGGTGAGCCTGCAATATATATCCCTCCAACCCTACATAGGTGAGAATGAACCACAATGTCTTAACCTATTAGACTACTCTTGTCTACGGGTTATTATACTGAGTGATTTAAGGTTAATCCCAGGACTGCCCAGGGTATACCCGGTGAAGGGCTCTCGGGGGCACTAGGAACATCGATGAGATTACGCCCAAAGTTCCCTTTCGTAAGGATATTTACTTTTATTGATGTCTACCCCTTTATCCTTACTTTCCTCTCATTATTACTCTTGAGTGATCCTAATGACTTAGGATGTTCTCAGAAGGGCGACGGTCTTCCGCCGGCCTCCACTCCAGTTTCTATCCAAGGTCTTGCACGTTTACTCTCGTCACTAAGATAACATTACCCACCAAGGTTTTTCCCCAAATGTAATCTCTTGCTCATCCATCAATCTATCCCCTGGTGGTCCTTATAGTATAACCTACTTAGACTATGCGCAACCTATGACCTAAAACCACCCTGAAACGGAGCTTCCAACTTCTTGGGCCACCTGCCCCAAATGATTTATCCTACGATGGCATGGACTAATGAAGTGAGCATATTGATTTACATAATTTTCTTAAGTCATTAAAGCCTCTAATTAAATCATTTAATTAATTCCCTAGGTCATTTAATACATGAAGTAATACAAATTATAATCCACTGACCTAAGAAATTTCTCCTGAGTTGTATCATGGTAAAATATTGCAGTCTATCAAAATTCATAATTTTCCTTTGAATATTTCTATTTATTCCTTTATTACTACAAAGCTCACATAATTTCCATTTTCCAAATAAAGTATAAGGAATAAATTACCCAAAATTCTAGGAATATTAAAGAGCATAAATATCATTAATTTAAGGCTAATGGCAGAGTTTCATCAACTTATATGATGTAGTGACCAACCAAATTCAATTCTTACAAATTTAACAAAATGTCATTATGCTAGTTCAAAAAGTATTATGGCATCCAAAAATTTTTAGATTATTATGAAAGGCTAAGCATACATTTATACAGTACTAGAAATTTTTCCAAAATTTTCTAATGTATATTTTCATCATAAATAAATGATTTCCCAAAAGGGCAAAACGTTCAAAAGTACATACTATCATTATAAAATAAACTAATAAGGGCCGTAAATTTTTCCAGGGATTACATATGACTCCCTTAATTTCTAGGCAATCTTTGAGAATTTTATCTCTTAAATAACCATATTTTCAAATTTTTATCCTTAAATGGCCTATCTTTCAAAAATTCCAAATAATAGGATTCTTGCTTCCAAAAATCCCAAAATCTCTATGAGGGGTAAATTTATTCTAATGAGCCTCGGGAATAAGTTCCATGATTTTTTAATGTATCAAATAGGCTGAATATGCAATATTTAAAAAATTGCTATTTGACCCCAAAGCTATATATAGCCAACACAGGCAAGTGGGTTAACCCAACATGTTGTTGTCTAAATGTGCTTAAAATTTTTCCATGCACATATTATGTCCCCAAGGACCTGCCACCAAAATTTGTTGCCATTTGGAGTCATATTACTCCAAATATTTTATTAATTTAAATTTGTGTATTTGACAAAAACTATAGGAAAATATCTTCCAACAATTTTCATATTTTCACAGGGTCTAATTATGTACCTAACAAGCATCTCATCAAAATTTTAGGTCATGTGGATATATGGTTTGTCCTGAGAATGAATTTGAATTTCTTCCCTTGCCTAGGACCAGTCCTAGTAGAACAGCCCTACACGGAGCCCTACAGCTCCAAATCTCAAGTTTTGGGTGGAAAATGAAAGTTAAGAGAAAGGCATACAATTCGAATTTAGGGTTCATGATCTGGAAATGCCTCTAAGAGGCCTATATTTAACATTCAAAACTCTATATAAAAGTTTGACAAAATAACACTATTCATATTAATTAATTTCATCAAATCAGATAGGATTTAAACGGACGACATCCGTTCATCTCCTACCTCCAGCCGACTGCTGGGATGAACCCGTCCTAGGCCACCTTTGCTGGCTGTTTTCGGCCAGCTGAGCCACCACCACCGCTGGCGATTGTCGCCACCACCTCCGTTTAGGTGGGGGCTAGCATTTCCCGGCGGTGAGGCCGCCAGAATTGGCCCCTCCGGCGATCCCGAGCAATAAGAAAAACTCGCTATTTTCCGCATTTCCTCACTTGGAATCGGGCTATATTGAGCCCGATATCTCCACTAGTCAATCTAGAAAGCTAGTGCGAGTAGAGGTTAGGTGAAACAGACCTATTCCAGGGCTTGCCGGTGGTTGCGGCGGCGGTTTGCCATGGCCGAGCAGCTCCGGCGATCTCCTGCTCAAATCCTGGTTTTCCACCGATTTCTTCAATCCAATAGTCAATTTCCACTCCTTTCCTCTCTCTAAAGCTAATGGTGGGGGTGATTTGGGATGAGGTGTGCTATATGTGGAGTTAACTCCAAGGTGCTCTCAGGTTCAACTTTGGAGGCTTCACCCATGGTGCCAACTGGCCACCATGCTGCCAAATTCCTCTTAAATTCTTTTTGGGTGGCCGACCAGCATACTTTAGGCAGAAGGAGCCAAGGCCAAATGGCCTCCTCCTCTTAAATCCACATTCTCTCTCCTCTTTTTGGTGAATTCTCCAAAATGCCCCCGTGCATGCACTCTCTCTACAAATACAGAGGGGTAGGGCTGGTCTTTGGCACCTTGGGCTGATAATGGTCTAGGTTTGGTGGGCTTGACCCAAGGGGAATGAGCTTAGCTCCCGTTTTCTTCTTTACGCCACATGTTTAACCAAGTTGACTTTTTAGGTTGACTTGGTCAAAATGGCTAGTGGGCTGACCCCACTTGAGGGTCATGGACCCTATGGCATGACCCAATGTGGGTTGGGCAATGGTGATGTCCCACTTGGATCATTTGGGACTTTTGGTGTAGGATTGACCAACTTAGGGCTAAGGTTGACATTGGTCAACGAGGGTCAAAAAGTGTCCCAATGTAACGCCCCCTGTTTTTCATTATTTATTTAATATTCCTTTGGCTTTACATGGACGCATTTTCCTGCTCGTGCCGTGTTAGAGTACCTCGTTAGGTGTTCTTAGAGGTTATAGCTTGTTGTAGGATTCCCCAGCTAGCCGGCGTCTGTTTTTGAAGCCCGGTTAAGCCTTTCAGGAAATCTTGTGCTTTGGCTTCGGGTGAGATTATCCCGAGTGTGTGATCGTCAGAGGTTGTTTTCGACTTCGCCAATGTTGTTGTAGCCTGAGTATTTAGGTACGGTGTGAGTTTTGTCGAAATATGAGGACGTTATTTTTTCGCGTCGTTTCGACGATCGCTAGTTAGCGAGTCGTCACTTTAGGTGAGCATATATTCAAGGTTGCGCATTTTTAGTATAGCACGTGATTTAGTCGTGCAAGGTTTTTTTTAATAATTTGCATATGCATGTCTACGTTTATGTGATAGTATGCATATTTATATAGAGGTTTGTTAGTACGTGTGTGTGTATATATATATATATATATATATATATATATATATATAAATGTGTAAGTAAATGTATTAATGTACCTATAGGTGTTAAAATATACGAGATAATAAATATATATATATATATAGTAGACTTGTTAGTATTTAGTTAACAGGTTCAATTAGGGTCTGCCTTAATACTTGAGTCAATTAAAGTTAGTATAGGGTTAATTAATTAGATAGGTCATAAGATATATATATAGGTTGGGTTAGTAGATTAGGTTTTCTCCTCCCTTTTTCCTTAACCCGGCGACTCCCTGTAGAAACCGAGCGAAAGCAAAGGAAGAGGTGGAGCCTTGCTGCATCTACGGGCGGCCGAACCTGGCCCATATCCGCTTGATTTTTCGATTTGAGGCAGGATCCTCGCTCCTCTACACGAGATCTGCATTCCGAGGTAATCTATTTGGGATTTAACCATGTATTTTTCCGTGAATCGGGGTGCGATTTTGCCCTTTTCTCCATGCTTTGATTGAGTTGTTCTTCTCAGATTATTCTGCGTATTTATGTGCTTGAGGCCGGTCGGATTGGAGCGTTGTGCTGGCTGTTTTTTTGGGGTCAAAAAGCGAGGCAAGTGTTCCCTTCACATTTGCCGTTTTGATCTCTTTTTAACTCTATTTCTTCATTTTAATTTCAGATTATTGTTACACTAATCTCTCCTACCCGAAACCCTAACCAAAACCCTACCTGAAATCTCTTGGTTAACCATTTATTTCGTTCTCTGGTATGTAATTGTTCTTTTTAGGGCTTTGTTATGATAGGCTTATGATGTTGAAATTATGCAAATAAATTGTGGATTAAGGATTCGTTTTAGGGGTTTCGGGATTTTTGCCTAAGACGTGTTAATCATAATACACTCTTGTTAGAACTCATGGCTTGGTAGGAATTATTTCTAGTAAAGCTATTTTATTCGTTAGAGCTTGTGCAAGATACACGGTCAGAACCCGTCCACTTGTTTAAATCTTCCGGCCACGAGCTCTTGTTAGAAGCCTATTTATTTCAATTTATTGTATAGCTTGTGGTATTCCCCTTGGGTGTAAGTCAGGACTAGCAATCTATTATGAGGCCGATTGTTCATGGCATGGCAAAAAAATTTATTTGTAGATGTAATGGAATCAAATTAACCGGGTAGGTTTGTTATTAAATTATTTTTATACGTGCAGTTTGAGATTTAATTTCGGGCGTAGGTTCAAGGTCCTACCGCTGTGGGTGTTTAGTTTTTAGCTGGTTGTACATATCGAGTAGCAAGTCACTGTTTTGTTTTGTCCATATCGGGCTCTTAGGTTGGTTGCTTTATATGAAATAGGGTTGTGTTGACATCTTGGTGGTTCATGAAACCACAAGTAAGGGTTTTCCCGAGTCACTTAGCACTGAAGTAGGATGTGATGTAGGGGAGAGTTGGACCGATGCCGCCACCCCTGTTTTCTTCTTGTCTTACTAAGACAATATGGGTTGTTTGGCTGAGTTGACTGATGCCACCACCGCAGCACCATGATGAAATTTTGGCCTAAAAGACTTGGTTTGACATGTGGTCACCAGTCTAGGCCCTTGTTACTTATTTTTTCCATCTCCAGTACTAGGTTAATCTTTTCGCTCTAGCTCTGTGTTATGATTTTATTATTGTGCTAAACCTTTTTTTGCAGAGATCCTTGAAGCTCGGCTTCATTTGCGCTCTTGGTGCACTCCCTTTCTACCCACCTTTGTTGAGTATCAGTTTTACCTATTTCACTTACTTTCTTCTTCTGTACCTGTTTTACTTCACTTTCACTTACTTCTGACCTGTTTTTAATTCCTATATAAATATATTGTACCCTTGCTTTTCCTATTGATAGTTGCTTTGCTGAGATGTTAGTTTTTCTGAATACCTCAGGTACAGGTATTTAGTCGACTGTGCGGCTAGTTTGCTCTTGGAGATTTTCTAGCATTTCAGCTACTGCAGTGGTCTTCTGTTTCCTCTTATTTGGGGAGGTAGATTTCTTTAGACATGTAGTATAGATATACCTACTCAGCAGTGGGTTCGTGTAAGTTATTGATGCCCACTTGTGGTTTCTCTTTTAGATACTTTGCACTTGCTTATACTGTTAGTTTTATTGCTTTTGGTATCATTAAGCTTGCTCCTGGGATGAATTATATTAGGTTGCTAGTTACTTTGAAACCTATAAAAAAAACAATTCTTATATGTAAATCATAATCAACATGTTTTTTTATAAAAAACTTAAACACTACTTTCAAAATGACGTAAAAGGTCATTTATATATATATATAATATAAGTTAAATCTAGGGTCTTACATAGTCTATGGTGTCCCCTGGGGATGCTTATGCATTTCTCTTAGGTTGGTAAAAAGTGAATAAGGTATTTTCCGCTACGTATAAGTATAATTTTGATGTGTGGACAAGATGATCCTCTGAGCCGAGGGATACAGCCTTAAAATATAACTGATTAAACAATTAATAAACTTATGAATTTTCATAAAAGAGGGTAGATAGTGATTCGCCTGAGCGTCGACAGTTATCCCCTGCTTGACGTGGCATCACGACACACATTTTCTCGTACTCTGATAAACATTAAATTCGGATAAAATGTGGGTTGTGACACCCAATGGCATGCCTTAGGGTTCACTTAGATTGTCTTTAGGGTTAGGGCAATATTGTGGGTGTCATGGTGTGGCTAGGGTTCCTATTTACGCTAGTTTGACAAAGTTTGACTTGGGCCCTATAGTGGGCCCCACATGGCAACAACCCATTACCTAGGGTCAAACCTAGCTAATTTCCCTAACACCCACCCCAAGCACAACCTAATCTAAGTTAAGGGGTCTAGAAGTAACATGGGATGTTACAAATCCTATAAACAAAAAAAAATATTCGTCCCCGAAATTTATGTTAGGGTCTACGGGGTTCTACCTGCAAGGGTTATAAGAAATTTAAACGCATCAACTAGAGTATACCTGAAGTCAACAGCTCCGGGTGTTGCTCCATCAACAGATCCCTCGGCTCCCAGGTGTGCTCCTATTGTCCATGGTTGGACCACAACACCTTCACAAGAGGAACCTTCTTCTTCCGCAATACTCGGACATCTGTATCATCAATCCGGATAGGCTCCAATCGAACTGATCTGTCTGGTGCTATCGGACCAGCTGTAGTAGTGATGTGCTGCTCTGGCTGTAGGATAGCTCTCCGTAGTGAGGAGACGTGGAAGACGTCGTGCAAAGCCCCCAACTCGGATGGCAGCTCCAGCCTATAGGCCAAGGGGCCAATCCGCTCGTATCAAATACGTCCCCATGTATCGAGGGTTGAGCTTCTTGTGCCTCCGTACCCGAGAGACACCATGCACCGGACGTATCTTCAAAAATACCTGGTACCCCACCTGGAACTCTACCTTTCGGCGTCGAGCATCACAATATCTGGCCTACCTACTCTGGGCCTCTAGCATCCGATCCCTGATCAAATGAACCTGATCCTCTGTATCCTCCACAAAATCAGAGCCGAGACCCTTGATGTCCACATCCTGAACCCAAGACAGTGGTGTCCGACACTTCCTCCCAAAAAGTGCCTCATATGGTGCCATCGTGATGCTATCCTGGTGGCTGTTATTATAAGAGAACTCGATCAATGGTAGCAGCCTCTCCCAAGGCTTCCCTGTATCCAATATGAATAGACGAAACAGATCCTCCATGGTCCGGATTGTCCGCTCGGTCTGGCAGTCGGACTGCGGATTGAAGGCGGTGGTAAAGGTAAGCCGGGAACCCAAGTAAGCATGCACTGCCGTCCACTTCCTAGAAGTAAACCGACTGTCATAGTCTGAGACAATAGTCCTGGGAATGCCATGGTACCTGACAAACTGCTCCACAAACAACCTCACTAGAACAGCACCAAGAGCATTCTTCCTAACTAGAATAAACCGTTCTACCTTGGTAAGCCTGCCGACTATGACCCATATAGAATCGTTCCAAGAGTGGGAGCTAGGAAGTCCGTGCACAAAATCCATAGAAATGTCCTCGAACTTCCACTCTGGAACTGGCAATGGCTGCAATAAACCTCCCGGGCTCTTGCATTCCTCCTTAACGCGTTGGAACGTCTTGTAATGTGTCACAAGGTGGGTGATCTTCCTCTTCATCCCAGTCCAGTACATAGTCCTCCATAAATCTGCCCACATCTTGGAGATGCCGAGGTGCACTGAATATCTGGAGCAATATGACTCTCTAAGTATGTCATCCCGGATACCGCCTCCTACTGGTATACAAATATGTCCACGGAATCGAAGGAGATTATCCTGCAGCGAATATCGGCTCCAATGTGGCATCCAACCTATGATGTACCATAATGCGCTCCCGAATGTCATCATCTCTGACCAAAGAGCTCACGTACACTCGGTATACTACTGGTTCGTCCTCAAAAACCATAGTAATATGCATGTTTTCCATCATCTGTATCAGTTCTGTAGCCATCACCCGAGGTTCTGGTCTAGAAGTACCAGCCCTCCTGCTCAATGCATCTACTACTGTGTTTGCCTTCCCCGGGTGATAGTGGATCTGGTAATCATAGTCATAGAGGAACTCTAGCCATCTTCTCTATCGCAGGTTTAGGTCCTTCTACGTATCGATATATTTGAGATTCTTGTGGTGTGAGAAAATATCATCGTAAATCCCATACAGATAATGTCGTCATATCTAGAGTGCAAATAAGACCGCCCCGAGCTCCAAATCGTGTACCAGATATTTATGCTCGTGCTTCTTCAACTGTCTCGAAGCATTAGCAATAACATGTCTATACTGCATCAGTACATCACCCATCCCCTCGTATGAGGCATCCATGTAAATTTGAAATCCTTCACTCCCGAATGGGAGTGCAAGGATGGGGGACGAGGTGTACTGGTACTTCAATTCCTGGAATGCTGCTTCACACTTGTCTGACCAAACGAAATCTGCCTCTTTCCTCGTAAAGGACGTGAGGGGAATTGTTATCCTTGAAAATCCCTCCATGAACTTGTGATAATATTCGGCAAGTCCCAGAAAACTGTGTCTGTCGGAAGCTGATTTCGGTGGCGACCAATCACATACTTCCTCTATCTTGGCTGGATCTACGGCCAACCTGACTCCACTGACAAACTGCCCCAGAATTACTACCTCCTGTAGCCAGAACTAGCACTTAGAAAATTTTGCATATAACTGGTGCTCCCTCAATTTCTCCAGCACCTACGCCAAATGCTCTGTGTGCTCTTCCTTGGTTCGGGAGTAGATCAGAATATCATCAAGGAATACTATAACGAAGCATTCCAAGTAAGGCTCGAATACACGATTCATTAGACTCATGAATGTGGAGGGGGCATTCGTGAGCCCAAATGCCATCATTCATGAGTCCAAATGGCATAACCGTGAATTCGTATAACCCATATCACGAGCTAAAAGCCATCTTCAGAATGTCTTCTTCCTAGATTCGTAACTGATAGTAGCCGTATCTCAAATCAAGTTTAGAGAACCAGAAGGCCCCCTGAAGCTGATCAAATAGCTCATCTATCTGGGGCAATGGATAAGTATTCCGGACCATCAACCGGTTCTGCTCCCGGTAATCTATGCACAGTCGTAACGATCCGTCCTTCTTCTTTACAAAAAGAACTTGTACACCCCACGACGAAGAGCTCAGACGCATAAATATAAACTCCACCAGTTCCTGAGGCTGAGTTCTTAATTCTGCCAACTCTCTGGGAGCCATCCGGTACAATGCCCGAGATACTGGCCTTGCCCCTGACACTTGCTATATATGAAAATCCAAATCCCTAACTAGCGGTAGTCCGGGCAATTTCTCCGGGAATACATCGGAGAAATCCCGAACACCCGGGATTTCAGCTATAGAAGTCTCTGCTACCACCATCTCGAAGAAAATAAGGTAGACCTCCTCTCCCTGCTAGTGGGCCTTGACCGCATGTACAGATGATAACAACATAAGAGTGATCGGTCTAATTCCTTCGATGATGATATAGGAGTCGTGAAAGTCAATCTAGTGTCAACTACCTTCATATATGGGGGGGATAGGTGATTTGCAGTCTTTTTGCGGAATAAAAAATAAACCTGCACAAGAAAACAAAACAAGCACAACACAGAAACACACAGGCAGTTATAGTGGTTCCCCGATTTGAGTACGTCCACTCTCCCCCTTCGACCTATCTCCCAACAAGGGACGACTCGGTCACTTCACCAACAGGATTAAAATCCAATCCTCTCACTATGGAAGAAACCCTTCAACTCGAAGGAGTCACTACTCCTCCACCACGGGTTGCACCCAACCCTTATAATGAGGAAACAAAATTCCTTTACAATCAAAAGAAAAATAGAATGTACTAGAAATACAAACTACGTATGGAGAGCTCGGTGTCCCTCTTCGTTCTATGAAGTGTTCTTGAAGAAGATGAAGAGTCCACGACTGGAGCACTCTCTTAGAGAGGATCTTCCCGAGATCAGAGGCGGAAAAGGATTGCGGCGGCGATGCTTTGTAGATCCAAACTTCTCGATGAAGCTAGCAAGGTCTACAAACAATCTTACTTGGATCGATCGTCTCAAACGATTCAGAGGGGAGAAATATTCCCGCTCAACAAATCAAAAGACAAAGGATCTCAAGATAGAAACATGAGACGCTAAGCTTAGCCTTGGTGCTGTCGCCGGACGATCAAAAATGACCTCTAAGATCAGCGGCGGCGACTATCTTGCGAGCGGCGATGACGACGATACGAGTTTCGCGATCGGTTAGGTTACGCGCGGCGGCCGTCCTTTCTCGTTTTCTTCGCTGCTTTGTAAGTTCAAAATAAGAGAGTATATATACTGTATAATACCCCCTTATGACCGTTGTGGGCCCCACAAGACAAAACCCTAAGCTCGGTTCAAACAGCGCCTGAAATCTTTTTTCTGTTCAGCAAGCAGGTAGAAATTGCCTAAGGCAAATTCGGCGGGAATCATTGGTGATTCTCGACGAATCGGAGAGAATGACTTATGATTCCCGTCTAATTATACTTAGAAGAATTACAGCTGAAAAGCTTGCCATCCGGAGTGAATCGGCGAGAATCACAACAATTCTCGACGAATTGGAAGGAATGCAGAGTCATTCTCGACGGTTCGTCGAGAATCACTAAGTGATTCTCGACGATTCTGACTTAGCAGAATTCTCGAATGCGTTGAGTCAGCCGGATACAGTCGGCGAGAATCGGCGAGTGATTCTCAATGACTCGACGAGAATCACTAGTAAATCCTGTCGAATCAGCGACAATCACTTGGTGATTCTCGTCGAATATAACTAGACGATTTTTCGTCTTTCTTCCCGTGAGTTGGTCTTTGACCCATCCTTGCTCCTAGTCTGCTCTTGATCTATCTAAACCCTGTACTTGAACATAAGTACACTCCAATAGAGAGAGTACACATGAGCCAACACACTGATCTGCTCAACGAGGGATTACATTGCGCAGACCCGTGTATATTGACCCACTGCACCATGACATTGGTGTGTACTTAGCGAGGAATAACTGCAAGCATAACTTGAAGATATATCATCAAATACATTGTGAATTCACCTTAGCTCGACAGGAGGTTTCTTCAAATCCAGGTAATTGTGGATACAATACCCAACAATCTCCCCCTATTTGAATAAGCCAAAATCCTACTAGCTAAGATGAATTTCACCAACCAGAGTAATATCCAAAACAAATTGAGAGAGACAAGACACAGAGAATTAAAAGCATACAGAACAATACTTGAGTCAATTATGAAATCATATATATATATATATATCCAAAGGAATTGTTCATACAAAAACATGAAGAGATAAACAAAAATGAAGAAAAAGACAAGTCAATATCCTAGGCCTATTTATCCTTAGCTAGATCATCTTTGAGTTGTTGAGCCAAGTACTTCTTGCTTTGTCTCTCAAAATATTCCTTGGGCTTCGGATAGTATCTGGGGGGAGGATCTTTATGTTCCACTTTGTTAGTCCTAAAAAATATATTTCGTTTAGCTTCATATTATTTGTGCAGCTCCCACTCATATTGATTATATACATCATTTCAATTAATTTCCCCCTGCTGGTGTAGCATAAAGGTGTCCAATATAATGCTCCTCGAGATAGGACTCAGTCATTAATTCTGCACTTCACACTCCTTCAATCTCACTTTCTTCTCAGTTGGAGTCTCTTTGGACGTCCCTTCTATGAGTTTTCTTTTTTCCTTTCGCTATGGCTTCCTGGTCAAACATGGCCCTGAGAGTAGCTTTTTCAGCAGCCCTGACAGCCTTCTTAGCATAAGCTTCACTAAGAGGAACCTCCTCAACATTTGCACCCTCATCAGCAACAATGGTAACCTCATCTGGAGAAGGAACCGGAATTGGAATTTGAATACCTGATGCCTGCTGAACGTGCCAGTGACAGCTATCAAAAATATACTTATTTGACTGTTTGAAGTTGTCGATCATAATCTGTTGTTGCCCTGCCATCTTAGATTTATATTCTTCCTCCCCCTTTTTGGCTTCGAGGGCAATTGAGTTTGTATAAGTGTGCAGTGACTCATCGATGTGCTTCACAGTCTTTCTAAACTCAGTCAGCAAGGTTTTTTGATTTGTATTTAGAATCACCATGTTGGCATCGAATTTCTGGATGTTGTCGGCCACAACATGAGCATTCTTATTTTCTACTGCAAGATCGGTCGTATTTTTCTGAAGACCTTGCATGAGAAGTGTTACAACAGTGCCGGCCTCTGTGTACTTAGCATCAAACTTTTGTTCCATCAGATCCATCTTGTGATTGATTTCCACAACATTTTTTAGCATTAGCTCCTCAGATTGTTTAATTCTTTTTAATACCTTGTTGTGTGATTTCTCAAAAGAATCTTTGAGTTCATCCATTATCCCTTGAATGATGTTCACGGTGTGATTTGCTAGATTTGGTCGTATTGGATAACCCTGAGGCATGCCTTGGTCTTCTTCTTCAGTAGAATCACTGGGGGAGCTTGATACGTGCACAGTCCCCAATGGGGGGATAGGGGCAGCCTCCGTAGTTTTCTCAGGAACGCTTATCATCTTTTGCTGAGAGGACTCCCCCTCCATTATTGCACCAGATTTCTCATGAACTACCACTAGAGCCCGTTCCTCAGATGGAACTTCAACTTCATCCTGTGGTTCCACTATCTCCACCATCTCCCTCAAGGTTGTTTCCTTTTTAACCACATCATCCCCTTCTTCAGTAGCCTCATCTTCCATATCCTCATTATCAATTGCAGCATCGTCCATGTCCTTCTTGGCTTCCTCTTCATCACCCTAATAAGTGGCAAGGGTATCAACTGCATCTTTTGCAATCTGAGAGATGTCAGAAACTACATCCGCATAATCTGGGACTTAGATATCTATCCTGTGACTTTCAGTAGGAACGGATAGAGACTCCCCCTAAGTTCCTGCATGCAGCAAGTCAGAAACGTCACTGGGTATATCCGAGGGATCTCACTTTTCTAAAGCTCTGTTATCTTCCTCCTCATGGGCCTCAGCCACAGGTTCACCATAGGGTTCAGCTATAGCTGCTTGACCAATCCTTATTTCCCATCTGTCAAATACACTTGAATCCATTTTCTTCAAGTAATAGAGAGGAACTCCCTTACTCATGTCGAACCTGTCTCCATCCAGCTGGTTGAGATACAGGCTAATGATTCTTCCAAAATTATGGGTTCGGAGAGTATCTTTAATTTCCTCAAATAGCATAGCCCCCCAGTTGTATCTTTTTCGACACACAATAGCCACCAAGATCTTGAACATATCACCAGAGATATGATCGTGGGAGCCTGGTTTCCAGATCATTACTTTCCCAATGATATTAGACAGGAGCTTCCCTTCATCATTCATTTCCCTTCGCTTAATCGATTTAGTTCCTCGAGCAAGTCCACGGAATAGGAGAGTCCGGGCTCGATCCTCTTCCTCGAGGTAGTCCTCTTTTTCAGAACTAGTGAGCTGTAAATATCGGGACAGTTTTCCTGCAGTTATCTTGATCTGTAGACTTGCAATCTTACTGTTAATCACTTTATATTCACGCCGTAGCTTTTACATTGCAAAGAATTCCAGCACTTCCTTATCCAGGATCTTGCAAGGATGCTCCAGGATAAAGGAAAGCCCGGCTTCTTCAAGCATGAGGATAATATTTCTTAACTCATCAGAGGCATGAGAGAAGCCCGTCCTAACTAGTTCACTTCCAGTGAGGAGTCCTGCTGTGGTTCTAGGAGCCATTTAAAGCCTAAACAAGAAATGTCCAAGTGTCTAAACCCTATCAAAATTTCTAGTATAGGTGCTACACTACACAAGAAACTTCAAGGATGAGGGAACGTTACCCTAGAGCCGAGCGTTGTGAATCCTTCCGGCAGGACGATGGTGACTGGAAAGATAGTCGTCGGGAGAGGGAAACCTAACGGGGAGATGACGGAAGCACGAAGCCAACGGGTGCACGACACGGTCCTTGCGTCCTGAGGGTGTTGTCGACGGGAGTCCGGAGGAGAGACGGAGAGCACCAGGCGAAGCAGCTTCCGCACGACCAAGGGATTCGGCGAGAGTTCTTGGGGATTCGGCGGGATGCTCACGGGATGTGGAATGTGAAGTATCAACAAGGTTCTTATGCTATTTATATATACTGATGGGTAGCCGCTATTTCATTACCACTGAACAGGGCAGTTTATATTGTTTCGAATCTTAGCCCTCTTTTTCATTTGTTGATCATAAAACCTAGGTCGAGTTGAATGGTATATTAACCCTAGAAATAATTACTAAGTAATTCTAGGTAATTAAAAAGCGTAGAATTTTCGTTATAGCCCCTAGCACACACTCCTTGAAATTCAAGTGGACTGATTTACACCCATTGAAATACATTATCAATTATATATATGTAAATGCACGTAATTCTTCAGATTTTAACTATTTCGTCCTTTTAATAGGTATGTGAACATATATGTGCATATATATATATATCAACATTTACCTTTTAGAAGAAGAATTGACATATTCGTGTGGATATAAATATATATGTAAGCAACTTTATAATACGAGTCAAATATTGAAACTGAACGCATGTACCTGGGATCATTAAACTGATCATTAAGATCCTCTATTTGAGGTACACCAGGTATCCAATTTGAGTAAGCCATTGTAGTTAGCATTGCTCTTATCCCATATACGTGTTCCATGTAATTCTTGTAACATCTCATGTCTAGTTCCCATCATATTTACGGGAACCTAGACTATCCTGCGAAAAAGAATTACCTTACCTTAGGAACCCAATATATATTGGGTCCTAGGTTTTTTGTCAGCATAAAATATTAAATGCCTTCCTACAGGAATCCTATCAGGAAGGCTAACTCTTCCCAGAGGAAGTGGACATACCCTTGCCCTTGACACAGAGGGATTGTGCCAACAATCTATGACAAAGTGACCCATCTTGCCACAGCACCAACAATCATGAATGTTGTATAGCCATTTCCGACCTGATCTACTAACTGAGGTAGTCATGATCTTAGGTCTAAATAGGACCGGGCAGGTTCTGCTCACAAATTTGCCTTTTCCACCGAGACACGAGGGAGGGTGGATAGAGAGCATGTGATGAGTGTCATGAGGCCTGGGAGGTGGTGCCTTCCTTTCAGTCAACAGACATCTGGGGGCCCCATGGGTACTTACTACATATTTCCCAACCCCCCTTTCCTATGTCTTGGGGAGGGAAAAGATGCAGTGAGATCTGGTTCCTGCATATTAATGATGAGTTGGGGCTGAGGCCGAGAATACAAAGGGTTCAGGATGAGCCTTGGGTATTCTCTCATGGGTAGCTATGACAGCTCTTGTACGGTGGGTATTTCCACCCGAGGGTCGATCCCTCTTGCAGTGACCAAGGTTGTTCCTGTGGTCATACCTAAAAGCATGATGTGTGCCCTTCCTACTCGGGGTGGGGGGTCTGAACACAGTTTCCCCATTTCACCATGAATTAATGATTTGGGAGATCCACCCATTTTATGCTTTTCTTTTGATAGCATCTATCTTGGAAAAGTTAGAAACTATCCTCTTCTCGGTCTCTAGACGATTCTCTAGATCTGAGATCTTAGAGTCCTTTACCTTTATGGATTCCAATTG
This sequence comes from Platanthera zijinensis, assembly GCA_039513925.1. Taxonomy (NCBI): domain Eukaryota; kingdom Viridiplantae; phylum Streptophyta; class Magnoliopsida; order Asparagales; family Orchidaceae; genus Platanthera; species Platanthera zijinensis. The sequence continues at coordinate 164,593,366 of CM077084.1, forward strand.
GAGATTCATCAAGGTCCTCAACTGAGCAATATCCTTAGCTTGTTCCTCAACAAGTAAGTTGCTCATCTGAAGGGCACTCTCAAGGGAATCAAGATTTTCAATCCTTTGATTAAAGCTATCTATTTCCCTTGCATCACTAGATGGACAACCCTCTGAAATGTTCTTGTCTTTAGGAAATCCAAGGGGAGAGGAGCATGATGAAGAAGTTACCTGATCCTGACTTTGATGTTCAGGGTCAGCGTTAAGATCGGCAATGACTGTTGTGTCAGCTTCATCAGAACTTCTTTCCTCAACCTCTTCTTCAGTCTTAGACAAGGACACGAGAGCTCTGATACTGAGAGATTGGTATTTACCTTCATCTTCAGAAATGAGGACCCCCACATAGGCTTCATCCTCCTGCTAGCAACTAGTCCCTGCCGTCTCTGATCCCTCCATGAGGTCTGAGATAGTTTGCCACAGAGACTTGGCAGTCCTGCACTTGTCCAATCTTGAACGAGATAATTAAGACCAGACGTTAGAGATGATCTGACGAATAAGCTTGTCCAAGTTGAAGAGAGAGAGAGAGAGAGCTTAGTCTCAGACATCTCTTCGGGACTCTTTGGGATTTGGAGATCTTTTCCTGAGCTAGACGCCTTCATGTGAATGAAGGGACCCTAATACAAAATGAGTGACGCTCGAGGGTCGATTTTCTCAAGATGAAATAAAACTCTCATCTTCTAGACTGGATAATACTCCTTTGTGCATGCAGAGAGTCTCAGAGGAGAGACATCAGAATACAGCTTCATGCTTGAGTTTGATTTTCTTGTTGACACTAGAGGCAGGATTTTTCTCAAGGTGTTAACCTTTTTGATGAGTAACCTCCCTCTGATACCACTTGAAAGTTAATCTAGTATCAACTACCTTCACCTATGGGGGGGGGGGGATAGGTGATTTGCAATCTTTTTGCGGAATTAAAAATAAACCTTCACAAGAAAACAAAACAAGTACAACACAGAAACACACATGTAGTTATAGTGGTACCCCGATTTGGGTACGTCCACTCTCCCCCTTCGACCTATCTCCCAACAAGGGATGACTCGGTCACTTCACCAACAGGATTGAAATCCAATCCTCTCACTATGGAAGAAACCCTTCCACCCGAAGGAGTCACTACTCCTCCACCACGGGTTGCACCGAACCTTTACAATGAGGAAACAAAATTACTTTACAATCAAAAGTAAAATTGAATGTACTAGAAATAAAAAATACGTATGGAGAGCTCGGTGTCCCTCTTTGTTCTATGAAGCGTTCTTGAAGAAGACGAAGAGTCCACGACCGGAGCACTCTCTTAGAGAGGATCTTCCCGAGATCGGCGGCGGCAAAGGATTGCGGCGGAGATGCTTTGTAGATCCAAACTTCTTGACGAAGCTAGTAAGGTCTACCAACGATCTTACTTGGATCGATCGTCTCAATCGATTCGGAGGGGAGAAATATTCCCGCTCAACAAATCAAGAGACAAAGGATCTCAAGATAGAAACATGAGACGCTAAGCTTAGCCTCGGTGCTGTCGCCAGACAATCAAAGATGACCTCTAAGATCAGCGGCGGCGACTATCTTGCGAGCGGCTACGGCGACGAAACGAGTTTCGCGATCGGCTAGGTTATGTGCGGCGGCCGTCCTTTCTCGTTTTCTTCGTTGCTTTTTAAGTTAAAAATAGGAGAGTATATATACTGTAGAATACCCCCTAAAAACCAATGTGGGCCCCACAAGACAAAACCCTAAGCTCGGTTCAAACAGCGCCTAAAATCTTGGTTCGGTTCAGCAAGCAGGTAGAAATTGCCTAGGGCAAATTCGGCGGGAATCATTGGTGATTCTTGACGAATCGGCGAGAATCACTTATGATTCCTGTCGAAATCTACTTAGAAGAATTCCTGCTAAAAAGCTTGCAATCCGGAGTGAATCGGCGATAATCACAACTATTCTCGACGAATCAGCGAGAATGTAGAGTTATTCTCGACGGTTTGTCGAGAATCACTAGTGATTCTCGACAATTCTGACTTAGCAGAATTCTCGAATGCATTAAGTCAGCCGGATAAAGTCGCTGAGAATCGGCGAGTGATTCTTGACGATTCGATGAGAATCATTAGTGATTCCCGTCGAATCGATGAGAATCACTTGGTGATTCTCGTCGAATATAACATAGACGATTTTTCGTCTTTCTTCCCGTGAGTTGGTCTTTGACGCATCCTTGCTCCTAGTCTACTCTTGATCTATCTCAGCCCTGTACTTGAATATAAGTACACTCCAATAGAGAGAGTACACATGAGCCAACACACTGATTTGCTCAACGAGGGATTACATTGCGCAAACCCGTGTATATTGACCCACTGCACCCTGACATTAGTGTGTACTTAGCGAGGAATAACTGCAAGCACAACTTGAAGATATATCATCAAATACATTGTGAGTTCATCATAGCTCGACAGGAGGCTTCTTGAAATCCAGGTAATTGTGGATACAATACCAAACAAGTCGTTGTGCCTCAAAGTGATCCTCTTTGTTGGGCTATCAATTTGAGAATGATTCCATTGCAGCAATCCCATGCCCAAGATCAAGTCAAAGTCCGATAATCTAAAGACCATCATCGGCACCTCGAATGCTTTACCACCAATATCGAATTCCATATTACAATGGGGTGTGGTCCGCAGCTCTGACCCATCGGGTAAGGGTACTCGCAACTTTATGCCTTGCAGTCTTTCCATGCCCTCCAGACCTTCTATAAAGGTCTCGGAGACGAACGAGTGGGTGGCACCCATGTCAAACAAGGTACGTGCGGGCTTACCGCTGATCATGACTATGCCTGAGGTTGGTAGATTTAAAATAAAATGTTATTCTATCACCTTAGGTGTTATAAATGATAATTAAATTTTCAAAATTCACAATAGTTATGTACCTGTGATCACCTCCTCGAGATTTCTTAGTTCAGCTAGGTCCAATGCATACACATGCTCCTGTTCTCGTCCTCGAACGTTATATCCCTAGCCTCGGCCTCGACCTCGTCCCCATCCTCGGCCTCGGCACTACTGTACTGGAGGGGCCACTGGAGGTGGAGGAGGAGGAGGCAATGGTCGGAACTGATGTGGACACTCTGATCTGATGTGACTAGGCTGGTTGCATCCAAAACAAATGACTGATTATTGGCCACGGCCGTCCTTCCTCACCGGGTCCTACATCTCCAGAGGTGGGGCAGCTAGTATAGTAGGAGGCCCCTGCTCCTGCCTGATGTTAGGACAACGACGTCCCCCACCCCTCCTGTATCAAATAACCTTGCCTCTCTAGGGTGCCCTGCTACTTTCCCCGGATGATGACCGGTCACATGGTCTCCTCCCTCTGCTCGACACCATTAGCTGGTCTGCCTCCAGCTTCTTTGTCATCTCTATAATCTGTGTATTAGTGCCATGAGATATGAATAATAAGGGCTGCCTCAAGGAGTCTCGGAGCCCATGGTAGAACCTCTTAGCATACTTCCGATCATCCCAGTCATGTAATCCCGTAAATCTTGCCATATGGGAGAACTCTCTTTGGTATTTAATCACGGATCTGCTCCCCTAGTGGAGGTTCAGAAACCTTGCTTCCAAAGCATCCCTATCTGTGGTGGATACGTAGTGCTCTAAGAACGTATCGCTTAACCCCTCCCAAGAAATATCCATCAACTCCGTATCAGTATATACAGAGTCTCGTACAGACTTCCACCACCTCTTCGCATGTGCATCCAGTACCGAGGTGGCAAGAGGGACTGTCTGGCTGACTGGGCAGCTGATGCCAGCCACAACTTCTGAATATTCTCCAGCCACTCTTACATCTTCACATCATCCTCGGTCCCGCGGTACACCGACGGAGACAAACTCTTTAAGGCACTCAACCATTGCGACCCAAGATTTGGCTGTGGGGCCGGGACCTACTGGGCTCTGAAGGCTTCCAGGATAGCTATCAGAGTTTGCCCCATCTCAGTCTGCAAAAAGGGAGTGGAAGCAGGAGGGGGAGGAACCATATTCTGCTGCGAAGCGACCTGCAGAGGTTGCAAAACAGATAAGGTTTAACAGGATTGGCCTAACTCAATGTGTTAACTGGACTGATCGTGTGACTTTTACATGGGCACATCATCGCTTTTGCTGCATAGTTTCTCCGCAAACTAATGCTTGAGCGGGGTGGTCAAGTGTTGTGGACTTCTTTCTCATATGATCGTTTATTCAAGTGATACTAGTTTGTAAGACCCCCCCTCCTCTTACCAAGGAGACTCCCAGTCTTATCCCCAGAACTACCGTCTCATGGTGGCATAAACGCACGGGTTAGTCAACACCAAAACACACTGATTCTGCTGGCTAGTACGATCATATAACCTATAGGCCAATATGAGAAATAGAAGTATAGCAGTATAAAAAATCTACTAGTCCACAAGCCACAGTACATATCATATAATAAAATGAAAGTACGTAAGTCCATAATGAGTACCAAATATGAAGAGTAAAAAGGGCTTATGCCTTGTACATAAATATCACTCTCCTCACAAAATAATATGTGGAAGCTAAACTATCATCCTCGAACTCGTCCCACCTGAGGTAGCTCTGCAGTAGTCATAGTAGGTGGTATCAACTCCTCATGCCCTGTCGCCTCGTCCCGCCAGTCGTGCTGCTGCTCCATCTCCTCGAGCTCCTAAAAATAGTTTGGTCACCGACCAATAGTCAAAAAGACTAAGTCGTTTCCTCCGCACCTCGCCCCGTAACTCTTAGGCACCCTGCGGGAGGACGAAGCGGAGGAAAACAAGGGGTATCAAAAAAAGAAGCAGGTGACAAGATTATAGTCTTCCAAGTAAGAGTGTAAACAGTAAATCTACACTAGCAGTTCTATGTATATAGTACGAAAGTAAAGGCATGTACAATACAAGTAAGTAAGTGCAGAAAAGTATAACTATGCTACCACTACTCTACCTTCACAAAAGTACCTTTACTTATAAAAATGCCCATTCAAATTTATAAGTTAAAGTTTCCAGGAATTATAGATTATCATATAAAACAACCCATACTAATTTATATGATAAGGATCTATGAAGCATATGACCTAATATGAATGAATGTTTATGATGCAATTTATGTAACAGGCAAGTGTAACTGACACACAACGACTGTGTGATCACAGACCTTTAGTTCCCACTTTTTGATAGCTATCATCACTCTCGGGTACCACCGTTGTGGCTATGGCTACATCAGAGTAGGCATCTCCACTTCTAGGCAGTTATGCACACTACCAAACCTAGACCACCTCTCATATGCTCTTGTACACATCCAAGGTGCACTCTAGGAACCTGCGTACGTACTTTGCTGACAACCGCTCAGTCTTGTTGGGTCGGGTGTGCGTTATCGGGGGTCGTCCTCAAGACCGCATTGTAAAACAACCCACTGGCCCCTCAAACCCTAACACCCGCCTGCTTCACCGTACTACCGTCGGTGTGACGATCGGCCCAGTACCGCATGACCCGCCACTATATTTATGCACACGCAAGTATTTCACCTTGAGCCTTTAGCTCGCAGGACCAACCTGTCCTGATTCCCTTAAACCCTTCACGGGTGAGGCTGCAACATATATCCATCCAACCCTACACGGGTGAGAATGAACAACAATGTCTTAACCTATTAGACTACTCTTGTCTACGGGTTATTATACTGAGTGATTTAAGGTTAATCTCAGGACTGCCAAGGGTATACCCAGTGAAGGGCTCTCGGGGGCACTAGGAATTGCGAAGGGATTACGCCCAAAGTTCCCTTTTGCAAGGATATTTACTCTTATTGATGTCTACACCTTTATCCTTACTTTTCTCTCATTATTACTCTTGGGTGATCCTAATGACTTAAGATGTTCTCAGAAGGGCAACGGTCTTCCGCCGTCCTCCACTCCAGTTGCTATCCAAGGGCTTGCACGTTTACTCTCGTCACTAAGATTACACTACCCACCAAGGTTATTCCCCAAATGTAATCTCTTGCTCATCCGTCAATCTATCCCCCGGTGGTCCTTATAGTATAACCTACTTACACTATGCGCAACCCATGACCTAATAGTACCCCAAAACGGAGCATCCAACTCCTTTGGCCACCTGCCCCAAATGATTTATCCTAGGATGGTATGGACTAATGAAGTGAGCATATTGATTTACATAATTTTCTTAAGTCATTAAAGCCTCTAATTAAATCATTTAATTAATTCCCTAGGTCATTTAATACATGAAGTAATACAAATTATAATCCACTGACCTAAGGAATTTTTCCTTAGTTGTATCATGGTAAAATATTACTGTCTATCAAAATTCATAATTTTCCTTTGAATATTTCTATTTATTCCATAATTAATACAAAACTCACATACTTGCCATTTTCCAAATGAAGTTTAAGGATTAAATTACCCAAAATTCTAGGAACATTACAGAGCATAAATATCATTAATTTAAGGCTAATGGCCAAGTTTCATCAACTTATATGATTTAGTGACCAACCAAATTCAATTCTTTCTAATTTACCAAAGTGCCATTATGCTACTTTAAAAATTATTATGGCATCCAAAAATTTTGAGATAATTATTCAAGGCTAAGCATACATTTATACAGCACTAGAAATGTTTCCAAAATTTTCATATGTATATTTTCATCATAAATAAATGATTTCCTAAAAGGGGAAAATGGTCAAAAGTACATACTATCATTATAAAATCAATTAATCAGGGCCGTAAATTTTTCCAGGGATTACATATGACTACCTTAATTTCTAAGCAAGCTTTGAGAATTTTAACTCTTGAATAACCCTATTTTATAATTTTTATCCTTAAATGGCCTATCTTTCAAAAATTTCAAATAATAGGATTCTTGCATTCAAAAATCCCAAAATCTCTATGAGGGGTAAATTTATTCTAATGACCCTCTGGAATAAGTTCCATGATTTTTGAATGTATCAAATAGGCTGAATATGCAATATTTCAAAAAGTGTTATTTGCACCCTAAAGCTATATATAGCCAACACATGCAAGTGGGTTAACCCAACTTTGATTGGTCAAAATGTGTTGAAAATACTACCATGCACATATTATGTCCCCAAGGACCTGCCACCATAATTTGGTGCCATTTGCAGTCATATTACTCCAAATATTTCATTAATTTAAATTTGTGTATTATGATAAAAACTATTAGAAAATATCATCCAAAAAATTTCATATTTTCACAGGGTCTAAGTATGACCCTAATAAGCATCTGACCAAAATTTTAGGTCATGTGAATATATGGTTTGTCCTGAGAATACATTTGAATTTCTGCCCTTGCCTAGGACCAGTCCTTGTAGAACAGCCCTACAGGGAGCCCTATATCTACAAATCTCAAGTTTTGGGTGGAAAATGAAAGTTAAGAGCAAGGCCTACAATTTTTATTTAGGGTTCCTAATCTGGAAATGCCTCTAAGAGGCCTATTTTTAACATGAAAAACTATGTATAAAAGTGTGACAAAATAACACTATTCATGTTAATTAATTTCATCAAATCAGATAGGATTTAAACGGGCGACATCCGTTCATCTCCTACCTCTAGCCGATGACTGGGATGAACCTGTCTTGGGCCACCTTTGCTGGTTGTTCTCGTTTAGCTGAGCCACCACCACCGTAGGCTATTGTCGCCACCACCTCCGTTGAGGTGGGGGCTAGCGTTTCCCGGCGGTGAGGCCGCCGGAATTGGGCCCTCCGGCGATCCCGAGCAATAAGAAAACTCGGTATTTTACGCATTTCCTCACATGGAATCGGGCTTAATTGAGCCCGATATCTCTCCTAGTCGATCTAGAAAGCTAGTGCGAGTAGAGGTGAGGTGAAACAGACCTGTTCCAGGCCTTGACGGCAGTTTGCCAAGGTCGAGCAACTCCGGTGATCTCCTGCTCAAATACTTATTTCTCCACTGATTTCTTCGATCCAGTAGTCGATTTCCACTCCTTTCCTCTCTCTGATGCTAATGGTGGGGGTGATTTTGCCTGAGGTGGGCTATATGTGGAGTTAACTCCAAGGTGAGCTTGGGTTCAACTTTGGAGGCTTCACCCATGGTGTAAAGTGGCCACCATGAAGCCAAATTCCTCTGAAATTCTTTTTGGGTGGCCGACCAGCATACTTTGGGCAGAGGGAGCCAAGGCCAAATGGCCTCCTCCTCTTAAATCCACTTTCTCTCTCCTCTTTTTTAATTCTCCAAAATTCCCCCATGCATGCACTCTCTGTCCAAATCTAGAGGGGTAGGGCTGGTCTTTGGCACCTTGGGCTGATAATGGGCTAGGTTTGGTGGGCTTCACCTAAGGGGAATTGGCTTAGCCCCCATTTTCTTCTTTAGGCCACATGTTTGACCAAGTTGACTTTTTGGTTGACTTGGTCAACATGGATAGTGGGCTGACCCCACTTGAGGGTCATGGACCCTATGGCATGACCCAACATGGGTTGGGCTATGGTGATGTCCCACTTGGACCATTTGGGCATTTAGGTGTAGGTTTGACCAACTTAGGGCTACAGTTGACTTTGGTCAACTAGGGTCAAAGGGTGACGCAATGGCATGCCTTAGGGTTCACTTAGATTGTACTTAGGGTTAGGCAATGTGGTGGGGGCCATGGTTTGGCTAGGGTTCCTATTTAGGCAAGTTTGACCTAGTTTGACTTGGGCCCTATAGTGGGCCCCACTTGGCTACAACCCATTACCTAGGGTCAAACCTAGCTAATTTCCCTAACACCCACCCCATGCCCAACCCAATCTAAGTTAAGGGGTCTAGAAGTAACATGGGATGTTACACATCTTGGGGGAGAAATTAATCATGTGGGCGACATTCCTCGTGGGGGCAAAATGTGTCGTGGGGGCGACAATTATCGTGGGGGCGACATTTATCGTCGGGATGACATTTGTCGTTGGGGGGACATTTATCGTCGGGGCGACATTTGTCGTCAGGGCGACATTTGTTATAGGTATACCAATTGTCTTGGTGGCAACATTTTTCGTGGGGGTGACAATCATCGTGACGGCGAAATTCTTCGTAGGGGCGATAATCGTTGTGGGGGCGACATTCATCATGGGGGAGACATTCAATGGGTGATGAGCATACAGATTAGTATACAAATACTACATAACAATATATGAATGAAGAAGATTTATGCTTTTATAAAGCATGAGCATGGTTCTATTATAACGCTTGAGCAATCTCTGCATTTAATTTTTTGCATGTTGAAGCAGATCTTTAGTAGTACAGTGTTATTAGTTAGAGATCAATATATTTGGGTACCAACAATTTATTTTATATTCCAGGATCTATACACTACTTTATTGTATTCTACAGTATAACGCATTAATTTTAGATTGTACTTTACAATAACAATATCATCTTGTAAGAAAGCACCGAAGAGAATTTTGAAAAATAATAGCATCATGTTATTTGAAGTGCAAAATAGCAATAAGGAATTAGGCTAGGAAGAGAATTTGTACATGTCCAAAACAAATAAACATACAGCAAATTAAAAATTTGGAATAATATGAGAGCATGTAAATGACCTTCAACAATGCCCTAAGAGGAAGAGGGGATGTTGAGAGAGGGCTGCGTGTAAAATTCTGAGTTGACCAGCTTCGCCCTGATAGAAGTAAAAATGCAGTTAATGATACAATCAGAAATGAAAATTTGGAAATGTAAAATGAAAACTTTAAAGGAACAACATTTGCATCTCTATGTTTTGTTTTATCAATAATTTGAGCAATTATTTTTCTTAAGATGATGCAGGGCTTGAGGAGAAGATTAACAAATATTCTTTTATTATCAAAAAAATCTGATATTTATTTCTCCCTAGAGGAAGATGTTGGATGTGATATTTGAAGTAAAAAAGGATATTATATATTCCTCTTATATAAAACTTTTATATTAGCTACTATTATATGTGTTCCTGTAAAATATGTTCTAGCAAAATAATTCAAATCTCTTAATAAGCCTCTTATAGAAATGCATTATTTTGATGTAGCTACTATTATTTTTTTAGAGTATACAATAAACCCATAACGTTCAATAAATTACTTCAGAAATGATATTGAATTAATTATCATCTATGAGGTTGAAGTAATTACTTTGAAATTAATTCAGAAATGCATATTAGATCTGTGCATTTTGAAATCATAGAAATGAATCGTATAAAGTTATGAAATGACAAAAATATTAAAACTTTCAATAAATATCAAACTTTCATATTAGATATGCTTCTAATAATGTAAGAAATATCAAACTTTCAGTAAAACAAAAGTTAAAACCTGCATTACTTTCTCCCAGGTTGTATTTTCCACCAAGCATTACTTGTGGTTTGCTATTATATGAGCAATGTGCATCAAAAATCCAAATCAGGAGGGCGGGTTGACCCGTGACAAAAATCTGCCAATTCATCATAAATTTGGACTTAAATGGTGGATTTAAGACAAATAAAGATCCAAAAATAAAAATCACATAATAGCCAACTGTAAGAAAATTTTAAATTATTCTAAGATTATCATCAAATTATGTAAGAAATATGAAACCTACATTACTTCCTCTCATGGATTTAAAACATCAGCGGAGCTGCTAGAACTCAGGGAACAACAATATCTGATGTCTAATTCTATTTACAATAGAAGAGAGTTGAATAATATTGGGGAAAATAGAAATAAGCAACTATATTTCAATTCCAGATCCCAATATTATCAAATTAGCAATAAGTTTTGAAGCCTAGTCAACAATGAATAAGATAATAAAGTTAACAAAAAAGCAAGTTAAAATATGAAATAACAACTTTAGAATTATGATGAGCTTATCGGAGCATTGCTATTCCAAAAACTTATTACCCCAAAAAATAGAGATTTTAAGCTCAGATTATTAGCAACATGCTATTCCAAAAATATAAACTTTAAAATAATTATATCAACTTTTATGTCTTGTTAGTAGTCCTTTTCAAGAAACCAACAAACCTTCAAAATTTTTACAATTAAAGCAATCTAAACTCCGAATATAGCAACCCTATGAGTTTAGAATTAAGAAGGAAACCATCATCCATCCCTTAATGTTGATGCAATCCCTGTCGTCATCTGTTCAAATAAACAAAGATAGTCACTACTTCTACACATAACTTCCACCAATTGAATCTACCTCTAAATTAATTTATGAAGTTAAGAGAGGATACCAATATAAAAGAATATCTAACTACTAAACTCAAACTGTAAAAGGACAGAATCTAACCGATAAAGAAATAGCAAGAGCAAGAGTAGATGTTGCAGGAAGAATAGAAGCTAGAGACAGTTAAATAAAAATTCTACTGTTATATCCAGCATAGAAAGAACTAAATCAAGGGAAGCTGGACATAACTTCTGTTCGGTAAGGAAAAAATATTAGTAAATTGAGCATAAAAGTTGTAGGAAGAACAGAAGCTGCAGGAGGAGAAAATATTTACGGGAAAAAATATTTTCCTGAAGGAGGCTCGCAGCAACGGTGGAGGAGGATATTTCTGGAGGAAAAAGTTGAGGAGTTACTTTTTGCAGAGGAGGGGCTTACACAGAACAATGCTGTGAATGCAAAGTCGCAGAAATTAATGAACCATGGGACTTCAAAGCTTGCTGAAATTATAGAAATCGCAGAAATCCTTACCCTAAACCTGAAAAAATATGGAATCTTCGGAAAGTAATGGAAGAAAGGATTATGATAGAAGATGTCCAAGAACTTATAGCAGCAACGGTGTGGGAGCTTGCCTGATTCTCTCATGGGAACTGATGAAAGCTTCGAAAAACAAGGAAGCCTCGTCGTAGAGGAGGAAGCATTGACGATTACGACGACGACGGTCTTGCGATATTCTGGATGAGGAGGAAGAAGCTTGCGTTGTTTGAGTGACGTTGAAGGGCTTGTAATGTTGGACGAGCGTCGCAGGATCTGCCCTAGCTGTATAGAAGAAGAGCGGTATCATGAATTTGAGGCGAGTGAATAGTGGAGTGTGCAAGGAAATCTTTATTAATTAAGTCTTGATTGGGACAAAAGACCAAAATACCAGAAAACATAACCTTAAAAAACTATTTTTATGAGGGCATTTTTGTATTAAAATGTTACACGACCCCCTCATTTGTTAATCCCTTATAGTATAAAGATAATGTGAGTACCTTAAGTGAATTCGCAAATACCTGCTAATCTCTATAAAAGAGAAGTCAAAAGTACACAAATTTAATATAATGTGAGTACTTGACGTGAACTTGAGAAAACGTTCTAATCTCTCCAAAAGAGAATTCAAAAGTAGGTAAATTTAAATATTACACTAGTACCTGAAGTTAACTCACGAACACCTACTAATCTCTAAAAATGAGAAGACAAAATTTGGTAAATTTAAAATATTACGTGAGTACCTGAGGTGAATTCGTGAACACCTGCTACTCTCTATAAAATAGAAGTCAAAAGCTGATAAATTTGAAATATATCACGAGTATCTAAAGTGAACATGCGAACACCAATTAATATATCCAAAAGTGAAATCAAAAGCAGGTAAATTTAAATTATAAAGGAAGTACTTATAGTGAACTCGCGAACACCTACTAATCTCTCCAAAAGAGAAGTCAAAAGTAGGTAAATTTAAAATATAAAGCGAGTACTTGAAGTGAACTCACGAACACCTGCTAATCTCTAGAAAGGAGAAGTCAAAATCAGACAAATTTTAAATATAATAGGAGTTTCTGATATGAACTCACAAACACTTGATAATCTCTGTAAATAAGAAGTCAAAAGCAAGTAAATTAAAAATATAACACATATACCTGAAGTTAACTCGCGAACACTTTTTAGTCTTCATAAAAAAGAAGTCAAAAGCAGGTAAATTTAAAATATAAAAAGTGTATATGAAGTGAACTCCTTAACACCTATTATTCTCTCCAAAAGAGAAGTCAAAAGCAGGTAAATTTAAATATAATGTTAGAAACTTAAGTAACTCGCAAACACTTGCTAATCTCTACAAAAGAGAAGTAAAAAGCAAGGAAATTTAAAATATAATACGAGTACCAGAAGTAAACGTGCAAACACCTACAACTCTCTATAAATGAAGAGTCAAAAAATGGTAAATTTAAAATATTACACGAGTACCTGATGTGAACTCGAACACTCCTACTAATCTCTCCAAAAGAAAAGTCAAAAGTAGGTAAATTTAAAATATAAAGAGAGTACCTGAAGTGAACTCACAAACACATGTTAATCTATCCAGAAGAGAAGTCAAAAGCAGGTTAATTTAAAATATAAACTGTGTACCTAAAGTGAACTAGCGAACACGTGCAAATCTATCCAAAAGAGAAGTAAAAAATAGGTAAATTTAAAATATGACACTAGTACCTGAGGTGAACACGCGAACATCTGCTAATCTTTACGAAGGAGAAGTCAAAATCAGGTAAATTTAAATTATTACATGAGTAGCTGAAATGAACTTGTGAACTCCATCTAATCTATGTAAAAGAGAAGTCAAAAATAGGTAATTTAAAAATCTAACGCAAGAACTTGAAGTGAACTCTCGAAAACTATCTAATCTTTCAAAAAGAGAAGTCAAAAGAAGATTAATTTAAAATATAACATGAGTCCCTGAAGTGAACTCTCTAACACCTGCTAATCTCTGAAAAAGAGATGTCAAAAATAGGTAAATTTAAAATATAATGTGAGTACTTTAAGTGAACTCGCGAAAACCTTCTAATATCTCCTAAAGAGAACTCAAAAGTAGGTAATTTAAAAATATTATTTGAGTAACTGAAGTGAACTCACGAACACCTGTTAATCTCTCCAAAAGAGAAGTGAAAAGCAGGTACATTTAAAATATAGTGTGAGTACCTGAAGTTAATTTGCGAACACTTGCTAATCTCCAAAAAATAGAAGTCAAAAGCAGGTAAATTTAAAATACAAAGCGAGTACCTTAAGTGAAATCATAAACACTGGCTAATCTATACAAAAGAGAAGTCAAAACCAAGTAAATTTAAAATATAAAGCGTGTACCTGAAGTGAACTCACAAACACCTGCTAATCTCTACAAAAGAGAAGTTAAAACAGGTAAATTTAAATTATAACTTGAGTACTTGAGGTGAACTCACAAACATCTGCTAATCTCTATAAAGGAGAAGTCAAAATCAAGTTAATTTAAAATAATACGTGAGTAGCTGAAGTGAACTTATTAACTCCAACTAATTTGTGCAAAAGAGAATTCAAAAAAATCTAAATTTAAAATATAACACAGGTACTTGAAGTGAACTCTAGAAAACCTTCTCTTTTGTCCAAAAGAGAAGTCAAAAGATGGTAAATTTAAATAATAACACGAGTACCTGAATTGAACTCGCGAACACCTACTAATCTCTGTAAAGGAGAAATAAAAAGTAGGTAAATTTAAAATATAGGATGAGTACCTTAAGTTAACACGCGAATAAATGCTAATCTCTCTAAACAAAAAGTCAAAAGCAGGTATATTTAAAATATAAAGGGTGTATCTAAAGTGAACTCGCGAACACGCGCTAATCATTCCAAAAAAGAAGTCAAAAGCTGGTACATTTAAAATATAATGGAAGTATCTAAAGTGATCTCACGACCACCTGCTAATCTCTCCAAAAGAGAAGTGAAAAGCACGTAATTTTTTTTTTAAAAAAGCAAGTACTTGAACTGAAGTAGAGATTACCTTCTTATCTCACTAAAAGAGAAGTCAAAAGAGGAAAATAAAAATATTACCCGAGTACTTGATGTTAACTCGTGAACACCTACTAATCTAACCAAAAGAGAGGTCAAAAGTAGGTAAATTAAAAAAAATTCTTCAAGTACATGAATTGAACTCGCGAACACCTGATAATCTATGGAAATGAGAAGCCAAAATAGGTAAATTTTAAATATAACGTGAGTAGCTAAAGTGAACATATGAACACCTATTAATCTATACAAAGGAGAAGTTAAGAGTTTGTAAATTTAAAATATAATGTGAGTACCTGAAGTTAAATCGTGAACACCTATTAATCTCTATAAAAGAGAGGTTATAAGAAGGTAAATTTTAAATATAACGTGAGTACATGACGTGATCTCGCGAACAACCGCTAATCACTACAAAGAAGAAGTCAAAAGTAGGTAAATTGAAAATATAATGCGAGTAAATAAAGTGAATTTGCAAACACCGATTAATCTCTGCAAAAGGGATGTCAAATATAGGTAAATTTAAAATATAATGTGAGTACCTGAAGTGAACTAGCCAAAACCTTGTAATTTCTCCAAAATAAAAGTCAAATGCAGGTAATTTTAAAATTTATTGAGAGTACCTCAAGTGAACTCGCGAACACCTCTTAATCTCGATAAAAGAGAAGTCAAAAGAACGTGTATTTAAAATATCTCGCGAGTACCCGAAGTGAATTCGCGGACACTGGCAAATATCTACAAAGATAAGTCAAAAGCACGTAAATTTAAAATATAATGGGAGTACCAGAAAGTGAACTCGCGAACACCTGCTAATATATCCAAAAGAGAAGTCAAAAGCAGGTAAATTTAAAATATAAAGAGTGTAATTGAAGTGATCTCGTGAACACCTACTAATCTCTACAAAAGAGAAGTCAAATAAAGATAAATTTAAAAGATAACGCGAGTACCTTAAGTGAACTCATGAACACCTACTAAAATCTGCAAAAGAGATGTTAAATATAGGTAAATTTAAAATATAACGCAGGTACTTGATGTGAACTTGTGAAAACCTTCTAATTTCTCCAAAAGAGAATTCAAAAGCAGGTAATTTTAAAATATAACGCGAGTACCTGAAGTGAAATCGCAAACACCTGCATATCTCTGTAAAAGAGAAGTCAAAAGCAGGCACATTTAAAATTTAACGCAAGTACCTGAAGTTAATTTGCGAACAATTGCTAATTTGTACAAAATAGAAGTCAAAAGCAGGTAAATTAAAAATATAATGCGAGTACATGAAGTGAACTCATGATCGCATACTAATCCATCCAAAAGATAAGTTAAATGCAGGTAAATTTAAAATATAAAGCATGTACCAGAAGGTAACTCATGAACACTTGCTAATCTCTTTAAAAGTGAAGTCAAAAACAGGTAAATTTTAAATATAATGCAAGTACCTGAGGTGAACTCATGAACATCAGCTAATCTATGCAAAAGAGAAGTCAAAATCAGGTAAATTTAAAATATAACTTGAGTAGCTCAAGTGAACTTGTGAACTCCAGTTAATCTATGCAAAAGAGAAGTCAAAACATGCAAATTTAAAATATAACACATGTACCTGAAGTGAATTATAGAAAACATTCTAATCTCTCCAAAAGAGAAGTCAAAAGAAGGTATATTTAAAATATAACATGAGTACTTGAATTGAACTCGCGAACACCTACTAATCTCTCCAAAAGAGATGTCAAAAGCAGATAAAATTTAAAATATCACACAAGTACCTGATGTGAAATCACGAACATCTGCTAATCTGTGTAAAGGAGAAGTCAAAATTAGGTAAATTTAAAATATAATGAGAGTACATGAAGTGAACTCGCAAACACCTGCTAATATCTCCTAAAGAGAATTTAAAATAAGGTAAATTTGAAATATTATATGAGTACCTGATGTTAACTCGCAAACTCCTGCTTATCACTATAAACGAAATGTCGAAATTTGGTAAATTTAAAATATAACTCGAGTAAATGAAGTGAACTCGTCAACATTTGCAAATCTAAAAAAACGAGAGGTCAATAGTAGGTAAATTAAAAATATTATGCGAGTATCTAAAGTGAACTCGTGAACATATGCTAATCCTAACAAAAGAGAGGTCAAATGTAGGTAAATTAAAATATTTCGCGAGTATCTGTAGTGAACTCACGAATACCTCCTAATCTTTGCAAAAGAGAATTAAAAATAGGTAAATTTAAAATATAACGTGAGTAGCTGAAGTGAACTCGTGAACTCCTGCTAATCTATGCAAAGGAGAAGTCAAAAGCTGTTAAATATAAAATATAACACGGGTACCTTAAGTGAACTTTAAAAAAACCTTCTAATCTCCCCAAAAGAGAAATCAACTGCTGGTAAATTTAATATATAACACGAATTCCTTAAGAGAACTCGTGAACACCTCCTAATCTCTACAAAAGAGAGGTCAAATATAGGTAAATATGAAATATTACGCGAGTACCTAAAGTGAACTCGCGAACAACTCATAATCTCAATAAACGAGAAGTTAAAAGTAGGTAAATTTAAAATATATCATAAGTACCTGAATTTAACTCGCGAATACCTGCTAATCTCTACGAAAGAGAAGTCAAAAGCAGGTATATTTAAAATAAAATGCGAGGACCAGACGTTAACTCGTGAACACCTGCTAATAACTATAAAGAAGTAGTAAAAAGCAGGTGAATTAATAATATAATGCGAGTAAATAAAGTGTATTTGCAAACACCTACTAATCCTCGCAAAAGAGAAGTGAAATATAGGTAAATTTAAAATATAACCTGAGTACCTGAAGTAAACTCGACAAAACCTTCTTATTTCTCCAAAAGAGATGTTAAAAGCAGGTAATTTTTAAATATAACGAGAGTACCTCAAGTGAACTCGCGAACACCTCTTAATCTCACCAAAAGAGAAGTCAAAAGCACGTGTATTTAAAATATAATTCGAGAAAGTGAATTGAATTCGCGAACACCAGCTAATCTCTGCAAAAGAGAAGTCAAAAGCATGTAAATTTATAAGATAACGTGACTACCTGAAGTGAACTCACGAACACCTGTTAATCTATCAAAAAGAGAAGTCAACTATAGTGAATTTAAAATATAAATAGTGTACCTGAAGTCAACTCACGAACACCTACTAATCACTCTAAAAGAGAATCCAAAATCATGTAAATTTAAAATATAATGCATGGACCTAAAGTGAACTTGCAAACACCTGCTAATCACTTTTAAAAAGATGTCAAATATAGGTAAATTTAAAATATAATACAAGTACTTTAAGTGAACTCGCGAAAACCTTCTAATATATCCAAAAGAGAAGTCAAAAGCAGATAATTTAAAAATATAATGAGTGTACCAGAAGTGAACTCGCAAACACCTGCAAATCATTCCAAAAGGGAAGTCAAAAGCAACTATATTTAAAATATAATGCGAGTACCTAAAGTTAATTCGCAAACACTTGCTAATCTCTTCAAAATAGAAGACAAAAGCATGTAAATTTAAAATATAACGCGAGTACCTGAAGTAAACTCACGAACACCTGCTAATCTCTGTAAAGCAGAAGTCAAAAGTAGTTAAATTTAAAATATTACCCGAGTACCTGAAGTTAACTCGCGAATACCTGCTAATCTCTATAAATGAGAAATTAAAAGCAGGTTTATTTAAAATATAATGCGAGTATCTAAAGTGAACTCGCGAATACCTGCTAATTTCTTTAAAAGAGGAGTGAAAAATAGGTAAATTTAAAATATAATGTGAGTATCTTAAGTGTCCTCACAAACACCTGCTAATCACTCCATTAGAGAAGTAAAAAGCACGTAAATTTAAAAAATAACGCGAGTACTTGAACTTAAGTAGAGAATACTTTCTAATCTCACTAAAAGAAAAGTCAAAGGCAGGAAAGTTTTAAATATTACACGAGTACCTGATGTTTACTCGTGAACACCAGCTAATCTCAACAAAAGAGAGGTCAAAAGTAGGTAAATTAAAAAAATTATATGAGTACCTGAATTGATCTCGCGAACACCTACTAATCTCTGCAAAAGAGAAGCGAAAATAGATAAATTTAAAATATAACGTGAGTAGATAAAGTGAACTTGTGAACACTTGCTAATCTTTGCAAAGGAGAAGTCAAGAGCTGGTATATTTAAAATATAATGCCAGTACCTGAAGTTAAATCGTGAACACCTGATAATCTCTACAAAAGAGAGGTTAAAAGCAGGTAAATTGAAAATATTACTCGAGTACCTGACGTAAACTCGCAAACCCCTGCTAATCATTACAAAGATGAAGTCAAAGGTAGGTAAATTAAAAATATAACGCGAGTAAAAAATGTGAATTCGCAAACAGCTATTATCTCTGCAAAAGAGATATCAAATATAGGTAAATTTAAAATATAATTCGAGTACCTGAAGTGAACTCGCCAAAACCTTCTAATTTCTCCAAAAGAGAAATCAAAATCAGGTAATTTTAAAATATAACGAGAGTACCTCAAGTTAACTCGCGAACACCTATTAATCTTTCTAAAATATAAGTCAAAAGCACGTGTATTTAAAATATAACTCGAGTACCTGAAGAGAATTGGCGAACACCTGCTTATCTCTATAAAAGAGAAGTCAAAAGCACGTAAATTTAAAATATAATGCGAGTACCTGAAGAGAACACGCGATGTAAGACCCCATTTTTTTCTCTTAAACCACCGTGGTCTTATGACCAGAACCGATGCTTTGCGGTGACACCAACACACCCGGGAAGGTCGCCACTACAAAACCTCGATCCTGCCAGACATACCGATCGTAGAATAGTATAATAAATATAATAGTAAAATAAAACTCAAATACTGCTCCATAAAATCACATGAATATAAAATAAATCTCCATGAAGGAAGAGTCCACAACAATGATAATTAAGAGTACTATTAAGAGGGCTCATGTCCGATACATTAAAATCCTCTCTACAAATTTCTCAATCGCGAAAGAAAATCTATGATATCAACTAATGATCGGGACTCACTATCCTTGCTTCCTGAACTCTTGTGCTAGACTGTCCCGTCTCCAAGCGCACCTACCTCTTGGGCTGCATCTCCTAGTTCGGCTCCACGATCCCCTAAAATGATTTGGTGAACGATCATTTGTATAAAATATTAAGTCCTATCATCCGCCACCCCTCCCCCAAGGCTCCTAGGTACCGAGTGGGGAGATAGAAAGGGAAGGTAATGAAGGTGGAGTGTAACAAAGGTAAGCAGATGGCAGCGTAACTAGTCTATAATGAGTTAATAAACAGAGCAAGTATATGTAAGCAGTAGTAGGTAAGCAGCATAAGTATTCAAAAGAACAAGTTAGCAAGTAAAGAAGGAGAAGGTAAATTAAGTAAGTAACCATGACCTATTATAATGCCCATACAAACCTATAGACCAAGGGGTCGTTTTGCAAGGCCTATTATATAAAGTGTCCCATACCAATTTATAAAATAGGTGTCAAGGGTTAAATGCAATGCTGATTCTATCTCATGAATGTATGATATGATGTTAATATGCAAGTGAAACACACACACTGGACTCTGTGCATACAGACCTTTAGTTCCCCCTTTCTGGAGCCTAACCACCCAGGATACCTCCGTAGTGGCAAAAGAAAGCGGTGGGTTGGGCCTCGCTCACCTTTAAAATGGTATCAACACTACCAGTAGGACCTATCATATGCCTCAACGTTGTTTCACTAAGCGGAGCTCCTGTGTAATTTTGTCGGCTATGCACCAGACTTTATTTGGCCAAGTGCTAAACAACACCTGTCGAGTCAATGTATTATTGTCGGTGTGATGACTCTCCAATACGGAAGACCAACCACCTTTTATCTTATGAACATGCAATATTACTATATCTTTCCACCGAGCCTAAGCTCCCCACACTATCCCATCAATCACAAAACCATCTGAGTCATCGTCTCGCCGGACTAACCCGTCCGTCACCATTATCTATCAAGCCACCGACTCGTCGGGCTAACCTACCCATCACTAAAACCACTGAGCCTACCGATCGTGAGTTCCAAACTAACTCCCACAACACCGGGGAGTGTGAGTATAAGTTCAATCCTAGTTATACTTATTAATCTTAAACATTGATCATTCTTACGGTTTTGGTTAG
The DNA here is from genome assembly GCA_039513925.1 of Platanthera zijinensis. NCBI lineage: Eukaryota > Viridiplantae > Streptophyta > Magnoliopsida > Asparagales > Orchidaceae > Platanthera > Platanthera zijinensis. Next base: position 164,614,231 of record CM077084.1, read on the forward strand.
CCCAGGACTGCCCTCGACATACTCGGTGATGGGTTCTCAAAGAGCAATAAGAACTATTATGGTAGCTGAAGAACATCCCTCCCTTTCACAAGGATCTTACAATTATTAGTTAATACCCATTCCCCGATCCCTTTTAATGTTATATTGGATCTAACCCTAGTGTATTTTGACTCTCCTTCTCCTTATAGGAAAGACGACCTTTCGTCGATCCCGAGCACCAACTAAGACTATCCAACAAACCATTCCCCTCTTCAAGACTCTTAATGAAACTCACTTTTTCATCTTACCAAATCAGCACACATTGCTCCCCACTCCCTATATCCATATCCCAAGTTATCATAATTTCCGCAGCTTTACTAAATACAAACCAATCTAAGCTATATGATGTACATGATAGGAGGTACTCTAAATTTTAATCCAAATGCACTAAGATAATTATTGTGGGCCTATTATGACACATTTAGCATAAATTCAGAAACTTGTAATTTTCTTAATTAATTTAGTATTTTTTATATTTTCCCATAAGTACCATGGGTAATTTTGAACATGAAGTACTAGATTTCCTTAAGTTAGGTCCACCCAAAAATTAGGAACAATAAATGATAGAAAAATATTAGTGATTTCCAAATTTCATAGTTTTTCATAAATATAACAACCATTAAATAATAAATTCAATATAATCCAAATGATTATAGTTAATGAAGGGAGTACCATAAATTATAGTCCAGAAATTATATAAAAATTACAAGAGCCTTAACATTATTGTACAAAACTACTGACTAAGTTTCATGCAATTCTAATGTTTGTGAGCCATGTATAAAAATATTTCAAATAATTCCATTAAAGTGCACTTTGTGAAGAAACATTCTTATAAACTCATTTAATTGATATGTAATAATTTTCTGTACTTCATCATACCCAAAAAAGTTCACCGGCAAGTAACACAATTTTTTAGCAAGGTATACTATTTATTATCTATTTACCAAAATATGGAGAACTAGTTTACTTTACACATAAAGTACTAAGAGGAAATGCCCACTTGATCCAAATAATTTACTAGTGCCTCTAAATCATATTTAATTAATATTACTATAGTTTCATATCATTATAAGTTAATCTAACCATTGTTTCTTTAAAATCATCAAAAAGGGCAAGGTGGGGATTATACTTACAAGTATGAACTATTATTTTCTTAACATCCTATAATAAATCTCAGTGGTAAACAGCATTATAAAATTACTTCTACCAAAATTTCATGAACATCTAAGATCATATGACCCTCCTATATTTATATAAAAGGTATAGTCCTATACTATCCCTAATATGTTTATGTTGTGTGCCTAAGTCTAAACGTCACCAAATTCCTTCCTAGGGCATTTCACCACCCTATGATCACATGGACTAAACACCAAGTCCTTACAAGGACTTATCACTCCATGTCCTTCAAAAACCCCCAAAGTTCAACCTTTGGTTTTGAACTAGGGTCCTAGGGAAAATCAACCCTAATTTAATATAAACTCTATATGAGGGTGTTTAAACTAATCATGGTAATCTGGCCAAAGTCCCAACCCCTTTGGGTGAGAATTGGCCCCTCCATGCCCCAAGAACAATCTGGGCCAAATTAACCCTTGAAGGGCCAAACTTTGGTCTCACCAAAATCTATTCAAATCTATCCCAATTGGGCTGTGATTTTTATCATGGTCATGACAAAACACTAAGAGTCAGACAACAAAATTTTTTTGGGTTTAGAGGTCATTAGACCCCTTAAATAATTCATATAATGATTATTAAATTTCTACAAAAACTTTAGGAAACTGTATTTTAAAAAATCTCATTTTTGTATATATTTTAGGTATAGGTAAGAGTGACCCCCAAATAAAATCTCAAGTCATTTAGATTGCTAGATTAATGTGGGCACTCAAAACACTCTCTGAATTAGCCTAGGTATAGACCTCACCAAAAAGATTGTTGTGGTCTGACCTGAACTCCAAATTTGTCCAAACGAATTTTAAATTAAACTAAACTCATAGGGCTAAAATTATAATATTGGCCACGTTTTCTGAATAGGCACCTCATAATTTTTATAATTTGTTTAAAACAGCCCAAAAATAGTGAGAGAAAATGAAATAAAAAGAATTAATGGCACGAATCATAAGCATGATCGTGTAACTCCTAGCTTTCTTCTTCCTCCAGCCAAGGGCTGTGATTAACCCGACCTGGAGCACTTCCAAGTCCATTTGTTATCCACCCGACCAACTCCCTTGCAAAAAACCGCCACCACCACCTCCGTTGAGGTGGGGGCTATTTGCCAGAGGTGGTTTGGCCGCCGGAGACGATAGAATCCAGCGAACCTGACACTTTTGTATTCACAGAAAACTAGTGGAAAAATTCCACTAGATCGTGCTCAATTGAGCCTGATTCTCTTCACTAAGGATTTCTAAGATCTAACCCACGAAGATGGAGTAGAGGACGACCTGATTTGCGGCGTGAAGACGTACGCTTTGCCTCTTCACCATTCCGGCCACTGAGCTTCTGGCTCTTCTGCAACTTCTACACCAACTTCCATGGAATTGAAAAGTATTCGGGTGAAATGCTTTCCCTTGCTCTGGTGAAGGTCTTTAAAGAAGGAATTTGGGAGAGGAGGCTTGTAACTCCCCAATATCATTAAATTTCATTAATGGTCATTAATTCCATTCCTTCGATTTAAACCAAATTAATGGGGATGAGCCACCCCAATGGCTGTCCACCTCTAGAAAAACTTCTCCTCTCCCTAAGAGGAGAAAAAGCCCCATAAAAGCGGGGGTTATGGAACCACCACGACCATAATGGTCATTAAGTCGAGCTTTCTCTCTCCACCATATAAAAAATTGAAAAGACTTAGTTCGTTGAATTTGCTTTGTTCGTCGAACTCCATTCGACAAAATGGTTTTATTCGTCGAACTCCGCTTGATTAATTGGCTATATTCGTCAAAATCTGCTCCACGAATTTGCTCTATTCGTCGAGCTTTGATAGACGAATTTTCCCCGTTCGACAAAGTTTGAACCTTATTCAGCAAACATGCTCCATTCGTCAACAAGTGTTAAGTGCACTACACAAAATTTGAAACCGATTCAACCTGTTAATAAGAACCAGCAAACTGGGCTGAGAATTCCTCTAAGGCAAAAGTGTTGAGTACACACAACACACTCACACCTAAATCAGTCTGAACTATTTCCAAGTAAAATGGCGTTTAGTGGGCTCAACTCACTCAACACCATTCATTCTATGGCATTGAGTGCACTTAATGCACTCAACTCCCCGAGCCAGAATACTTTCAAGTATAATGGCTTTGAATGAGCTCAACTCACTCAACGCCAAACATTCTATGGCGTTGAGTGCAATTAGCACACTCAACGCCTCGAGCCAGAATCTTCCCAAGTAAAATAGCATTGAGTGCACTCAATTCACTCAATGCCAATCAGTACATGGCATTGAGTGCACTCAACACACTCAATGCCCCTAGCCAAAAAATCTTCCTAAGTAAAATGGCATTGAGTGCACTACACGCACTCAACGCTAATCAGCCCATGGCGTTGAGTGAACTCCACGCACTCAATGCCCCGAACCCAAAAGTATTTCTAAGTAAAATGGAATTGAGTACACTCAACGTACTCAACGCCAATAAGCCCATAGCATTGAGTGCACTCCACGCACTCAACGCCCCGAGCCAAAAAGTCTTTCTAAGTAAAATGGCATTGAGTGCACTCAACACACTCAATGCCAATTAGCCCATGGCGTTGAGTGCACTCCTCGCACTCAACGCCCCGAGCCCAAAAGTCTTTCTAAGTAAATACCTGATCAAATCGTCGAGACCTGTCGACTCACTCGACTCTTCCCGAACTTTAGTCAACTTGGCCTCTTTTTGGTGGACCCCAAAGGGTCCTTGGTGTCCCATTGGCCTTCCTTATGGTTTGAGGTTCCATAATGGGATCATGGAACAAAGTTAAAATACCTTCGGTAATTCGTAAGCTAGTAATTAGAATTCTACAATTTGTAAACCAAGGTGGTTCACACCTTCATTCCAAAGTTCACTTGGTCTTCCTAGGCTTCCTAGGGTTTTGTCAAGACCTAGTCATGACAAAACCACTCCTAGGGGTCTAGATGTTTGAGTAATATTACATCCGAACACCTATTAATTTATCCAAAAGAGAATTAAAAAGCAGGTAAATTTTAAATATAAAGAGTGTACCTGATGTGGACTTGCGAACACCGACTAATCTCTCCAAAAGAGATGACAAATGCAGGTAAATTTAAAATATAACGCGTGTACCAGAAGTGAACTCGTGAACACCTATTAATCTCTGCAAAAGAGATGTCAAATAAAGGTAAAAATAAAATATAATGTGTGTACTTGAAGTGAACTGGCGAAAACCTTCTAATTTCTCTAATAGAGAGTCAAAAGCAGGTAATTTTAAAATAGAACGTGAGTACCTGAAGTGAAATCATGAACACCTACTAAACTCTCTAAAAGAGAAGTTGAAAGTAAGCACATTTAAAATATAATGCAAGTAACTGAAGTTAATTCGCGAACACTTGCTAATCTCTACAAAATAGAAGTCAAAAGCAGGTAAATTTAAAATATAACTCGAGTACTCGAAGTGAACTCGTGAACACCTGCTAATCTATCCAAAATAGAAGTTAAAAGTTGGTAAATTTAAATTAGAAAGCGTGTACCTTAAGTGAACTCGCGAACACCTACTAATCTCTTTTAAAGAAAAGTCAAAAACAGGTAAATTTTAAATATAACGCGAGTACCTGAGGTGAACTCACTAATATCAGCTAATATAAACAAAGTAGAAGTCAAAATTAGATAAATTTAAACTATAACGTGAGTAGCTGAAGTGAACTTGTGAACTCCAGCTAATCTATGCAAAAGAGAAGCCAAACTCAGGTAAATTTAAAATATAATGCAGGTACCTGAAGTTAACTCTAGAACACCATCTAATCTCTACAAAAGAAAATTCAAAAGTAGGTAAATTTTAAATATAACACGAGTACCTGAAGTGAACTCGCGAATACCTGCTAATCTTTCTAAAAGATAGGTAAAAAGTAGGTAAATTAAAAATATAACATGAGTACCTAATGTGAACTCGCGAACATCTGCTAATCTCTGTAAAAGTGAAATAAATAGTAGGTAAATTTAAAAATATAATACGAGTACCTGAAGTTAACTCTCAAACAACTGCTAATCTCTCCAAAAGATAGGTCAAAAGCAGGTAAATTTAAAAAATAATGTGTGTACCTAAAATGAAATCACGAACACCTTCTAATCTCTCTAAAAGAGAAGTGAAAAGCAGGAATAATTAAAATATAATGTGAGTACCTGAATAGAACTCATGAACACCTGCTAATCTCTACAAAGGAGAAGTCAAAAGCAGGTTTATTTAAAATATAATGCAAGTACTTGATGTGAATTTGTGAACCCCTTCAAATCTCTGCAAAAGAGAAGTCAAAATAAATAAATTTAATTTATGCGATACCTGAAGTGAACTAGAGAAAACCTTCTAACCTCTCCAAAAGAGAATTGTTGCAGGATTAAATGAGTACCTAATGACTAATCAATGAAAATTCAAAATTAGATAAAATTAAAATATAATTCGAGTAACATAAGTGAACTCATGAACACTTACTAATCTCAACAAAAGATATGTCAAAAGTAGGTAAATTAAAAATATTATGCGAGTAACTAAAGTGAACTCGTGAACATCTGTTAATCTCAACAAAAGAAAGGTAAAAAGTAGGTAAATTAAAATATTTCTCAAGTACCTAAAGTGAACTCACGAATACCTGCTAATCTTTATAAAAGAGAAGGCAAAAAAGGTAAATTTAAAATATAATGTGAGTAGCTGAAGTGAACTCATGAAATCCTGCTAATCTATGAAAAGGCGAAGTCAAAAGCTGTTAAATTTGAAATATAACACGGGTACCTGAAGTGAACTATAGAAAAACCTTCTAATCTCCCCAAAAGAGAAGTTAAAAGCTGGTAAATTTAAAATATAATTTGAGTACCTGAAGTGAACTCGAGACCACCTCCTAATATATACAAAAGATAGGTCAAATGTAAGTAAATAAAAAATATAATGCGAGTACCTGAAGTGATCTCGCGAGCAATTGATAATCTATGTAAATGAGAAGTAAAAAAGTAGGTAAATTTAAAATATAGCACGAGTACGTGAAGTTAACTGATGAATACCTTCTAATCTCTATTAATGAGAAGTCAAAAGCAGGTATATTTAAAATATTATGCGAGTACTAGACATTAACTCGCGAACACCTGCTAATCACTATAAAGAAGAAGTAAAAAAGAAGGAAAATGTAAAATACAACGCGAGTAAATAAAGTGATTTTGTAAACACCTACTAATCTCTGCAAAAGAGATGTCAAATGTAGGTAAATTTATAAAATATAACGTGAGTACCTGAAGTGAACTCGAAAAAACCTTCTAATTTCTACAAAAGAGAAGTCAAAAGCAGGTAATTTTAAAATATAATGGGAGTACCTTAAGTGAACTCGCGAACTCCTCTTAATCTCTCCAAAAGAGAAGTCAAAAGCACATATATTTAAAATATAATACGAGTACCTGAAGTGAATTCGTGAACACCTGCTAATCTCTGCAAAAGAGAAGTCAAAAGCACGTAAATTTAAAATATAACGTGACCACCTGAAGTAAACTCACAAACACCTGTTAATCTATCTAAAATAGAAGTCAACAATAGATATATTTAAAATATAAAGAGTGTACTTGAAGTGAACTCACAAACTCCTACTAATCCTTCCAAAAGAGAAGCCAAAAACATGTAAATTACAAATATAATGTGAGTACTTGAAGTGAACTGGCGAACACCAGCTAATCAATGTAAAAGAGATATCAAAAATAGGTAAATTTAAAATATAACGCAGATAATTGAAGTGAACTCGCAAAAATCTTCTAATTTCTCCAAAAGAGAATTCAAAAGTAGGTAATTTTAAAATATAATGCGAGTACTTAAAGTGAACTTGCAAACATCTGCTAATCACTCCAAAATAGAATTAAAAAGTACGTACATTTAAAATATAATGCGAGTACCTGAATTGAACTCGCGAACACCTTTTAATCTATCCAAAAGAGATATCCAAAGTAGGTAAATTTAAAAAATAAAGCGTGTACCTAAAGAAAACTCGCAAACTCCTGCAAATCTCTTCAAAAGAAAAGTCAAAAACAGGTAAATTTAAAATATAATGCGAGTACCGAAGGTGAACTCATGAATATCTGCTAATCTTTGCAAAGGAGAAGTCAAAATCAGGTAAATTTAATATATAATGTGAGTAGCTGAAGTGAACTTGTGAACTCCATCTAATATATGCAAAAAATAAGTAACAAACAGGTAAATTAAAAAAATGCAAATACTTGATGTGAACTCTAGAAAACCTTCTAATCTTTCCAAAAGAGAAGTCAAAAGCAGGTAAATTTAAAATATAACAAGAGTACCTGAAGTGAACTCGCAAACACCTGCTAATCTCTGAAAAAGAGATTTCAAATATAGGTAAATTTAAAATATAACGCGAGTACATGAAGTTAACACGCAAAAACCTACTAATTTCTCCAAAAGAGAAGTCAAAATAAGGTAATTTTAAAATATAACACGAGTACCTAAATTTAACTCACGAACACATGCTAATCTATCCAGAAGTAAAAAAGCAGGTACATTTAAAATATAATGCGAGTACCTGAAATTAATTCTCGAACACTTTCTAATCTCTACAAAATAGAAGTCAAAAGTAGGTAAATTTAAATATAATGCGAGTACATGATGCGAACTCGCAAACACCTGGTAATATACCCACAGGGAAGTCAAAAGATGGTAAATTTTAAATATAAAGCGTGTACATGAAGTGAACTCGCGAACACCTTCTAATCTCTCCAAAAGAGAAATCAAAAACATGTAAATTTAAAATATAACGTGAGTACCTGAGGTGTACTTGCGAACATCTGCTAATCTCGGCAAATAGAAGTCAAAATCATGTAAATTTAAAATATAGCGTGAGTAGCTGATGTGAACTTGTTAACTACACCTAATCTATGCAAAAGAGAAGTCAAAAACAAGTACATTTAAAAAAATATAGGTTCCTAAAGTGAACTCTAGAAAACCTTCTAATCTCTTTAAAAGAGAATTCAAAAGCAGGTAAATTTTAATTATTACGCGAGTACCTGAAGTGAACTCGTGAACACCTGCTAATTTCTATAAAGGAGAAGTCAAAAGCAGGTAAATTTTAAATATAACACGAGACATGAAGTTAACTCGTTAATACCTACTAATCTCGATAAATGAGAAGTATAAAGCAGGTATATTTAAAATATAATGCGAGTATCTAAAGTGAACTCGCGAACACCTGCTAATATCTCCAAAAGAGATGTCAAAAGCAGGTAAATTTAAAATATAATTTAAGTACCTAATGTTAACTCACGAACAACTACAAATCTCTCCAAAAGTGAAGTGAAAAGCACGTAAATTTAAAAAATAACACGAGTACTTGAACTAAAGTAGAGAATACCTTCTAATCTATTTAATGGAGAAGTAAAAGGCAGGAAAATTTAAAATATTACACGAGTAACTTATATTAACTCGTGAACACATGCTAATCTCAATAAAAGAGAGGTCAAAATAGGTAAATTAAAAATATAATATGAGTACCTGAATTTAAGTCACGAACATCTGCTGATCTCTCCAAAAGAGAAGCCAAAATAGTTAAATTTTGAATATAATGTGAGTAGTTAAATTGAACTCATGAACTCTTGCTATTCTATTTAAAGGAGATGTCAAAAACTGGTAAATTTAAAATAAAATACGAGTACCTGAAGTTAAATCACGAACACCAACTAATGTCTACATAAGAGAGGTTAAAAGCACATAAATTGAAAATATAACGCGAGTACCTGACGTGAACACGCGAACACTTGCTAATCATTACAAAGAATAAGTCAAAAGATGGTAAATTTAAAATATAAAGCGAGTAAATAAAGTGAATTCACAAACACCTACTAATCTCTGCAAAAGAGATATCAAATAAAGGTAAATTTAAATTATATTGGCAGTACCTGAACTGAACTCACCAAAACCTTTTAATTTCTCCAAAAGAGAAGTCAAAAGCAGGTAATTTTAAAATATAACGAGTGTAACTCAAGTGAACTCATGAACACCTCTTAATCTCTCTAAAAGAGAAGTCAAAGGAACGTGTATTTAAAATATAATGCGAGTAACTGAAGAAAATTCGCGATCACGAGCTAATTTCTGAAAAGAGAAGTTAAAAGCACGTAAATTTAAAATATAATGCAAGAACCTGAAGTGAACTCACTAACACTTATTTTTCTATCCAAAATAGAAGTCAAAAACTGGTAAATTTAAAAAATAAATATTGTACCTGAAGTGAACTCGTGAACACCTACTAATCTCTCCAAAAGAGAAGTCAAAAGCGGGTAAATTTAAAATTTAATGCGAGTACTGGAAGTGAACTCGTTAACACCTACTAATCTCAAAAAAAATATTTCAAATATAGGTAAATTTAAAATATAACTCGTGTACTTGAAGTGAACCCGAGAAAACATTATCATTTCTCCAAAAGAGAAGTCAAAAGCATGTAATTTTAAAATATAATGCGAGTACTTGAAGTGAACTCGCGAACACCTGCTAATCCCTCTAAAATAGAAGTCAAAAGCTGGTAAATTTAAAATATAACACGAGTACTTGAGCTGAACACATGAACATCATCTAATCTCTAAAAAGGAGAAGTCAAAATTAGGTAAATTTAAAATATAACGTGAGTAGCTGAACTGAACTTGTGAACTCTAGCTAATCTATGCAAAAAAAGAGGTCAAAAATAGGTAAATTTAAAATATAACACAGGTACCTGAAGTGAACTCTAGAAAACCTTCTAATCTATCCAAAAGAGAAGTAAAAACCTGGTAAATTTAAAATTTAAAGCATGTACCTGAAGTGAACTCGCGAACGCCTGCTTATCTCACAAAAAGAGAAGTCAAAATAGGTAAATTTAAAATATTACCTGTGTACCTGAGGTGAACTCGCGAACATCTGCTAATCTCTATCAAGAAGAAGTCAAAATCATGTAAATTTAAAATATAACGTGAGTAGCTGCTGTGAACTTATGTACTCGAGCTAATCTATACAAAAGAGAAGTAAAAAAAGGTAAATTTTAAATATAATGCAGGTACCTAAAGTGAACTCTAGAAAACCTTCTAATCTCTCCAAAAGAGAAGCCAAAACATGTAAATTTAAAATATTACGCGAGTGGATGAAGTGAACTCATAAATACCCACTAAACTTTGTAAAGGAGAAGTCAAAAGCAAGTAAATTAAAAATATAGCACAAGTACCAGAAGTTAACTCGCAAATACCTACTAATCTGTATAAATAAGAAGTCAAAAGGAGGTATATTTAAAATATAATGTGAGTATCTAAAGTGAACTCACGAACATCTTCTAATATCTCCAAAAGAGAAGTCATAAGCAAGTAAATTTAAAATAAAATGGAAGTATCTAAAGTGAACTCATAAATACCTACTAATCTCTCTAAAAGTGAAGTGAAAAGCACATAAATTTAAAAAACAAGCAGTCGTGCACGGGGGACCCCGTACGGACAACATTCATTGTGGGTGCGACATTTATCGAGGGGACGACATTTGTCGATGGGGCGACATTTGTCGGGGGGCGACATTTATCATGGGGGCGACATTGGTCATGGGGGAGACATTGGTCATGGGGGCGACATTTATCCTGGGAGGGACATTTATCGTGGGGCGATATTTGACGAGGGGCGACATTGGTCGTGTGGGTGACATTGGTCGTGGGGGCGACATTTGTCGTGGGGGCAACATTGGTCGTGGGGGCGACATTGGTCGTGGGGGCGACATTGGTTGTGGGGGCGACGTTGGTCATGGCGGCGACATTGGTCGTGGGGGTGACATTGGTCGTGGGGGAGACATTGATTGAGCTCGCGTGGTGGTAGATTCCCCAGATTTATTGAATTTATGAATTCTGGAAAATATAAATTATGGGTGTCCAACACAATATAGTTTTAGCTGTTCCTCACTTTCAAGTCTTCATGAAATGTTTATTCTCACATCCATGTGTTTGTAATAGCAAGAACATGGAGTTAAAATCAAAATGGAGCTAAAATCACATCTAAAATGTTGTAAAAAAAAGATGCAGGAAGAACATAAGGTGTAGGAGGAGGAAAAAATATTTACAACCAACCACAAATTTCTTTGTGGTCTGATTCAAGCCAGTGCAAGAAAAAAATAACAAACAGCATGGTAAAAACTTTGTTTATTGAAGCTATCTTTTGAAGATACCATGGTTGCAATTTATATAGTATCAATGGAGTTGCTTAGTTGTTTTTTAATTTCTAACAGCATGGTAAAAGTTTTAACAGCTTAGATTCTAATAGCATGGTAAAAAATATAACATCCAGCATGCTAAAATGTTGAAAACATGGATCTAAATCAAAATGGAGCTAAAATCAAACTGGAGCTAAAATGATGCAAACGTCGAAGGAGGGCAAGGCTTGTTGAAGTGAGAAATCTTAACATCCTAACCATTTATTTACTTTAAACTATTACTTAGAGCTTAAGTAGTGGTAAAACTCTGATGCAAAACTCTGAGGCCGCTGGAAAACAGCAAGAAGTCATAAAGCTTTAGTAGTGATAAAGTTTTAGCCGCTAGAAACAGCAAGTAGAAATGACATCTCAAGCTTTGAAACCATCAGAGAAAAAAATGATATTATTTTGTAATAAATCTACAACACCACAGTGGGAATAAAACATTTGTTCAGAAAACATGTAAATCCCGATGAGAGGTTTAAGTTTACCTTAGGTAAAAGATCAAGAACTACCATAGGAAGAAACCACTGCTAGTGGAAGAAACCACCGGATTCCCAAATTTTCTCTCTAGAGCAACTGGAGAAAAAGGTCCTGGAGTAGCAGAGAGAACACTGGAGTAGCAGAGAGAACAAATAAAAATGAGAAAGAATGGAAGAAATGCAGTATTTCAGAAAGAAGAATTAAGAACTACCTGGAAAGGACATGAGGTCGCTATTTGGCAGCGCACTGGAGTTAGGATGGCGTCACCGAGGCCGACTAAATAAGGAGCAGCTAGGGTTCTTGAGGCTGGGCAAAGAAGAAGGAGGTCGTGGACCAGATACTCATGAAATTACACTATACCGGGAAGAAACTTGAGATCGGTGTTTGTGTAGGAGATGTAGTCGAAGACTTCGCCGAGAAGATGACCTAACCGTGGCTGAAATGAAAACGAAGAAGCGGCTAGGTTTCGTATATGGGCGATGTTTAGGAGGACATGTCGAGGAGATGTGGAGATCCAGAAGGAGCGAAGAAGTGAAAGATTGTCGGCAAGTTGATAGGAGCATGCAAAATGAAAATCGAGCGGGAAATAGAGGTGGGAGATCAGGAAATACCATTAAACCACAATTTTTTAAATAAAGAGGGGATAGAATGGGGGTATTTTGTGTATCTAAAAGTTACACCATTGCCACATTCCTCCTTGATTATAGATGGGGGTATTTTGAGTATCCGAAAGTTACACCAAAGATAGGGGTATTTTGTGTAAGACCCCCCTTTTTTTTCTTTTCGAACACCGGGGTCTTAGCCCAGAATTGTCGCTTTGCGGTGGCACCAACTCACGGGAAGGTCGCCACTACAAAACGCCAATTCTGCCAGCCCTTTTCGATCACAAGAGAGAGAAGTAAGTATACATAAAATGTAAATAGGTCCACAGAAACATGTATGAATAGAAAATCACAACCAGTCCATCAATAGATAATAACAGAAAATAGAAGTATAAGTACTGCAAAGATACAGTTCAGATGAAATATAGATAAACGGGCTCGAGCATGGTACATCAGAGTCCTCACTACAAATCACTCATCGCAGAAGCTATAAAAACACTAATCACTCACAGAGCTGGTCGCAGGTGCACCGGTGCTAGACTGACCCACCTCTATGCGCACCGTACTCCGCTTGTGCTGTTCCCTGGACTGCTGGTCCCTGTCTCCCTTCCGGAGCTCCTGTAATGTTGTGGTTCGAAAACCATTAGTCATAAATAATAAGCCCTATCATCCCCTACCCCTCCCCCCACGACTCCTATGCACCGAGCGGAGAGGAGGAAAGGGAAGCTACAAAGGTGGAGAGTAATCAAGAAGATGACAATGGATCTAATCTAACAACTAACATGGTGTATAAAATGCTATCTAGAATAAAGTACATCTAGCAATTCTACGGTAGTAAGTAATATAAACAGAAGAAGACAAGTAGAACAATTAAGTAAGTAAGCAAGTAAGTAAGTAAGTAAGTAAGTAACCTTAACTTATATGAATGCTCATACAAACTTATAAGTTAAGGGGTTTTCTTGCAAGGCTCCCATCGTATAAAAAGTCTCATACTGATTTATATGTTGGGGGTGTCGGTTGTATGCAAATATGAGTGCCGTGATATGTTATGTAATGATTCATGCAAGTGCAACACACGCACACGACTCTATGCGCACAGACCATTAGTTCCCCCTGTTCGGGCAGCTAGCTTCACTCCAAGGAACCTCCGTAGTGGCAAACGTAGACAGTGGGTCGAGCCCCCCACTCCTAGGCGGGTATCCACACTACCGGGCCTAGCCCTTCCGTACGCCCCTAGAAGAACACAACCTAGAGTATCCGCGTACTGGTGCTGGCTATATCCACCAGACTTTCTTTGGCTAAGTGTCCCACACCGCCGAGTCAACATTCCGATGTCGGTGTGAACGACAATCAAATACCGAAGACCCACCACCTTTATTCTGTACTCAAACCCTCGAGCCCTCGGCTCCCCGGACTGTCCCGTCTGTGCATCTACGTTCAGAGTTACCGTCTGAATGGCAACCAAACCAACTTATTATACCTTTCTAGCTATCGGGTTGTGTGTATGTGCAACCCTAATTATACTATTTGCTCTTTTAATTTATTATTCCTACGGTTTACGTTAGCCCAAGACTTCCCCCAGTATTCCTCATGAAGGGCTCTCAAAGGGCACTAGGAACTATGATGGTTGCTGAAGCCCACCGTTCCCTTTCGCAAGGCACTTATTATTATTGGTTAATACCCGTTACCCGATCCCTTTTATATTACTTTAGACCTAGCTCTAAAGAATTAAGCCTCTTCCTCTCCTACCTGGGACGGACGATCTTTCATCATTCCCGAACACCACTTAACACTAGCCACTCTCACACTCTACTTATCCTGACTTCCAATAATGAACTTAAACTTAACTTGCTGTATCCGAACCAGCAAACTACTAAAATTCATTTTCCCAAAGTTCATTATCCACTCTAGTTCAGTTCCGGTGGTTTTACTATATGCAGACCATCCTAAGATACATGCAGTATATAAGGGGAGGTACTCCAAAATGTCTTCCGAATCTCCTATAATATTTACTGGAGGTCTATCATGTTATAATACAACTAAGTCCAAGATTTCCAAATTTTTCCTTTTTATCGGGCATTTAATTTATTTATTCTAAGCCTCCCAATGCCCTAGTATGAACATGAAGTGCACTAATGAGCCAACAATAAATCATCATAAAATAAGTAAAAATCCTATGAGACATTTAAGCTGTAATTCCAAGTTTTGAGAAATTCAAGAGGTGTTTAGCCTTATATTTCCTAATTTACCATTTTATGCCACTTCTACCATATTATGAAGCAAGTACTGTAAATATATACCCAAAAATCACAAGAAAATTACAAAAGCTTGATGGGGGCCTAAAACTATCAGAAACAAAGTACCATGATTTTTCTCTAATATTTGGCCTTGAATTTATTTTAATGTAAAATACTAATCTTCAAAGATTAGTGAAGGAGGTACTATTTTTAATTTTGTAAAAATCTATAGAAAATTACAGGGTGATTATCATGGTGTGAAACACCCACTGACCAAATTGCATAATTTTACAAATAATAATTGGGCATTATTTGTATTTTTGACTACATATCCCAAATGGTAAGTTAAAGAAGTAAGTACCATAAATAATCAGGTAAAACTCCCAAGAAAAATACAGAAGGTTTAACATGCTATAAGATGCACTATTTCAAGATTTCATAACTTTCCAGTTAACAGAAATTCTAGAATCATCAGAATAAATATTTAGTGCACAATAAGAGTTGTGAATGAACTACAGAATAAATTAACCCAAAATTCCCAAAAAACATTATATCATGGCCACTTAGACCAGAAAATTATCCTTCCCAAATTGTATTTGATTTGTAGTTCATTTGATAGCATAATAGTTCAAATTAAAGTTGGTGACCTAAACTAGGGTTAGGGTTTTAGGTGGCCTAACTGTCTCCAAAGCCCCTAAGATTTTGTCCAGAGAACTATAATGGCCCCATGGTTCTCTCCACCAAATTTCAATTCAGTCCAAGGTCATTTGACCCCATGAATTTCACAACCCTAAAAATCCCCATTGAGGGACCTACCCTAGGGTTCTAGGGCTACCCTATCCCAAACCACACCAAATTACATTGGAGGGTGTGACATGCCCCAAAAAAGCCAGTGGACAAAATATCAGCCTTTGTTGAGGTTGTTTGACCACTCAAATCCCAAAAGGAATGAATTGACCTAATTAACCCTATAAGGGCCAATTTAGGGTCGAGTTAAAACTTGATCAAAACACTTCCAAATGAAGTGGAATTTTTACCAGAGTTCTAACATTATCCCTAAGACCTTCCACCCAAATTTGGGGGGTTTTGTGGTGTTTAGGACACCTAATAAAATTATACATTAATTATTAAATGTTTTACAAAAACTATAGAAAAACATTCCCCAAAAATACTGATTTTTTGATAAGTCCTAGGTATGGCTAATAATAGCCCATACCCTAAATTTCAAGTCATTTGGATGTTTGAATTGATGTGGGCATCCAAATCAATCTCAGGACAACCCTATGGATAGACCACACTAAAATGTGTGTTGTGGTCTAACCAGGACTCTAAATCGAGTCAAATCAATTTTAAATTAAACTAGACTTCAAGGGCTACATTTTCGATGTTGACCAGTTTTTATGTTTCAGCCCCTACGGGCTATAATTTTCAGTTTAAACCTAGTGCACAGTAAAGTGCGATTAATTCCTAATTATACAATATACAATATAATAAAATGCCACTGTTCATCTTCTTCTTTACCCGAACCCGAACAACACCAGAAAAACAACTATTCTTGTAGCTTTTCTAAACCTATTTCCCGGCCCCCCAGCCATCTCCCTGGCCAGCCACCACCACCACCACCTCTGTTGAGGTGAGGGCTACCGTCGGGCGGCGGTACGGCCGCCAGAGAGGCGGTTTCCGGCGAACCCGCCACCATGAAATTTCGGAAAAACCATGGAAACGCTCACCCAATCCAGCTCTTTTGAGCCCAATATATCTCCTAATGATTTCTAAGATCTATCCATAGAAGAAGGGGTAGAGGAGGACCTTGTTCGTGGTTTGGAGTCGAGCCGATCGTCGTGATGCCATTTGCGCGGTGGTGGCGTCGCCGGAATTCTTCAACAGCACAGTGGGAGGCTCGAAAAATTCAGGTAAAGGCTGGGAAAACATCCTCTTGGGCCTCTGAGGGTGTTAAAAGGCTTGGCTAGGGAGGGGGAACTGCCAAAAGCTGGTGGCCATTAATGGCCCATTATAGCTTGGCTCGGCCATGGTGATGGGTAGGGGGCTGAAACGGCTCTGTGACAGCTGGAGGAGGGCTGGAAACTCCTCCTCTCCCTGAGAGGAGTTTAATCCAGCCGTTTCAAGGGGAAGAGGGAAGGCCATGAAATCAAATGCCATTGACGGCCATGAAGGCTAGGGCTCGGCCATGGCCGTAACTGCTCCTTTGCAAATCTATCAGTCCACGTGTCAAGTTTGACCGATCAACTTAAATTAAATAAGACTTATCAGGTCTTATTGGAGAAAATGGCCCACTCCCAGACTGGCCCGGTTCAGCTGAACCAGCACCCAGCCATAACAAATCTGCCAGAAAAATGCCAGAAAATAATCTAAGTACAATGGCGTTGAGTGAGCTCAGCTCACTCAACGCCATCCAAGCTATGGTGTTGAGTGAGCTCTGCTCACTCAATGCCATCCCAGACTATGGGATTAAGTGAGCTCAGCTCACTCAAAGCCATTCGGATTATGGCGTTTAGTCAGCTCAGCTCACTCAATGCAATCCGGATTATGGCGTTGAGTGAGCTCAGCTCACTCAACGCCATCTAGATTATGGCATTGAATGAGCTCTGCTCACTCAATGCCACCCAGAATATGTTCTTTTTAAACGATGGCATTGAGTGAGCTTAGCTCACTCAACGCCGTCCAGGTTATTGCATTGAGTGAGCTCTGCTCACTCAATGCCATCCAGACATCACCCAATGGCGTTGAGTGTAGTCAATGCACTCAAAGCCATTCAACTTATGGCATTGAGTGCACTCAATGCACTCAACGCCATCCCGCCTGCCAGTTTACGGCATTGAGTGAGCTAAGATCACTCAATGCCATCCAGTCTATGGCGTTTAGTGAGCTCAGCTCACTCAACGCCACCCCGATGACACATGATGGAGTTGAGTGCAGTCAGTGCACTCAACGCCATTCAACTTATGGCGTTAATTGCACTCAACGCACTCAACTCCATCCCGCTTATGGCTTTGAGTGAGCTAAGCTCACTCAATGCCATCCAGACCACAGCGTTGAGTGAGCTTTGCTCACTCAACGCCATTCCAAGGTCACGGGCGTGATAGATCGGTCCTGGGCGTGTCAGGCCCATGTTGAAATTTCTTAGCTCGCCGATCGCCTTTCTGAGGTCAACGATCGTCGAAGGGGTCACGTCCTAGGTCACGGGCGTGACGGGTCGGTCACGGGCGTGACCACCCCTTGACTCAAAGTTTTTGGTCGATAATCTTCAATTCCTGGGTTTCCTAAGGTTCTGTTATGACAAAACCACTTCCAGGGGTCTAGCCGGAAATAAGATGTTACAAATCCCAATAAACAAAACAAAGATTTCGTCCCTGAAATCAAGGTTAAGCCCACGGGGCTCCAATTAGGAAAAAGAAGCTTGTAACATCCCATAAGAATTAAAAGATTACATCTCTACGTTATGTTTGCTTTGTGTGGTTTCAAATCTAAGACCAATTCGTCCAATTGCCTAGGTATATACCCCAATAAACAAAAGATTAGCCCCTATTCTTCAAATTTCAATCCTATTAGTTTAAAATAGGAAAGCAAATTGATTGTCCAGAGGGGTTGTGAGGTATACCTGACCGAAAATTTCCGGGTATTTTTGCGGCATCAAGTTCTGTGGCTCCCATGTATGCTCCTCCTGCCCATGATTGTTCCACAGAACCTTGACTAACGGAACCTTCTTCCGTCGCAAGACCCGCACTGTCGTGTCATCGATCCTGATAGGCTCCAAGTTGACTAACCAATCCGAGTCCACCAGGCCATCTACCGAGGAAATCAGCTGCTCAGGGTGTAGCAGAGCCCTCCAAAGTGAGGAGACGTGGAAGAAGTCATGCAATCAAGCAAACTCCGGCGGTAGCTCCAGTCTATAGGCTAAGGGGCTTATCCGCTCAAGGATCGTATAAGGCCCCATATATCTCGGACTGAGCTTCTTCCGCCCGCGAAACCGCGAGACTCCGTGCATCGGTCGTATCTTAAAGAAAACCCGGTCTCCCACCTGGAACTCCACTTGACGATGCCTCGCATCGTAATATTTGGCCTGTCTGCTCTGGGCTTCCAACATCCTGTCTCGGATCAATCTAATCTGAGCATCTGTATCTCCCACTAACTCCGAGCCTAGTGCCTGTGGATCCTCATCCTGAACCCATGATAGTGGGGTCTGTTGGTACCCTAGTTTGATTTGAGTTTAGTCCTCTTCTTTGTGCCCTTGACCCAAGAAATATCTATGGTCAATGGTTAGGAGTCTAGCTGTAGGGTCCTCGCTTTTCCAAATTGAGAATTTGGTTAAGTAGGTTTTTCGTTCGACTATAGTCGAACGCCGTTCGACTATCGTCTATCGGCTGATCGACGATCGTCTATCAGTTGGTCGACGCTTTGTCTGCGCTGATAGTTCGACTATCTGTTGATAGTTCGACTATCTGTTCTGCGCTGATAGTTCGACTATCTGTTGATAGCTCGACTATCTGTTCTGCGCTGGTAGTTCGACTATCTGTTGATAGGTCGACTATCTGTTCTGCGCTGGTAGTTCGACTATCGGTTGATAGGTCGACTATCTGTTCTGCGCTGGTAGTTCGACTATCGGTTGATAGGTCGACTATCTGTTCTGTGCTGGTAGTTCGACTATCTGTTGATAGATCGACTATCTGGCTTGTTTTGATAGTTCGACTATCTTTTGATAGATCGACTATCTGTTTTCTGAGGTAGGTCGACTATCTGCTTGATAGTTCGACTATCTCTGTGCGCTTGATAGCTCGACTATCTGTCCTAGATAGATCGACTATCTGATAGTTCGACTATCTGTCCTGATAGTTCGACTATCTGCTGCGGTAGCTCGACTATCTGTTTGATAGCTCGACTATCTGGATCGTTCGACTATCTGCCCGATAGTTCGACGATCTCCTGGCGTCGTTCGACGATCTTCGAAGGTCGTTCGACGTTTTCTGTCTGCCTTTGTATTTTGTATTTATTTATTATATTTAATTAATTAATACATTTTCTGGCACAGTATTTTAAGCTGTATGATAATATTTCCAGGCATTATTTGCTCTATTCTTTTTGCCTGAGTTCAAATCTTTTAAGATAAAGTAGTTTGTCTCATTAGCTGTCATTTTAATTTACTTTATCTATTGTCAGCCCTTTATAGCCGTTAGACTGAAAAGTCTTCTTTTGCTATAAAGAGATTGTTTCTGATGTGACTTTATTTAGTCCTTCTGTTATCTGATTTAAGCCTGCAGCTTCTTAGAAAGTGATTTATTCCCTTTATAGAATGTTTTGCTGCAGAGATATTTCTGTCTTCTTGATATTTACAGCCCAGGTCTCAAGGCTTAGAAGAAGACAAATAATTCAAATGGAAGAGAGCCGTTGCTTGCTGATAATATTTAAAGGACCTTTTGAAGAAGGATTGAAGCTAGTGTTACACACATATTCAAAAGCACTCAAGCCTTCATCAAGCTCAAGATTCCTGCTCTCAGCAATCTCCATCTAACTGAGAAGTGTTAAGATCTTCATCTCTTCTTCACCTGAGTTCTCCTGCTTTTAGGAAGTTCAACTCAGAGTTCCGTTGAAGAAGAAGAAGAAGATAGCTGCTTGAAGAACTTTGATTTTATTATTTCTTTTCTTCCTGTAGCTTTTTCCTTCAGAACTTTCTGAAGAGTTTCTCTGCACTGAAGCAAGACTTCACCTGGACATCTTTGAGCCAGGGGGAGCCTTGATTCTTTAGAGCATTCTAGCTCAGTGCAAGATTTTTGTGCTTCTCTAATTTATTATAAAATAGAGAAGACATCTTAACCTTCTTCCCCCTCCTGTACAGGGTTATTACTCCCTTCAAAAGTATCCCTTGGTGGCAGGGCACCTGATCAAAAACCTGTGCTTGGTTTTTAGACACCTGATCAAAAGTCTAAAGGGTTTCTGGATCTACCTGAAGAAGATCCTGTTGGTGGCAGGGCACCTGATCAAAAACCTGTAGTGGATTCCTACCTTGGTGGTAGAAGAGTGGACGTACCCAAGTTGTTTGGGGAACCACTTAAATTGCTTGTGTCGTCTGGCTTGTTTATTATATTTCCTGTACTGTGGCTGTGAATAGATATAACTAGGTTGCTAGTTGCTGATTAGGTTTTCCAAGCTTAACTGTAATTACAGTTAGCTTGTGTTTGTACACATCACTTGTGATAGGCTTTAAGGTTAAATCAATATCTATAATCTTTTCATTCCGCACTTCACTCCAAAGGAGTTGGGTAGAATATTAAGTTTTGTCTGTGCAAAATTTGATAACTCTATTCACCCCCCCTCTAGAGTAGTATCTATCCCTTCACTTTCAATTGGTATCAGAGGGAGGTTGACTGACTGTATAGGCTAACACCTAAGTCACAAGATCCTGATAGATACCAAGAGCTTATAGATATTCACTATCATGGCCCAGTCTAAGGATTATTCTAGCACCAGACCTCCAGCATGCAACTTAGCAAAGTTTGGCATCTGGAAGGCAAGGATTAAATTATATATGAACTCTATTGATGAGAGTATTTTTGCTTCTATTTTGTCAGGTCCCCCAAGAGCACCTGCTGCAGCCACTGCCTCATCATCTGATATGAGTGCAGTGCCTCCTCCAGACTATAATGATGAATACAAGAAGGCCAAAATTGCTGATGCCAAGGCAATGAACATACTGGCTCAGACAATGTCTGATGAGGTGTTCCAGAAGGTGGCTGACTGCTCCTCAGCTAAGGCCATGTGGGACACACTGAACCAGATTGTAGCTGGTTCAGCTGATGAAAGGAAGGACAGGAGGTCCAACCTTATCTCACAGTATGAGAACTTCAAGAAGACTGATGCTGAATCAGTTGAAGCTATGTACACCAGGCTCAGCTCAATCATCAATGAGCTGAGGACCCTGGACAAGGACATATCATTGACAGAGGTCAATGATAAGATTCTTATGTGCTTCCCTAGCACATGGGATCTAAGAATCTGGCCCATCAAAGAAGCCAGAAGTACCAATGAGATCTCAACTGAAGCTCTCCTCGGCAAGCTCAAGTCTTTTGAGCAAGTGCTGAAGACCAGAGAAGCAGAAGCTGAAGCCAAGACCCCCACTCCAACAAGAAAAGAGCAATCTCTAGCTCTTAAGGCTGCAGATGTTTCTGAAGGCAGCCAATCCAATGAGGAACTTATGGCACTGTTTGCCAAGAGGTTTCTCAAGATGGGGAGAAAGGAGTTCAGAAAGAAGTCTTCACGCTATGAAGACAAACCAAGGTATGATCGATCTCCTGCTAAAGAAATTATTTGCTATGGTTGCAGGAAGCCTGGACACATTTTGCCAGAGTGTCCAGAGGAGAAGAACAAGGAAAAGAGAAAAGACAAAGAACAACACAGGAAGCACTCCAAGCCATCCTCCTACAAAAACAAGAAGAAGGAGAGAGGTTTCATTGCAGAAACCTGGAGTGATTCTGATGAAGAATCATCCTCATCAAGCTCCAGTGAAGATGAGGAAGAGAAGAAGGCCAAAGAAATTTGCCTAATGGCAATAGATGCCTGCAGCAACCACTCTGCTGCAGAGAGTTCTGATTCTGATGAAGAGATGCCTACTGAAGATGAGGTACTTTCATCTTATGATTTTACTTCAGAAGAGTTTAAGTTAGAATTTAAATCTTTGTGTTTAGATTTAATTAGTTCAGAAAAAGAAATAAAAGAACTTAGAAATAGGTTAGCTGACTCAGATTCAATAGCCTCTGAAAACATTAGGTTAAAGGAAGATCTCACTACTTGTAGTGAAGAAATTAAATTTCTTAAAATAGAATTAGCTAAGTCTAAGAGATTAGAAGAATCCCTTAATGGTAGAAGCCTTAAGCTGTTAGAAATTACCAGCATGACTAACACTAGGTCAGGTAATGATAAATTAGGCTTAGGGGCTTCTCCCAGTGAACCCCCAGTCCTCCTTAAAAATAACCTTTCAACTCCAGTGAACTTCATTTCAGCTAGTGGAAAGAAGAACACTGAGCAAGTAAACCTTGTAAATAAAACCCTAAATAAAGCTAAGAGAGAAAAGAGAAAGAAGTTTTTCAAAGAAATGCAAAGAGCGTCGAACGCCGCTCGACGATCGGATGCTCCATGGTCGAACGAAGCTCGACGATCTGAGCGCCCATCGTCGAACGTCGATCGACGATTTCAACATGATTTTCAAAATCATAATCAGTATCATAGAAACCTAAATGAAAATAGAAACCCTAGGTTTGTTGACCCATCATCTGCATGGAGAATCCCACCTAGGAGATCTCACCCACTAGGTTATCACCCTCAGCCTGCATTCTCTTATATTTCCAGTTTTTCTTATGTGAAAAACAAGGGACCCAAGGTTACCTGGGTCCACTCTGTCTAAATAGTTGTTTTGCAGGTGAAGGCCTATCCAATCACTCAAAATAAGTGGTATTTGGATAGTGGATGCTCTAAGCATATGACAGGAAACAAAGAGCTTCTGTCAAAGTACAAAGCTAAGCTCGGCCCAAAGGTTATCTTTGGAGACTCCAGCTGTGGTCAGACAGAAGGATATGGCAAGATCACGATTGGAGCTGTTACATTCAAGAGAGTTGCTTATGTCAATGGACTGAAGCATAATCTGATTTCAGTTAGCCAGCTATGTGATGCTGGCTACCAGGTTTCTTTTTCTAACTCCTCTTGCAATATTACTTTAAATAATAATGTTGTTTTAATAGGTAATAGAATAGGCAATATATATTTAGTAGATTTTAATTCATCTCACTCTGAAATCCGCCTGTTTAATGAATTAACCCTTAATAATAATTCTTTATGGCATAAAAGGCTTAGTCATGTAAACCTCAAGAACATATCTAGGTTATCTAAGCACAACCTTGTTAGAGGTTTACCTTCTTGCCCCTACAAGAAGGAGAGTCTATGCAAGGCTTGTCAGCTAGGCAAGCAAACCAAGAATTCATTTAAATCTGTAAATAAAAGTGATTCTCCTAGAATCCTGTATTTATTACATTTGGACCTTTTTGGCCCAATAAATGTACAGAGTTTAGGAGGGATGTATTACACTTTAGTAATTGTAGATGACTTCTCTAGGTTCAGTTGGGTTTTCTTTTTGAGAACTAAGTCTGATAACTTCAAAGCCCTTACAGACTTTCTACTTTGTGTGCAGACTGAGTACTCTACTCATGTGGCCTTGATCAGAAGTGATCATGGTACTGAGTTTGACTCTCTTCTCATGCAAGAATTCTGTGAGAGAGAAGGTATCAAACATAGCTTCTCAGATCCTAGAACTCCCCAACAAAATGGGGTAGTTGAAAGGAAGAATAGAACACTAATTGAAGCTGCTAGTACATTGTTGGCAGATGCTAACATGCCTCTATCCTATTGGGCAGAAGCTGTTAGTACAGCCAACTATGTCTTGAATAGAAGTTTGATACACAAACTTAAGTGTAAAACTCCTTATGAGTTGCTTAAAGGAAAGAAACCAAAAATTAATTACTTTAGAATTTTTGGCTGTACTGTTTATATTCATAACAATAATAAAGAATATATTAGAAAATTTGAAGCAAAAGCTTCAATGGGAATCATGCTTGGATATTCCCAAGTAAGCAAAGCTTATAGGGTGTATAACAAATCAACCTGTAAGATAGAAGAATCTGTGCATGTGACTTTTGATGAGTCTCAGATGTTTTACAAGGAGAAGGAAAATTCTCCTTCATCTAGTTCTTTGCAGGTACATGATGCTCCTAAAGAAATTCTTCAACTATCAACTCTTCAGATCACTGAATCAGACAGTGATGAAGACATTGCAAAAGCTGTTGAAGCTGTTGCTGTACCACCAACAGTAGATCAAATTCCTCCTGAGGAATTAATCCCAACTGTTGCTGAAGATCACATCCCACCTGCTGATATTGTCACACTTAGAGATCACCCCACATCTCAAGTGATTGGAGACATATCAGCTGGTGTGCAAACAAGACATCAATTAAGACAGGATGTGATGCATGCTTGTTTCCTCTCACAGGTTGAGCCCCTCACCTTTAAAGATGCAGAGCTAGATCCCCACTGGATCATTGCAATGCAAGAGGAACTCAATCAGTTTGAGAGATGTAAAGTTTGGACTTTGGTTCCAAGACCTAAAGGCCAACTGATCATAGGCACCAAGTGGGTGTATAGAAACAAGTTAGATGCAAATGGAATAATAGTAAGGAATAAAGCTAGGCTTGTAGCTCAGGGCTACAGACAGGAGGAAGGTATAGACTATGACCAAACCTTTGCTCCTGTTGCAAGGCTAGAAGCAATAAGGATCTTCTTGGCCTATGCAGCCTACATGAAGTTTAAGGTGTTCCAAATGGATGTCAAAAGTGCATTCCTAAATGGTGAGCTTAAGGAAGAGGTGTTTGTTGAACAACCACCAGGGTTTGTTTCTTCAACTCAGCCTTCTCATGTTTTTAAGTTGCAGAAAGCTCTTTATGGACTAAAGCAAGCTCCTAGGGCCTGGTATGAGACCTTAGCTAGTTTCCTGTTAGAGCACAACTTCACTAGGGGAGTAGTTGATAGAACCCTTTTCGTCAAGCATCACAAGGACACAATCCTGTTAGTTCAGGTGTATGTAGATGATATTATCTTTGGCTCCACTGATCCCAAACTATGCAAAAAGTTTTCCAACTTGATGCACTCTAAGTTTGAGATGAGTAGCATGGGTGTGCTGTCTTACTTTCTTGGTCTCCAAGTTAAGCAAGATGCTGATGGTATCTTCATCTCCCAATCCAAATATGCCAAGGAATTGGTAAAGAAATTTGGGATGGCTGATGCTTCAGCAATGCCTACACCCATGGCTACTAATGTAGTTATTGATTCTGATGATCACGGCAAGCCAGTTGATCAAAAGACTTATAGGGCCATTGTTGGTTCCCTATTATATCTAACTGCAAGTAGGCCAGATATAATGTTTGCTACATGCCTTTGTGCTAGATTCCAGGTCAACCCCAAGGAATCTCATCTGATTCTTCTAAAAAGAATCCTGAGATACCTGAAAGGATGTCCAAATCTAGGACTTTGGTACCCAGCTGAGTCAGAGTTTGAATTAATTGGATATTCTGATTCTGACTATGCTGGTTGCAGAGTTGACAGGAAGAGCACCTCAGGAACTTGCCAGTTCCTGGGAGAGAGATTGGTCTCTTGGTTCTATAAGAAGCAGGCTTCTGTCTCAACTTCAACTGCAGAGGCTGAATATATAGCAGCTGCCGGTTGTTGTTCACAGATCCTGTGGATTCAAAACCAGCTTGTGGATTATGGTTACTCACACAAGAACACCAAGATCATGTGTGATAGTACCAGTGCTATTTCAATTGCACAAAATCCAATGCACCACTCTAGAACGAAGCACATTGAGATTAGGCACCATTTCCTGAGAGATTGTGTGGGAAAGAACAAGATCTGTCTTGAGTTCATATCCACTGAGTTTCAGAGAGGTGATATATTCACCAAGCCTTTAGATGAACAGAAGCATCTGTTCTTTTTAGTCCAACTAGGCATGATCAATGGACGAGACTAAGTGTGACGATATCTGCCTATGTTGAGGTCTGCTTGAAGATCGTCGAACGATGATCGAAGATCGTCGAACGGATTGAGCCTATCGTCGACCTCTGGTTAATGATAGCTTATCTGTTTGAAGATCGTCGATCGACGTTCGACCATCGTCGAACAGGCTGAGCTTATCGTCGATCTCTACTCGACGACAGCTTGTTGCTTGTGAAGCCAGAATTAGCCGAACGATGGTTCGACTATTCTGCTTCTGAGCCGATCGTCGAACGGCCGTTCGACTATCGGTTCAAGATCTTTTTAATAGATCGACTATTTCCGGTCCAATATAAAGCCGATAGTCGACCTAGGTTAAAAGATCGTGTGCTTTATCGTCGACGGAGCGTGCCCTTTCGCATTCTGCTTTCCCGCTTGCGATTTTCTGGCGCTTCGTCTTTCTCGTTCTCTCTCCAGCTTTCTCGTGCTTTCTCCGGCGAATCCATGGCGATTTCCCCAGCTGTTCTAGCCGTAGTAAAGTTTGATGCCGGATTCAGTGTGGATTTCGAAGCTTTCAGCAGTTGCGATGCCGGAATCGTGGAAGTTCTCCAGCTCTGCAGGGATCAAGGTTTAGAGAAGCTGATGTCTGAAAGGATTAAGATCAACATTCCAGAAATAAAAGAATGGGCTTTCACGTCGTCTTCCACAGACGAATCGATGATCGGTACCATAGGCGGAGAAGAAGTTATCCTGACTCCGGCCATCTTATCTGATGTTTTTGGTTTAGTTATTGGTGATGAGGATTATGAGCAAGACGCTCAGGAATTTGGAAGAATGCTGGTCGAGCTGGGACATGCTGAGGGCATTCCCACCAAGCTGCTCAAGGTAAACTTCCCCTTCAAGATCAAGTTCCTCGCTGAGGTAGTAGGAAAAGTGCTTCTGGGTAAGCACTCTGCCCATGACAATATAACAAGACAGCAATTCGCACTTATGTGTGCAATTGTTAATCGAAAAAGGATCGATTGGGCAGCTGTTCTGTTTGATTTAATCAGGAAGAAGACAGGAAAGAAGGAAGTCACCCTGGGAAGGGTTATTGGAATTTTCCTTAAGGAGAAATTCCCCCAGCTGCTGAGTTCTGCCGCAACTACAATCAACGCCAGCAAGAAGATGGATCCCCACTTGTTCTCTAAGTGGAAGAGGACATTTGTGAAATCTGCTCCAGCAACATCTGAGGGCACAAGGACTGCATCAGTCGCTCCTCAACCTGTTGAAGCTGGCTCAGCTCTCCCTTCCTCCTCCTCTGCATTGCCGTCTGCCTCAGTTGAAGTACCATCAACTTCAGCTGAGGTACGACCTTCTTCTTCTGCTGCACCTGAAACAACTATGGTTGTTCCTCTGTCTCCTCCAGCCTCTCCTCTACCTGCTCATCTGGCTAGAATATCTGCTCCTAGCTTTGATTTGTTAGGATCAGAGAGATTCCCTACTCCTCCTGTATCTCCAATTCATTCCCCAATAAATTCTCCTGCTCCATCACCTGCTCCATCTCCTGCTCGATCCCCTGTTCACACCATCCTCCATCCCAGCACATCTACCATATTTGCTGCAGCTCCATCCACCTCTCATCCATCATCTTTTGAAATCACTCCTGATTTCATCTCGCGCATTGTGGAGCTGATTACCCCATCAATCAAAACCATGATTGAAGAGGCAATCGCTCCCCTTGCTGCCTCCATTGATCTCTTATCTGCTTCCATCAAATCCCTCTCCAAATCAGCTGAGCCATGTTCCTCTAGGGGCCTGGTTTCAGTACCCACTGAAATCAGGCAGGGGGAGATGTTCAATGAAGATTTCTCAGGCCTTCCTGCCTCTCCTCCAGTTGTGAAAGATTCAGTCTTGTCTGCCCAGCCAGAATCTGCTCAAGTTGAGCCAGAAGAAGTTCCAGATGTTGTTATGACTGTTCAGGAAGAGACAGCTCCAGCTGAGGAAGTGGTAACTCCAGCTGAGGAAGAGATTGCTCCAGTTGAGCAAGTTGTAGCTCCAGTTTTGACTGAGAAGGAAATAGCAGATGGAATCCTGCTATCAGAAATTGCAGTGAAAGTATGCTTAGAGGATCTAACTACTCCTATGATTGCCAGATTCCTGGAAGGAATCATAACTTCTTATCTGAATGAATCATGGGAAATGGTTAAATATGAAGGTAACTCTTTCATTCGTTTTGTTGATGAGTCGATTAATTTGATAGTTTGTGAATACCTTGAAGGAATGATTCAAGCTTATTTAGCAGATATGTATTCATAATTTTACAGATATTATTAAAGAAGATTTAACTGCTCAAATCATAGCAGTAGTTTCTGAGGCTGACCCAAGTATTCCTGCTACTCAAGTAGACCCTGAGTTGGAATCCTTCTTAGATAATAAAGAAGATGAGTCTGAGAAAGAGGAAGTCAAAGTTGACTCTCCTGTTCTGAGTTTGGAAGAAACTCAAGCAAGAGCAGCATGGAATTTAAGAGTTCAATCTTTAAAAGAGAAAGAGAAAGATTTGCAATTTGAAAAGTCATCCATTTGGGATGACTCTCCAGGTTTAGATTTAGACTCCCTTCTGGCTCTGGATGCCATGGAAGAGGAAAGGGAGAAATCTGCTTCAAAGCTTAAAGAAAAGGCTGTCTCTGAAGCCTATGATCCATATGAGAACCCTCCATCATCCCATTCTGATGATGATGATGATTCTGATATCTCTGAAAAGTCAAAGAAAAAGAAATCTGCTGCAAAGAAAAGAAAAGCTGCTCCTCCTCCACCTCCAAATAAGGATAATGACATTCCCTATTATATTTTGAAGGGCATTGACCCCAAATCCAAGGATTTTAAGCATTGGATGTGGTTTTCGAAAAATCAGCAAAAAGAAAGGAAGAGAACTAAGAGGTATGACAGTCCAGTCTCCAGATGGACTCCCAAAGGTCCTCCTCCACCTCCAGGTGCAGGAGCCTCTGGGAATCTACCTGCTAATCAATCTGCCGCCTATGGAAAATCTGCGTCTGTTCAGCCCCAGCCTAGACAAGGTCATCAAAGTTCACAAAGCAAATCATCTTATGGTTCTCAAAGACAAATGAAGGAGGTTGTGGCCCAAAGACCAACTTTTTCCCCACCTCCTTCTCCAGTTCAATCTGAGAAAAGTGTTTCGAAAGGTAAATAGTTTACAGTGTTTTAAAACCTTCTAGCAAGTCCCTTTTGCTAAGTTTATTCTAATGTCTTATCTAGATAAAATAGCTTTTGCTGCTTCTCCTGAGCCCGTATATGAAAATCCTGAGCTCGATCCTAATTTTAGGATGGCTCGCTTTCAAGAGCTTGTAGGAGCAGCCCAAATAAGAAAAGCAAGAGCCGAAGGTAAAGATACAACTGGTTTTACTACCATGTCAGCTTATAGAAAGAAAGAATTTGAGAAATTCCAAGTCAATCCTGAGATTTTTGATCCAGCAAAGTACATGGAAAAACATCCTGAAGCTGTTGTCCCCAGAGCTACAGAACTAAAGATCCTTGGAGTGCAGGATTTAAAGATGTCAAAGAAGGAATCAGATGACCCTCTTCGAAAAATTTCTTTTGTCTCTAGTTCTTCTGATCCATTACCTGACCCTAAAGATTCTTAATAGTTTGATTAAACTGCTGTGATATATTTGATTATTTGTTTATCTGATTGATAATCTGCCAGTTTATTGATTAACTATTTGATGAATTTATTTTGTTTGTTTTATTGCTAGCTGTTTTAGTTTTTGAGAGACTTAACTCAAATAGGGGGAGATTGTTGGTACCCTAGTTTGATTTGAGTTTAGTCCTCTTCTTTGTGCCCTTGACCCAAGAAATATCTATGGTCAATGGTTAGGAGTCTAGCTGTAGGGTCCTCGCTTTTCCAAATTGAGAATTTGGTTAAGTAGGTTTTTCGTTCGACTATAGTCGAACGCCGTTCGACTATCGTCTATCGGCTGATCGACGATCGTCTATCAGTTGGTCGACGCTTTGTCTGCGCTGATAGTTCGACTATCTGTTGATAGTTCGACTATCTGTTCTGCGCTGATAGTTCGACTATCTGTTGATAGCTCGACTATCTGTTCTGCGCTGGTAGTTCGACTATCTGTTGATAGGTCGACTATCTGTTCTGCGCTGGTAGTTCGACTATCAGTTGATAGGTCGACTATCTGTTCTGCGCTGGTAGTTCGACTATCGGTTGATAGGTCGACTATCTGTTCTGCGCTGGTAGTTCGACTATCTGTTGATAGATCGACTATCTGGCTTGTTTTGATAGTTCGACTATCTTTTGATAGATCGACTATCTGTTTTCTGAGGTAGGTCGACTATCTGCTTGATAGTTCGACTATCTCTGTGCGCTTGATAGCTCGACTATCTGTCCTAGATAGATCGACTATCTGATAGTTCGACTATCTGTCCTGATAGTTCGACTATCTGCTGCGGTAGCTCGACTATCTGTTTGATAGCTCGACTATCTGGATCGTTCGACTATCTGCCCGATAGTTCGACGATCTCCTGGCGTCGTTCGACGATCTTCGAAGGTCGTTCGACGTTTTCTGTCTGCCTTTGTATTTTGTATTTATTTATTATATTTAATTAATTAATACATTTTCTGGCACAGTATTTTAAGCTGTATGATAATATTTCCAGGCATTATTTGCTCTATTCTTTTTGCCTGAGTTCAAATCTTTTAAGATAAAGTAGTTTGTCTCATTAGCTGTCATTTTAATTTACTTTATCTATTGTCAGCCCTTTATAGCCGTTAGACTGAAAAGTCTTCTTTTGCTATAAAGAGATTGTTTCTGATGTGACTTTATTTAGTCCTTCTGTTATCTGATTTAAGCCTGCAGCTTCTTAGAAAGTGATTTATTCCCTTTATAGAATGTTTTGCTGCAGAGATATTTCTGTCTTCTTGATATTTACAGCCCAGGTCTCAAGGCTTAGAAGAAGACAAATAATTCAAATGGAAGAGAGCCGTTGCTTGCTGATAATATTTAAAGGACCTTTTGAAGAAGGATTGAAGCTAGTGTTACACACATATTCAAAAGCACTCAAGCCTTCATCAAGCTCAAGCTTCCTGCTCTCAGCAATCTCCATCTAACTGAGAAGTGTTAAGATCTTCATCTCTTCTTCACCTGAGTTCTCCTGCTTTTAGGAAGTTCAACTCAGAGTTCCGTTGAAGAAGAAGAAGAAGAAGAAGATAGCTGCTTGAAGAACTTTGATTTTATTATTTCTTTTCTTCCTGTAGCTTTTTCCTTCAGAACTTTCTGAAGAGTTTCTCTGCACTGAAGCAAGACTTCACCTGGACATCTTTGAGCCAGGGGGAGCCTTGATTCTTTAGAGCATTCTAGCTCAGTGCAAGCTTTTTGTGCTTCTCTAATTTATTATAAAATAGAGAAGACATCTTAACCTTCTTCCCCCTCCTGTACAGGGTTATTACTCCCTTCAAAAGTATCCCTTGGTGGCAGGGCACCTGATCAAAAACCTGTGCTTGGTTTTTAGACACCTGATCAAAAGTCTAAAGGGTTTCTGGATCTACCTGAAGAAGATCCTGTTGGTGGCAGGGCACCTGATCAAAAACCTGTAGTGGATTCCTACCTTGGTGGTAGAAGAGTGGACGTACCCAAGTTGTTTGGGGAACCACTTAAATTCCTTGTGTCGTCTGGCTTGTTTATTATATTTCCTGTACTGTGGCTGTGAATAGATATAACTAGGTTGCTAGTTGCTGATTAGGTTTTCCAAGCTTAACTGTAATTACAGTTAGCTTGTGTTTGTACACATCACTTGTGATAGGCTTTAAGGTTAAATCAATATCTATAATCTTTTCATTCCGCACTTCACTCCAAGGGAGTTGGGTAGAATATTAAGTTTTGTCTGTGCAAAATTTGATAACTCTATTCACCCCCCCTCTAGAGTAGTATCTATCCCTTCACTTTCAGGGTCCTGCACCTCCTTCCATACAACGCTTCGTATGGAGCCATGCCTATGCTAGAATGATGGGCTTTGTTGTATAAAAACTCGACCAGTGGCAGCAATCTCTCCCTAGGCTCGCCGCGGTCAAAAATACACAGGCGCAAAAGATCTTCCAGTTTACGGTTGGTGCACTCTATCTGCCCATCGGTCTGAGGGTGAAAGTTGTGCTGAATGTCAATCGAGAACCCAGATGGGCCTGGACTGACCTCAATTCCCTAGATGTAAACCGCCCATCCCGATCCGGAATGATTGTCTTGGGCACCCCAAGATAACGCACAAACTGCTCAATGAACCTCCGTACTAATACACTAAACGGAGCGTCCTTCGCCACTGGAATGAATCTGGCCACCTTTGTTAGCCTGTCCACTATTACCCAGATCGAGTCATTCCCCGCACGAGATCGAGGTAGCCCATGTATGAAGTCCATGGCTATATCTTCAAATTTCCACTCCGGCACCGGAAGTGGCTGCAGCAAGCCTGCCGGGTTCCTACACTCTGCCTTCACGAGTTGGCAGGCCTCGCAATGCATCACAAAGTACGTAATATCTTTCTTAAAACCCAGCCAGTACATCATCCTCTTCAAATCCTTTACCATCTTGGTGATCCCCGGGTGTACAGAATATCGGCTGCAGTGAGCTTCCGTCATAATGTCCTCCCGGATCTGTCCTCCTACTGGTATGTAGACTCTGCCTCGGAAACACAGGAGACCATCCCTCAAAGTGTAATCTACTGTCATTCCTTCTTCCAAGACTCGGAATATCGGCTCAGCTCTCTAATCCATCATCTGCCCATCTCTGATGCAGTCTCGAATATCATCAGTAGTAACCATCGACCCCAGGAACTCCATGTAAAACTCCGGGTCATCCTCAGACACTAGTGAAATCTGCATCTCTTCAAATGCTTTAACCAACTCCAAGGCCATCAGATGCGGGCCTACTCCTGTCGTATTCGCTCTCCGGCTCAGAGCATCCGCGACCACGTTCGTCTTCCCCGGATGGTAGTGCATGGTATACTGGTTGTCCGACAGAAACTATACCCAGCGTCTCTGCCTCATATTTAACTCCTTCTGGGTGTCAACGTACTTCAGATTCTTGTGGTAAGAAAAGATATCGCAACGTACTCCGTAGAGATAGTGTCGCCAGATCTTAAGAGCAAAAACAACTTCCCCAATCTCCAAATCGTGCACGGGATAGTTCTGCTCGTGCTGCTTCAACTGACGGGAGGCATAGGTTATTACCTGCTCGTTCTGCATCAGAACGACACCCATCCCCTGATAGGAAGCATCTATGTACACCTGGAATCCTTCCTTCCCTGACGGAAGAGCAAGGATGGGAGCCGAGGTAAG
Organism: Platanthera zijinensis; assembly: GCA_039513925.1. Taxonomy (NCBI): domain Eukaryota; kingdom Viridiplantae; phylum Streptophyta; class Magnoliopsida; order Asparagales; family Orchidaceae; genus Platanthera; species Platanthera zijinensis. The sequence goes on from CM077084.1 coordinate 164,647,842, forward strand.
ATGATCCTTCTGCCCCTAGAAAGCAGAATCGCATCGTGGTGTCCAAATAAAAGGGGACTCCTTCTTCGTCAGTGACGTAAGAGGGAGGGAAATCTGAGAGAACATGATGAGTCCCTATTTCATACCGAACTCCAGACTCATCTAGGCTCATTTGCATGTATTTGCACTACCATTTAGCGCCATTAGCACTCTTTTTGTTTCGCTACGACATTCCACGTCGTGTGAACTCTTTTAGCCTATTTCTGTGCGTGTATTTATTCTCATCGTGTGATGCATTTTTATTTCTATCTGTGACTGCCATGTCGACATCCCGTCCAGTTTTCCTACAGCTTCTGGGATCGTGTGGGGGTCCGGGATAGGTCTTTCACTTTTTGTAGCAAAGGAGTCAATGGTCGTGCGTTTTTACCCACGCACGACCATCGACCTCTTTGGCGCACGACCACTGGTCGTGCGCAGTCTGAGCTCTCGTTTTATTGTCCTGTCCCGCCATATCGCACGATCATCAGCTATACCGCACACGATCACTGTTCGTGCGCTGCCGGTCGTGCGCAGTCATGCTATCTTTTTCCATTTTTCTGTCCCATATCGCACGATCACCACCCTTGCCGCGCACGATCACTGATCGTGCGCTGCTGATCGTACGCATACTTAAATTTCCTGATGCAGGTTCTACAGGTTATTGCCGCACGGGCGCTGACATTGTTCGCGCACGACCACTGGTCGTGCGCCGGTGGTCGTGTGCGCTATTTATTCCTATTTCTATATATACGCCTGTTCCGCAAATTAGGGAAGGAAGACCGGGATCGAACTCAGCCGCCACTTAGCCCTTCCGCATTCCAGATGCTCCATCCACCTCCACCATCATCCCTACCATCGGGAGGTGATTTCCGGTACATCTAAAGCATTCCGCATCCTCCGGTGACCCCTCCGGCCATTAATGACCTCTTCTCCGAGCTTTCTACTGAAGAAGAAGATGATGAAGATGACCTAGAGAACGGACTCAAAGGCCCTCGAGGTGACAGCTAGACGGTACCGGAAGCCACCTCAGACTACGCGTGGATGCGGATTGACAACCCGCACCTCCGGCCAACATCTGCGGTGGATCTTCACTCTTTTGGTTTACTCTTCCTCTACCTTTCTTGTAGTGTATGAATGACTCAAGCTTGTTGTGAACTCCGAATTTATAGTTATTTGTAATTGGATTTTTGTTGTTTAAACTTGTTTGTGGGATTTGTGTTGTGATGCGCCTTGCCCCATCTCACTTTCGTCGTTTCATGTGATTGCACTCCAAACTAAACACCTCACCCACTGGCTCACCGTCCACTCGCCCTACCGAAGTACGGCATAGCGGCCGATACACCCATCTCGCCTTGCAAAGCGGTGAATGCGACCCGCATAGTTAGCTTTAATTTCTTTGTTTTTAAGAACACAAATCTCAAAGCCCCTTTTGTTTCTTCTTTCATTTTACAAACTCTATTAGCAATAATTTCGGATTGTTCGTTGTTCCACGTCAATTGCATTCCTCAAGAGACCGACACTTGGGGATTCACTCCCTAAAACTTTATTACTTGTGCGACCGGTGCGCTTGCCGTATTTTCACGCATAAGTTTTTGGCGCCGTTGCCGGGGAATGTAACTGTAGAACGACCACGACGTACGAAAGTGTTGTTATAGAGTTAGTTTTTTTTTACCGCTGTTTCTCTGCTTAGTTGCCGCAGTGAATGCAAGGACGCACTGCTAGATATCTCGCAGCTTACGACCCCGAGATCGAACGAACTCTTCGTGCACAAAGGCGTGCCGCTGCCATCAATCTAGTCCCAATGGGGGACCATCTGAACATTGATGCCGGGAATCGTGTCGGAGGAATCCTTCATGGTGACTGAAACAGTGATGAGAATGAAGTAAACCCGCCCCAGGTCCGCACCATGAGGGACTACACCACACCGACTGTTGGGAGTATTTACCCCGACTTCGGACCGGCGTTCACCAACCAGTAGTTTGAGATCAAACCTGCTATCCTGAACATAATCTGGAACAACGCACAGTTCTCCGGAATGGCCACTGAAGACGCCCATCTTCACTCGGCTGAATTTTCCGAAATCTGTGCCACGTTCCGCTATGCTGGAATCCCCGACGATACAGTCAAGCTCCGCCTTTTCCCCTTTTCCCTCAGGGACAAAGCCAAGACTTGGCTCCACTCTCTTCCGCCTGGAGCAGCCACCACCTGGGAGGCGTTGACAACAAAAATTTTAGCTAAGTTCCATCCGGTGGACCGGATAGTGAGCATGCGACGTGCAATTGCCAACTTTCGGCAAAATGATCAAGAAAGCCTGGCTGAGGTTTGGGCACGCTTCTACGAGTTGCTGAGGAAGTGTCCAAACCACGGATTCCAAACTTGGAATCTTGTCGAAAGCTTTTATTTTTCTATTGAACCACAGCACAGGGCTATGATTGATGCCGCCTCTGGAGGGACTATAATGAATCTTGCGCCTGATGATGCATTAAGAATTTTGCAGGATACTGCCACCCACAGCGCATATTGCACTGCAGGAAGGAATTTTTCACGAGGTACGAGTGGAGTTTTTGCTATGGAAGCATCCAAGCCCACCACCGCTGCTGCTCCAGTTTTGGCGATCTCATGTCAGGGTTGTGGAGGTTCCGACCACCACAGCTTCGAATGCCAAGCAGGCGAGGTACATGGTGAAACCTCCTTTCTTAATGAGTCAATTAACTACATTGCAAATCAAAATAGGGGAGCGCCATATGGGAACACGTACAATCCGGGGGTGAGAAATCACCCAAATTTCTCTTGGAACCAAAATGTTCCAGGCCAACGATGGCAGCCGGGGCAGCATCAAAATGATGCGTATGCCTCTGGAAGCCAACCGTGCCTCCTCTACCGAATTACCCCCAAGGACCCCCTGCGACAAAAACAAACTCTTTAGCGGAAATGTTCGAAAAATTCGTTGAGGTCTCCCAGACCAACATGACGAATCAAGCTGCCTCAATGCGTAAGCTAGAGGCACAATTGGGCCAACTTGCCCAAATGGTCTCTGAGAGGACCCAAGGCACGATACCGAGCAACACCGAAAAAACCCCTATGAGCAAGGAAAAAGCCTTGGGGAAGAAAATGAAGATAAGACTCATGAGCTCGTTGTGGAGTGTAAAATTAATAATGTTGAAATTACCGCTTTGTGCGATTCCGGAGCATCTAGCAATATCCTCGCCATGCAGGATGTTGCGAGGATGAACCTGCATATTGATCCAGCAATCCGGAAGTCGCTAGTTTTAGCAAATGGTATTTTGGTTGACACCGAGGAAGGTGTGCAAGAAGTTGAAATCGAGGTTAATGGGAAGTGCATAACCATTGATTTCTAGGTATTGGGACCCAAGGAAAATAATTCGATTCCTATATTGGGGGTTCCATTCCTGAAGGCTAGCGGCGCATCTCTTGATTTCTCCAAAGGATGCATAACTTGGCCAGTTGTTGCTTCAACCTTGGATGTCGCTTCTGCACATGACCCTCTTCTCCATAACGATAATTTTCATAGTGCTGCAGATATTCAAATTGGATTGGAATTTGCCTTGGTGAGTGATGCTCAGATGAAGGAGATGATTAGGGAAGTACTTTCCGAGGAGGTGATCAAGAATGATGAGAAGGAGTTCAAGGAAGAGACTAAGTGCACTGATGCAAGGGCCACCTTCCCGTCTCCCGTCGCGTCGATTTTTGAACATAGCAAAACTAGTTTTATTCGGGAGAAATCCCTGGACAGTTAATTTTGTAATATTGTTTCAAACTCTGCTAAGCGATCAGTAGCTTGGGCTGATCCGGTTGCCGTTTTGGTACCGGAAATGAAGCCGCCAACCGAAAAATTGGAACCCCCCATGGACCGCAACATTTGGAAATCTCCTACGGTGGAGAAGCTGAAAAAAGCTAAGCGTATATGCGATGAGCGTTATGCCGCCCTACGGCGTGAGGAGGTGAACATTAGGAGTAAAGGGAAAGTCCTTTCTCCCAATGCAAAAAGGCACTCTGTTGTTCCCTCGCGCCCCACAGGAGAGATTTATCACAAGTCCGCATTTAGCTGATTGCTCCGCCCCTTTTCTTGATTATCACTTATGCTTGTGCTTACTTATTTTCCTGCAACTCTTCCTTTACTGCAAGAACATTTTATAAACTGCTAATACAGGTATTTGGTCCATCTTAAGGTTGGTAAAAAAAAGGGCTATTCGGGAGACAACCCAAGCTTGGACCTCTTTTTGGTCCCTTCTTTTTGTGCTTTTTATTTTTGCTTTTATATTATATTCTCGGTTATTTGTCTTTTCTGCGGCTCTACCTAATTTGCAGGTTCAACATTCTTTTGTGCGATGTAGCAACCTCCGCCTTCTGGTATGCTCATTCTTTGGAGCATGGGTACCCTCTCTCCTCAGCCTACTTTTTATTTTAGATGTCCATTAGCATTTATGCTTGTATTTTCATTCAAATCTGTGGGGGAGAGCCGCTTATGCACACCACGAGCACTCTATTAGCATGCCAGCAGTTTATTTTATGTTCATTATTGTAGAATCCAGTCACGCACCACTGCACCCACTGGAGCGCGCGCTTAGCTTTTGCGTGTTGCGAGTCAAACTCGTGTCTTTGTTAGATTTGGGAAAATTTTGGTGCTGGTTTAGGATTGGGAGACAGAGTAAAATGTTGACCTTGCTGTGTTTCTAGTCAACTGCTCTCGTCTTGTGTAGAAATTCGTGTAGATTTAATTTTTCTTTATGCTTATAGTTTTGTAATTTTCAATTTGCGTAAATTCTTTTTATTCTACTCAAAAATTGTGAATTCGGTGTGAATCAAACGGTAGTTTAGGAATGTGTGTAGCCGCCACTAGACTCATTTTGCTCGAATCGGGAGGAAGGATTATCTTTCTCGATATAAATTGCCTCAAGCTACTCTTGAAGCATGGGTACATGGTTACTAAAGCGCGAGTGTGATGTAGGCCATCATTTTGGCCCGATTGAGCTTTGTACCGTTCCGAACGTCATACCCTCGCTAGCCCCGTTGTGCCTACCCTTCTTTTGATTCAGCTCCACCATTAATTCACCAAAGCTTTATAGCCTATCCTAGCTGCAAACCCAAGTCGAGTTTAGAGTTTATCTCTTCATGTTGGGATGTGAAGTGGTGTTATTATTTGTGAATATGTGGATGTGCTCCAAGACCTATTTCTGCTTAGATTGTGAAAATAAAGAAAATGTTTTGAAAAGAAAAAAATATATATGTGAAAAAGAAAAGTGAAAAGTAAAAGTCTAATTGAAATATTTATTTGAGATGACTTGGATTTGGAGTAGGCGGTGCACACACCCATGTTGTAAAAATTACGTCTGGGGGTGTGGTGTACTCGTTTATATTATGGGGGTTTTTGAGGGATTCTTTTAGGCTAGCTCACTTGGGTTAGGTGCAAACCCATTCTTTTTATCATTGTTTACCTCACCATAACCCAAGCCCCGTAATTACCTTAAGTCCTACGGATTTGCGCTTGAGTTTAACTAGTGTCGTGGAGAGAGTGTGAACGAGCAAGCGTATGGTCCCCGACATTGGTGGATTCCTTTGGAGGTGATCCTGAGCTCCGATTTTTGGCAAAGCTCACCTTAGTGGCCAGCTTACTTTCTTCCTACGCGTGACCGGTTCATTCACCGTGATTCTATTTTTGAGTAGTAATAAAATGTTTTTACGGATTGTGAAAAATATAAACTATTTTGCATAATTAGGAATTTCTTCTATTGTATTTTTTTATGCACGCGAGCATGCGACTTCGCATGGTACCCCGTATTTCAATCTCTATGTCAGCTAGATTATTTTCCCGGCCTGCTTAGATTGTGTTTGCTCGGGACGCGCAAACAGTTAAGTCTGGGGGTGTGATGAGTCCCTATTTCATACCGAATTCCGGACTCATCTAGGCTCATTTGCATGTATTTGCACTACCATTTAGCGCCATTAGCACTCCTTTTGGTTCGCTACGACATTCCACGTCGTGTGCACTCTTTTAGCCTATTTCTGTGCGTGTATTTATTCTCATCGTGTGATGCATTTTTATTTCTATCTGTGACTGCCATGTCGACATCCCATCCAGTTTTCCTGCAGGTTCTGGGATCGTATGGGCGTCCGGGATAGGGCTTTCACTTTTTGTAGCAAAGGAGTCAATGGTCGTGCGTTTTTACCCACGCACGACCATCGATCTCTTTGGCGCACGACCACTAGTCGTGCGCAGTCTGAGCTCTCGTTTTATTGTCCTGTCCCGCCATATCACACAATCATCAGCTATACCCCGCACGATCACTGTTCGTGCGCTGCCGGTCGTGCGCAGTCATGCTATCTTTTTCCATTTTTCTGTCCCATATCGCACGATCACCACCCTTGCCGCGCACAATCACTGATCGTGCGCTGCTGATCGTGCGCATACTTAAATTTCCTGATGCAGGTTCTATAGGTTGTTGCCGCACGGGCGCTGACATTGTTCGCGCATGACCACTGGTCGTGCGCCGGTGGTCGTGCGCGCTATTTATTCCTATTTCTATATATACGCCTGTTCTGCGAATTAGGGAAGGAAGACCGGGATCGAACTCAGCCGCCACTTCGCCCTTCCGCATTCCAGACGCTCCATCCACCTCCACCGTCATCCCTACCATCGGGAGGTGATTTCCGGCACATCTAAAGCATTCCGCATCCTCCAGTGACGCCTCCGGCCATTAATGACCTCTTCTCCGAGCTTTCTACTGAAGAAGAAGAAGATGAAGACGACCTAGAGAACGGACTCAAAGGCCCTCGAGGTGACAGCTCAATGGTACCGGAAGCCTCCTCGGACTGCGCGTGGAAGCGGATTGACAACCCGCACCTCTTGCCAACAACCGTGGTGGATCTTCACTCTTTTGGTTTACTCTTCCTCTACCTTTCTTGTAGTGTATGAATGACTCAAGCTTGTTGTGAACTTCGAATTTCTAGTTATTTGTAATTGGATTTTTGTTGTTTAAACTTGTTTGTGGGATTTGTGTTGTGATGCGCCTTGCCCCATCTCACTTCCGTCGTTTCATGTGATTGCACTCCACATAAACACCTCACCCACTGGTTCACCGTCCACTCGCCCTACCGAAGTATGGCATTGCGGCAGATACACCAATCTCGCCTTGCGAAGCGGTGAATGCGACCCTCATAGTTAGCTTTAATTTCTTTGTTTGTAAGAACACAAATCTCAAAGCCCCTTTTGTTTCTTCTTTCATTTTACAAACTCTATTAGCATTAATTTCGGATTGTTCGTCATTCCACGCCAATTGCATTCCTCAAGAGACCGACACTTGGGGATTCGCTCCCTAAAACTTTATTACTTGTGCGACCGGTGCGCTTGCCGTATTTTCACGCATCAGAACACCTTTAAGAACTTCTGGTAATAAACGGCAAGTCCCAAGAAACTTCGAACATCCGAGGACGACTTTAGTTGTGGCCAATCCCATACTGCCCGGACCTTCACCGGATCCACTGCCAGACCTGCTCCACTGATTATATGGCCCAGAAAGGCCACCTCCTTTAGCCAGAACTGGCACTTGCTGTACTTGGCATACATCTCATGCTCCCGCAGCTTCTCCAAGGTCATGGCCAGATGTCTCGCATGCTCCTCATCCGTCCTTGAATAGATAAGGATGTCGTCAATGAATACGATAACGAAGTCGTCCAGATACTCTTCGAACACCCGATTCATCAAGGTCATGAATGCGGAGGGTGCATTCGTGAGCCCGAACGGCATCCCGGTAAACTCGTACAAACCATATCTGCTGCTGAAGGCCGTCTTCGGGATATACTCATCTCGAATGCAAAGATGGTTGTACCCTGACCTCAGATCCAGCTTTGAGAACCAATGGGCTCCCTCTAGCTGGTCAAATAGCTCATTTATCCTTGGTAAGGGATAAGTATTCCGGGCCGTCAACCTGTTCAGGGCCCGGTAATCTATGCACAGTCGAAGGGTCCCGTCCTTCTTCTTAACAAACAACACCAGAGCTCCCCATGGTGAAGAGCTAGGCCGAACGAACCCAGCCTCTACAAACTCCTGAAGCTGGCTTCGAAATTCCACCAACTCCTTTGGGGCCATTTGATAGGGAGCTCTGGATACCGGCTTAGCCCCAGGTACGAGCTGAATCTGAAAGTCCTTCTCTCGGTGTGGGGGTAACCCTGGTAGCTTCTCCGGAAACACGTCGGCGAAGTCCCGCACTACTGGAATATCTGAAATGGAGTCCTTGGTCTCGACCGCCTAGAAAAGGACCTGATAAACTTATTCCCCCTGCAGGTGGGCCTTAACAGCCTGTACAGACGATAATAAGGAACAGGGTGCTGGTATAATACCTTCGATGACAATGAAGGAGTCGCCATGCCTCACGGTGATCCTCTTCGCCACACAGTCGATCTGGGAATGGTTCCAGCACAGCCAAGTCATGCCTATGATCAAATCGTAATCTGGCATCTTCAGAATCGTCGCTGATGCCTCAAACGCCTTCCCGCCGATCCTCACTTCATATTGCAATGAGAAGAGGTCATTATCTCTGATCCATCGGGTAGGCGCACCCTCATCATCTTCCCGGTGAATGGCTCCACACATGCCAGTCCTTTCACGAAATCCTCCGACACGAACGAGTGCGAAGCACAAGTGTCGAAGAGAGTGTTAGCGAACTTTCCGCAAACGAAGACTATGCCTGGGGTAATTAAGTGTCTTAGTATTCTTTTTTTTGCATTTGTCTTCTCTTAATTTCAAACTAGGTTATGTCTAGAATACTAGTTCATATGAAGAAAACTTATAAGTAATGCCATACCTGCGATAACCTGCTCCGGGTTCCGGGGCTGTGTCAGGTCTAGAGCATACACCTGCTCCCTCTCTAGCCTGCGGCCTCGATCCCGAAATCCTCGTCCTCGGTCCTATCCTCGTCCGCCAAACTATCGGGGAGGTAGAGCGCCTTGAGGTGCTTATGGGGGTGCTTGCCTCATAGGGCAGTTCCTCTTGATATGCCCCAGCTGATTGCACTGAAAGCATAACGGTGCCTGCTCTACTGTCCTTGGCATCTACAGCATCTGTAAAGGCTGGGGAGCCAATACCCCTTGACTCCTCTGCTCCTGCTCAAACTCCTGATGAGGCTGATCCCCGTTCCTTCTCTCCCCAATGAACTGGCCTCCAGGACAGTCTCTACGACCTCCAATCACTGTATCATCAGCCGGTCTCTTCCAGCTCTTCACTGTAAGCAGATCCACTTCTCTCTTCTTAGCCATCTCCAGAATCGTGGCCATACTCCCCTCTGAGATGAAAAGGAGGGCCTTTCTCAAATCGTCTTGCAGCCCCTTATAAAACCTCCGGGCATAGCCAGCATCGTCTAACTGGTAAGCGTCTGCATAGCGGGCCAGGTGAGTGAACTCCTGATAGTACTCCACCACAGTCCTGTTCCCTTTCCTCAACCGCAGGAACCTATCCTCCAGGTCGCCCTCGCTGACTGAGGTACAAAATGTCCCAAGAGCGCTGCTCTGAACTCCACCCAAGTAATATCAGCGCAATCCATCCACGCAAATGTGGTGTCCAGCTAAGATTTCCACCACCTCTTTCCGTGTGACTCCATGCAGGAGACCGCCAAAGCAACTGCCTCCTTAGTAGGGCATCATATCCCCGCTAGCATCTCGTAAATGCTATCCAACCATTCCTCTGTACGTACTACAGAATCCATCCCTAGGTAGGTTGGAGGGGAAAGTCCTCGGAAGACAATCATCTAATTAGCCCCGGGGTTTGGCTGTTGGGCCGGGGCTTGCTGTGCTCTCAAGGCCTCCAGAATTGCCGTTAGTGTTTGCCCTATCTCCGTCTTCTTGAACGGAGCTTGAGCCGGCGGAGGCGGGACCGCATTCGGAGCCTGGGGTGTCCCCTGTTGTGATGTAGGGTTCGTCGCAGGCTACAAGGAAAAATTCCATTTGTTAGAGAGCGAATAAATGGAATTTAAGAAGGGGTAGGATGGACTTTCACATGTGATTTCCCTTATGGGCACACCACTGCTTCCGCTGCTAGTTTGTCCGCAAACTAAGCTCGCATGGGAGTGGCCCAAGGTTTTGTGGACTACTTCTCTTCCGATCGAGGTCTCCTATGATACCACTTGTAAGACCCCCCTTTTTTTTTCTTTTCGAACACCGGGGTCTTAGCCCAGAATTACCGCTTTGCGGTGGCACCGACTCACGGGAAGGTCGCCACTACAAAACGCCAATTCTGCCGGCCCTTTTCGATCACAAGAGAGAGAAGTAAGTATACATAAAATGTAATTAGGTCCACAGAAACATGTATGAATAGAAAATCACAACCAGTCCATCAATAGATAATAACAGAAAATAGAAGTATAAGTATTGCAAAGATACATTTAAGATGAAATATAGATAAACTGGCTCGAGCCCGGTACATCACAGTCCTCACTACAAATCACTCATCGCGGAAGATATAAAAACACTAATCACTCATAGAGCTGGTCGCAGGTGCATCGGTACTAGACTTACCCACCTCCATGCGCACCGTACTCCGATGGTGCTGGTCCCTGGACTGCTGGTCCCTGTCTCCCATCCGGAGCTCTTGTAATGTTGTGGTTCGAAAACCATTAGTCATAAAGACTAAGCCCTTTCATCCCCTACCCCTCCCCCCACGGCTCCTAAGCACTGAGCGAAGAGGAGGAAAGGGAAGCTACAAAGGTGGAGAGTAATCAAGCAGATGACAATGGAACTAATCTAACAACTAACATGGTGTATAAACAGCTATCTAGAATAAAGTACATCTAGCAATTCTACGGTAGTAAGTAATATAAACAGAAGAAGACAAGTAGAACAAGTAAGTAAGTAAGCAAGTAAGTAAGTAAGTAAGTAACCGTAACTTATATGAATGCCCATACAAACTTATAAGTTAAGGGGTCTTCTGCAAGGCTCCCATTGTATAAAAAGTCCCATACCAATTTATACGTTGGGGTGTCAGTTGTATGCAAATATGAGTGTCGTGATATGTTATGCCATGATTCATGCAACTGCAACTCACACACACGACTCTATGCACACAGACCTTTACTTCCCCCTATTCGGGAAGCTAGCTTCACTCCTAGGAACCTCCGTAGTGGCAAACGGAGAGAGTGGGTCAGGCCCCCCACTCTTAGGTGGGTATCCACACTACCGGGCCTAGCCCTTCCGTACGCCCCTAGAAGAACACAACCTAGAGTATCCGCGTACTATTGCTAGCTATATCCACCAAACTTTCTTTGGATAAGTGTCCCACACCGCCGAGTCAACGTTCTGATGTCGGTAATGAACGACAATCAAATACCGAAGACCCACCACCTTTATTCTGTACTCAAACCCTCAAGCCCTCGGCTCCCCGGACTGTCCCGTTCGTGCATCTATATTCAGAGTTACCGTCTGAATGACAACCAAACCAACTTATTCTACCTTTCTAGCTATCGGGTTGTGTGTATGTGCAACCCTAATTATACTAGTTGCTCTTTTAATTTATTATTCCTACAGTTTACGTTAGCCCAGGACTTCCCCCGGTATTCCCCATGAAGGGCTCTCAAAGGGCACTAGGAACTATGATGGTTGCTGAAGCCCACCGTTCCCTTTCGCAAGGCACTTATTATTATTGGTTCATACCCGTTACCCGATCCCTTTTATATTACTTTAGACCTAGCTCTAAAGAATTAAGCCTCTTCCTCTCCTACCCAGGGCGGACGATCTTTTGTCGTTCCCAAACACCACTTAACACTAGCCACTCTCACATTCTACTTATCCTAACTTCCAATAATGAACTTAAACTTAACTTGCCCTATCCGAACAAGCAAACTATAAAATTTCCTTTTCCCCAAGTTCATTATCCACTCTAGTTCAGTTTCTGTGGTTTTACTATATGCAGACCATCCTAAGATACATGAGGTATATAAGGGGAGGTACTCCAAACCTTCTTCCGAATCTCCTATAATATTTACTGGAGGTCTATCATGTCATAATATATCTAAATCCAAGATTTCCAAATATTTCCTTTTTATCGGGCATTTAATTTATTTATTCTATGCCTCCCAATGCCCTAATATGAACATGAAGTGCACTAATGAGCCAACAATAAATCATCAAAAAATCAGTAAAAATCCTATGAGACATTTAAGCAGTAATTCCAAGTTTTGAGAAATTTCAGAGGTGTTTAGGCCTATATTTCCTGATTTACCATTTTAGGCCACTTCTACAATATTATGAAGCAAGTACTTTAAATATGTACCCAAAAATCACAAGAAAATTACAGAAGCTTGATGGTAGCCTAAAACTATCAGAAACTAAGTCCCATGATTTTTATCTAATATTTAGGCTCTGAATTTATTTTAATGTTAAATATTAATCCCTTAAGATTTTGTCCAGAGAACTATAATTGCCCCATGGTCCTCTCCACCAAATTTCAAGTCAGTCCAAGGTCATTTGATCCCATGACCTTCACAACCCTAAAAATCCCCATTAAGGGACATACCATAGGGTTCTAGGGCTACCCTATCCCAAACAACACCAAATTACATTGGAGGGTGTGTCATGCCCCAAAAAATCTAGTGGACCAAATATCAGCCTTTGTTGAGGTTGTTTGACCACTCAAATCCCAAAACAAATGAATTGACCTAATTAACCCTATAAGGGCCAACTTAGGGTCGAGTTAAAACTCAATCAAAACACTTTCAAATGAGGTGAAATTTTTACCAGAGTTCTAACATTCCCCCTAAGACCTTCCACCCAAATTTGGTGGGATTTTGAGGTGTTTAGAACACCTAATTAAATTATACATGAATTATTAAATTTTTACAAAAACTATAGAAAAACATTCCCTAAAAATTCTGATTTTTGGATAAGTCCTAGGTATGTCTAATAATTGTCCATATCCCAAATTTCAAGTCATTTGGATGTCTGGATTGAAGTGGGCATCCAAATCAATCTCAGGACAACCCTATGGATAGACCTCACCAAAATGTATGTTGTGGTCTAACCAGGAGTCCAAATTGAGTGAAATTAATTTTAAATTAAACTAGAATTCAAGGGCTACATTTTTGATGTTTAATACTTTTTATGTTTAAGCCCCTACGGGCTATAATTTTTAGTTTAAATCTAGTGCACAGTAAAGGGGGATTAATTCCTAATTATACAATATACAATATAGTAAAATGCTACTGTTCATCTTCTTCTTTACCCAAACCCGAACAACACCCAGCCATCTTCCTGGCCGGCCACCACCACCACCACCTCTGTTGAGGTGAGGGCTACCGTCGGGCGACGGCACGGCCGCCGGAGAGGCGGTTTCCGGCGAACCCGCCACCATGAAATTTTGGAAAAACTATGGAAACACTTACCCGATCCAGCTCTTTTGAGCCCGATATCTCTCCTAATGATTTCTAAGATCTATCCATAGAAGAAGGGGTAGAGGAGGACCTTGTTCGTGGTTTGGAGTCGAGCCGATCATCGTGATGCAATTTGCACGGTGGCGGCGTTGCCGGAATTCTTCAACAGAACAATGTGAGGCTCGAAAACTTCAGGTAAAGGCTGGAAAAAATTCCTCTTGGGCCTCTGAGGGTGTTAAAAGGCTTGGCCAGGGAGGGGGAATGTCCAAAAGCTGGTGGACATTAATGGCCCATTATAGCTTAACTCGGCCATGGTGATGGGGGTGGGGGTGGGGGGGCTGAAACGGCTTTGTGACAGCTGGAGGAGGGCTGGAAACTCCTCCTCTCCCTGAGAGGAGTTGAATCCAGCCATTTCAACGGGAAGAGGGAAGGCCATGGCATCAAATGCCATTGACAACCATGAAGGCTGGGGCTCGGCCATGGCCATAACTGCTCCTTTGCAAATCTATCGGTCCATGTGTCAAGTTTGACTGGTCAACTTAAATTAAATAAGACTTATCAGGTCGTATTGGAGAAAATGGCCCACTCCGAGACCAGCCCGGTTCAGCTGAACCAGCACCCAGCCATAACCAATCTGCCAAAAAAATACCAGAAAATATTCTAAGTACAATGGCGTTGAGTGAGCTTAGCTCACTCAATGCCATCCAAGCTATGACGTTGAGTGAGCTTTGCTTACTCAACGCCATCTTAGACTATGCCGTTGAGTGAGCTCAGCTCACTCAACGCCATTCGGATTATGGCATTGAGTGAGCTCACCTCACTCAACGCAATCCGGATTATTGCGTTGAGTGCGCTCTGCTCACTCAACGCCACCCAGAATATGTTCTTTTTAAACGATGGTGTTAAGTGAGATTAGCTCACTCAACGCCGTTCAGGTTATGGCGTTGAGTGAGCTCTGCTCACTCAACGCAATCCAGACACACAAAATGGCATTGAGTACAGTCAGTGCACTCAACGCCATTCAACTTATGGCGTTGAGTGCACTCAACGCCATCCCTCCTGCTTATTTAATGCGTTGAGTGAGCTAAGCTCACTCAACGCTATCCAGTCTAGGGCGTTGAGTGAGCTCAGCTCACTCAACGCCACCCCGATGACACTAGATGGCGTTGAGTGCAGTCAGTGCACTCAATGCCTTTCAACTTATGGCGTTAAGTGTAAGACCCCCCTCCCGGAACACAACACACGGCACGAGGGGAGTCTTATGCCCGAAATAGCCGCCTTGCGGTAGCACTAACACACGGGTTAGCCTTTACCACAAGACGCCTATTCCGCCGGCTACAATCCATATCACAACAATTATGCCAACCCAACCATAACAGAAAAGTAAAGCTAAAAGCAGTTCAGTTCACAGCTAAGTTAAAGTCCAAAAATAGCGGAAGATAACAAGCACAACAGGCTTGTACAAAAGAAACAAGAGTCTAGAAATGTTTTGCCAAACGGCTACATGAAAACACTCACTACTGTCACTGATGGTGCCGATGGCACCACCACCTCAGGTCCTATCATCCGGGCCTGGCTGTCCTGCTGCATAGTCCGTTGCCGCTCTACCTGCGAGGTTTCCTCCTAAAAAGGAAGACGTAGCAACCGTTAGTCATAAGACTAAGTGGCTTCACATCCGCTCCCCCGGCGACTCCTCGGCACCGGGCGGAGAAAGGAACACAGGTACAAAATATATACATAAGCAAGTAAACAAGCAGGTGACAGTAAGTATGGTGAAGTATAAACTACGCTACACAACTAGCAGTTCTACGAATATCAGTAATATATAAATGACAGCAGGTATAAATAATCAGAATAATAACTTAACTTATAAGAGTGCCCATACAAACTTATAAGTTAAGGATCGGCTTAACAGTAAAGTAACTCATCGTATAAGAGTGCCCATACAAACTTATACGATGAGGATCTTGTGTATGCAATGAATGACATGATATGAATGTTATGCAATGACCGAATCATACGCACGCACATGCAAGTTGCTATGTCGACACAGACTTGAAGTTCCCACTTTTCGAGCAGGTAGCTAACCTCTCAGGCGTCGTCCGTCGTGGCCAGACGGCGACAGTGGAGCGGGCGTCTCCACTACTAGGTGGTATCACACTACCTATCCTAGGCCCCCGTACGCCTCAACGCTAAGAACACAACAGCGGAGCTCACATGCGTACTACGGCTCAGAAGGGGTCTTGGGTAAATGTGCACCAAGAACACAGCCCAACCTGGCCTTTGATTTCGAACCGGATGGAACCTCGGAAACGCACGAGGTGCAAGCCCAACCGTTCTCATGGCGCGGAGGAGATCTCGGGTTATGGACACCAAGTATCTAACCCTACCGCCCAAGGTCTACCCATTGGCTCCCATCGGTGTGACGACTGGCGAACCCGTAGACCTGCCACAATCATTATCTCAACATCGCGACACGATGAATCGTCGCACATCACATGCCCCAAAACAACTCACTCGATGCTACCCGTAGGGAGACTTCAACTCTAAGCATCGGTTGTTAATAAACCCCTTGGGCTCGGATTACAGTTACAAAATACTCTTCACATAGTGTTCATCATGTTCACGCCCACTTATTCAAAGGATTCACTTCAACACTACGCATAATAGATATGTTCAACACCAAATTGTATAAATATATCCTATACCAATCTCAACTCCTAATATCTAACCTTCCCATCCAATCCATTTCTCTACCATTACATGGTTATTCCCCAATACACAACCAAATGAGTAACCATGCTAAATTATAGCAACAACAACATTATAGATATATGGGAGCAAGATATCAAATGAGCAAATCACAAACATTGCAAGAGTGCTAACATTATAAATTAACAAGTGCATTAACATAGGATAGCCCAATACTAAAACTTGGATTCCCGGAGCTACAGGAATCCGATCACAATGCACAACGCCTCGTTGGAAAGGTATTCGCGAGGGCTACGACTTTCGTGTTGAGTCGATCGCCCAGATCTGGTCGCAACATACCAGAAATTCAACTCAAATACGTACAGGAAACAGTTTCCTGTACAGGAATTTTCCCGAACGCAGCGGACTCGAACCAGCTTTCCCGTGGCTACAGGTATCGCATGGAAACGAGCAACCCCTCGTTGGAAAGGTAATTTCAAGGGCTACGACTTTCGTGTTGAGTCGATCACCCAGATTTGGCCAAAACACCTCCGAAATTGGCCACGAAGGTCGCCGCGTGCAGAAATCAGATTTCTGCACGCATCTTAAGGCGAGATGAACGGCATCCGTTCATCTTCTTCCTTGCAACGACCTCGCATAAACTTCTCCAGAAATCACACCCAACCTTATTTCTCCTTTCAAAGCCAAACCCTCAACGAAAACCCCTCTCATCTCCCTTTTGAAAGATGAGAAGGTTGAGGGAGACTAAACCTAGAAAATTAGGCATGGCTTATCCTAAGAACTCTCCTCCTCACCATCAAGACTCTATGGAGTCGATGTCTCTCCTAAAATAACTATAGATCTAGCACCAAGGGAGAGGGGAGGAAGCTCACCTCAAGTCCAGCGGTACCACCATGGCCGGCCATGAGCCTCGCACTCCTTCGCGGCGGCATTGTTTTTCCCTTGACGGTGGCGGCGTTTTGATTCCTCCAAGGATGGCTCCGGCAAGCTCTTCCTCCTCCTCCAGCCAAGAACCCTCTCAGAAATTTCGGGGCAGAAGAAAGGGGGATGAATGCTAGGGTTTCCAACTTTTTTCCTTTTTATACATCGCAGACACGGGTAGGCACACGGCCGTGTTCCTACCCGTGTTCAGGTGACACGGCCGTGTGGCATGCCGTGTCTAGGGCCGTGTTCCTCCCAGAACCACTTTCTGCCGTGTCGGGGTTATGGCACACGGGTAGAGACACGGCCGTGTCTCGACCTGTGTCCTTGGCACACGGCTAGGGACACGCCCGTGTCCCAATACCCGTGTACCTCTCTGACTTGAAACCTATTTTTTTATGAGGCACACGGGTATGGACACGGCCGTGTCCATACCCGTGTCAGCCAGAAAGGCCATTTTGCCTTGTTTTCCTCATTTCCCGTACGTCCGCACCTGTTCACCCACACCCCCATTGGGCTCACCACAGCCCCCTTAACTCAAATACGCAATCAAGGGGCCTAGCGCGACTCGGGACGTTACAAATCCTATAAACAAAATAAAAGATTTCGTCCCCGAAATCAGGGTAAGGCTATGAGAGTGAAACACGTAAAAGGGAACTATGCTTTCAAATAAAATTCTTACCTGTAGTAAACAACTCCGGGTAGCGCCCTTGCATCAAATCCCTTGGCTCCCATGTGAACTCCTCCTTCCCATGATTAGACCATAGCACTTTCACCAAGGGAACACTTTTGCGGCGCAAGGTTCTTGTCTCGTTATCAACGATCCGCACCGGCTCCAGTCGCACAGACCTATCAGACGCCACAGCACCATCCGCCGTGGGGATATACTGTTCAGGCCGCAACAGAGCCTTCCGAAGCGACGATACATGGAACACGTCGTGAAGGTTCTCCAGCTCCGGGGGTAACTCCAATCGGTAGGCCAGAGGGCCAATCCTTTCCACTACGACATAGGGCCCGACATACCTTGGGCTGAGCTTCTTGACTCCACGTACCCGCGACACTCCGTGCATCGGTCGAATCTTCAAGAACACCCTATCACCCACTTGAAACTCCACCATACGGTGCCTTGCATTGTAATATTTCGCCTGTCGGCTTTGAGCCTCTAGCATTCGATTCCGGATCAACCTAACCACCGCGTCCGTGTCATCAATATATTCATTTCCCAATGTCTTCGGATCTTCGTCTTGCACCCAGGACAAGGGTGTTCTACACCTCCTTCCATACAAAGCTTCATGAGGTGCCATTCCAATACTAGCTTGATGACTGTTATTATAAGAGAACTCCACGAGAGGTAAGAGCCTCTCCCATGGTTCTTCTTTATCTAGCACACACAACCTCAATAGGTCCTCCAATGTTCGGATGGTTCGTTCAGATTGCCCGTCCGTTTGTGGGTGAAAGGCTGTGCTAAAGGCGAGGCGCGAGCCCAAATAAGCCTGTACAGCCCTCCATTCTCTTGAAGTAAACCGACCATCCCGATCGGAGACGATCGTCTTCGGCACACCATGGTACCGCACAAATTGCTCCACAAAGAGACGCACTAGGACGCCCACCTGCGCCTCCTTCTTCATTGGGATAAATCGGGCTACCTTGGTCAACCGGTCAACTATCACCCACACAGAATCATTCCCCGAGCGCGAGCGAGGTAACCCGTGGACGAAATCCATGGAGATGTCCTCAAATTTCCATTCGGGGATGGGCAACGACTGTAGCATTCCACCGGGGCTTCTGCATTCCGCCTTCACCATTTAGCAGGCCACACAATGAGTAACAAAGTACTTGACATCCCTCTTCATGCCCGGCCAACACATCGTCTTTCTCAAATCGGTGTACATCTTCGCGATCCCCGGGTGCACCGAGTACTTGGAGCAATGGGCCTCCTTTAGAATATCCTCCCGAATGTTGTCACCTTCGGGGATGTAAAGCCGGCCACGAAAATGGACGAGGCCGTCTTTTAGGGAGTATTCTTCCGTAGTCCCATCCTCCATTGACTTGAAAGCCGGGGTTAAAGCCGCATCCTTCTTTTGTTCCGTACGGATCCGGTCTCGTATGTTGCAAACTATACTCATCGCGGCCAAATATTCTGTATACTCTTCCGGTTGATTCTTAAAGACCAAAGTGATTTCCATCTCTTGTAGTGTCCGGATTAACTCCATCCTCATCAAGCGGGATTCCGTGCACGTTCCCGGTGCCTTTCGGCTCAAGGCATCAGCTACGGAATTAACCTTCCCGGGGTGGTAGTTCAAGGTGAATTCATAGTCGCACAAGAACTCCAACCACCGCCGCTGTCTCAAGTTTAACTCCTTTTGGGTGTGAACGTACTTCAGATTTTTGTGATCCGAGTAGATCTCGCAGTGGACGCCATATAAATAATGCCTCCACATCTTCAAGGCGAATACCACCGCTCCCAACTCTAGATCATGCACCGGGTAGCTGGCTTCATGCTTCTTCAACTGTCTTGAAGCATAAGCGATCACATGCCCATTCTGCATCAACACAGCTCCCATCCCTTGATACGACGCATCCGTGTAAACTTGAAAGCCCTCCTTCCCAGATGGAAGAGCTAGGATGGGTGCAGTCGTCAATCTGTCCTTCAACTCTTGGAATGCAGCTTCGCACTGGGGTGTCCATTCAAACGGCACACCCTTCTTGGTCAGCGTAGTAAGGGGAAGGGCGATCTTCGAGAAGCCTTTCACGAACTTGCGATAGTACCCAGCAAGTCCAAGAAAGCTTCGTATGTCGGCCGCTGACTTCAATAGCGACCACTCCTTCACGGCCCGCACCTTAGCCGGATCTACTGCTAGCCCCGCCCCACTAATCACATGGCCCAAGAACGCGACCTCTCGAAGCCAAAACTCACATTTGCTGAACTTGGCAAACAAAGTGTGCTCCTTTAGTTTCCTCAGCACTAAAGTTAGATGTTCGGCGTGTTCTGCTTCAGTCTTGGAGTAGACTAGGATGTCATCGATGAACACGATGACAAAGATGTCCAAATAAGGGCTGAACACCTTGTTCATCAAGCTCATAAAGGCGGAAGGGGCGTTTGTGAGCCCAAACGGCATCACGGTGAATTCATACAAACCATATCTCGAACTGAACGCCGTCTTCTGAATGTCATCTTCTTGTATCCTCAGCTGATAATATCCCGAACGCAGATCTAACTTGGAGAACCAATACGATCCCACCAATTGATCAAATAATTCATCAATGCGCGGTAGGGGATAGGTGTTCCGCACCGTTAACCGGTTCAACTCTCGATAATCAATACATAACCGCAAGGTGCCATCCTTCTTTTTGACGAACAACACGGGCGCTCCCCAAGGCGACGAGCTTGGGCGAACGAACCCTGCTTCCACCAATTCCTGAAGCTGGACTCTAAACTCTGCAAGTTCCTTCGGAGCCATTCGGTATGGAGCTCGCGAGACGGGCTTGGCACCCGGAATTAGCTTGATTTGGAAGTCCACTTCCCTATGCGGGGGTAGTCCCGGCAATTTCTCGGGAAATACCTCGGGAAATTCTCGCACCACCCGCACATCCTTGACCTCTAATGTCAATTTCTTCAACTCGAAGCAAATTACATAGACCTCGTCCCCTTCCATATGAGATTTCATAACTTGGATTGAAGACAATAATTTACGGGGTGCGAATTTAATACCTTGGAAGATGACTTCCGAGTCTCCATGCCTCAACATAACTTGCTTCTCCGCACAATTGATCCTGGCGTGGTGCCAGTCCAACCACCTCATGCCCAGGATGAGATCGAACTCCGGGATTCTTAACACTGTCGCCGGAGTTTCAAAGAACTTTCCTCCAATAAGGGTGTCGAAGTCGCAACTTGCTGACGACGTCATCTCAGAGCCGTCCGGAAGGCGCACCCTTTGAGTAGTGCCCGTGAAGTGTTGCACTCCCTCCAAGTCCTTCACGAAGTCCTCCGAGATGAACGAGTGAGACGCACCCGTGTCAAATAACGTATAGGCGGGTCTCCCTCTAACCATGACAGTGCCTAAGTTCCAAAAAGGTAATCACTATTCAAAATTGCGCTTATCATTTGTATCGTAAATCCAACAAGTCATATACTATTAATAAATTTTGCACGTACCGGTGATGACTTCCTGCGGATTTCTCTCCTGAGTCATATCCAATGCGAATACATGCTCCCGTTCATGTCCCTGATTTCTCCCTGGTGGTCCTCTTCCTCGGCCACGCATGTGCCCTCGCCCCCGTGGAGCTACTGGAGGGGGAGCAATAGGAACATCCCCGATCAGTCGCGGGCAAACTCTTCGGACATGCCCCGGTTGGTTGCACTCAAAACATATCACCTCACGTCGGCCCCCAGGTTGTTGATAATATTGCTGCTGCGGTGGTGGTGGTAAAGGTAGTGGTTGCGGAATTGGGTACTCCACCCGATAGTTCCGGTTGACCCACCGACCGCCTCTGTGGTTTCCCCTTCCTCTGCCATGATCATTCCGCCTTCTATTACTAGGGCCGACTTCAATTACTCCTTCCGCAGGTCTCTTGCCACATCCCATGTGGTCCGCCTCCAGTCTCTTTGCCATGTCAATGATTTCAGCCAGGCTTCCATCGGCTATAAACAAAAGGGCCTGCCTCAGGGGGTCCCTTAACCCTTTGTAGAAGCGCTTCGCATAGCCTCTATCGTCCAAATCATAGGAATCAGCAAATCTAGCGAGGTGTTGGAACTCCCTCTGGTACTCCGTTACCGATTTCGATCCTTGCTTCAGCTGCAGAAATCTTTCTTCAAGTTCATCCCGAGCAGAAGAAGGAATGAAGTGATCCAGAAAAGCCTCGGTGAACTCGTTCCAACTGATGTCCGTGTACAACCGCCCTTGGAAGGTGGAGCCCATGAGGGACTTCCACCACCTTTTGGCGTGTAGCTCTAGCAGCGTCACTACCAATGTCACCGCCATGTTGTTCGGACATCTTATGCCAGCCATCAATTCCTGCACGGTATCAAGCCATTCCTCGGTGCGCACCGGCGATTCTGTCCCAAGATAGGCAGGAGGGGACAGGGCACGGAAGGTGCTCACCCAGTTGGAGCCTGGCGCCTGTTGTTGCACCGGAGCTTGCTGGGCTTTAAATGCATCCAATATGGCTGACAGCGTTTGTCCCAGTTCCGACTGTTGGAATTGTGAAGGGACGGAAGGGGTAGGAGTGCCCCCAACCGGCTCCACCTGCGCTGGGACCTATACGCAAGGTACAAACTAGGGTCAGGTTGGCTAAAACTAATGTCAAAGTTGGACAACTTAGTGTGAATTACATATGGGCACACCACTGCTTCCGCTAAGTCGGTTTGTCCCCAAACCGACTAATTGAACGGGAGTGGCCCATTGTTACCTGACTGCTGTAGGTGAAGATCGGCTTAGTCTGATACCATTTGTAAGACCCCCCCTCCCGGAACACAACACACGGCACGAGGGGAGTCTTATGCCTGAAATAGCCGTCTTGCGGTAGCACTAACACACGGGTTAGCCTTTACCACAAGACGCCTATTCCGCCGGCTACAATCCATATCACAACAATTATGCCAACCCAACCATAATAGAAAAGTAAAGCTAAAAGCAGTTCAGTTCACAGCTAAGTTAAAGTCCAAAAATAGCGGAAGATAACAAGCACAACAGGCTTGTACAAAAGAAACAAGAGTCTAGAAATGTTTTGCCAAACGGCTACATGAAAACACTCACTACTGTCACTGACGGTGCCGATGGCACCACCACCTCAGGTCCTATCATCCGGGCCTGGCTGTCCTGCTGCATAGTCCGTTGCCGCTCTACCTGCGGGGTTTCCTCCTAAAAAGGAAGACGTAGCAACCGTTAGTCATAAGACTAAGTGGCTTCACATCCGCTCCCCCCCGCGACTCCTCGGCACCGGGCGGAGAAAGGAACACAGGTACAAAATATATACATAAGCAAGTAAACAAGCAGGTGACAGTAAGTATGGTGAAGTATAAACTACGCTACACAACTAGTAGTTCTACGAATATCAGTAATATATAAATGACAGCAGGTATAAATAATCAGAATAATAACTTAACTTATAAGAGTGCCCATACAAACTTATAAGTTAAGGATCGGCTTAACAGTAAAGTAACTCATCGTATAAGAGTGCCCATACAAACTTATACGATGAGGATCTTGTGTATGCAATGAATGACATGATATGAATGTTATGCAATGACCGAATCATACGCACGCACATGCAAGTTGCTATGTCGACACAGACTTGAAGTTCCCACTTTTCGAGCAGGTAGCTAACCTCTCAGGCGTCGTCCGTCGTGGCCAGACGGCGACAGTGGAGCGGGCGTCTCCACTACTAGGTGGTATCACACTACCTATCCTAGGCCCCCGTACGCCTCAACGCTAAGAACACAATAGCGGAGCTCACATGCGTACTACGGCTCAGAAGGGGTCTTGGGTAAATGTGCACCAAGAACACAGCCCAACCTGGCCTTTGATTTCGAACTGGATGGAACCTCGGAAACGCACGAGGTGCAAGCCCAACCGTTCTCATGGCGCGGAGGAGATCTCGGGTTATGGACACCAAGTATCTAACCCTACCGCCCAAGGTCTACCCATTGGCTCCCATCGGTGTGACGACTGGCGAACCCGTAGACCTGCCACAATCATTATCTCAACATCGCGACACGATGAATCGTCGCACATCACATGCCCCAAAACAACTCACTCGATGCTACCCGTAGGGAGACTTCAACTCTAAGCATCGGTTGTTAATAAACCCCTTGGGCTCGGATTACAGTTACAAAATACTCTTCACATAGTGTTCATCATGTTCACGCCCACTTATTCAAAGGATTCACTTTAACACTACGCATAATAGATATGTTCAACACCAAATTGTATAAATATATCCTATACCAATCTCAACTCCTAATATCTAACCTTCCCATCCAATCCATTTCTCTACCATTACATGGTTATTCCCCAATACACAACCAAATGAGTAACCATGCTAAATTATAGCAACAACAACATTATAGATATATGGGAGCAAGATATCAAATGAGCAAATCACAAACATTGCAAGAGTGCTAACATTATAAATTAACAAGTGCATTAACATAGGATAGCCCAATACTAAAACTGGGATTCCCGGAGCTATAGGAATCCGATCACAATGCACAACCCCTCGTTGGAAAGGTATTCGCGAGGGCTACGACTTTCGTGTTGAGTCGATCGCCCAGATCTGGTCGCAACATACCAGAAATTTAACTCGAATACGTACAGGAAACAGTTTCCTATACAGGAATTTTCCCGAACGCAGCGGACTCGAACCAGCTTTCCCGTGGCTACAGGTATCGCATGGAAACGAGCAACCCCTCGTTGGAAAGGTAATTTCAAGGGCTACGACTTTTGTGTTGAGTCGATCACCCAGATTTGGCCAGAACACCTCCGAAATTGGCCACGAAGGTCGCCGCGTGCAGAAATCAGATTTCTGCACGCATCTTAAGGCGAGATGAACGACATCCGTTCATCTTCTTCCTTGCAACGACCTCGCATAAACTTCTCCAGAAATCACACCCAACCTTATTTCTCCTTTCAAAGCCAAACCCTCAACGAAAACCCCTCTCATCTCCATTTTGAAAGATGAGAAGGTTGAGGGAGACTAAACCTAGAAAACTAGGCATGGCTTATCCTAAGAACTCTCCTCCTCACCATCAAGACTCTATGGAGTCGATGTCTCTCCTAAAATAACTATAGATCTAGCACCAAGGGAGAGGGGAGGAAGCTCACCTCAAGTCCAGCGGTACCACCATGGCCGGCCATGAGCCTCGCACTCCTTCGCGGCGGCATTGTTTTTCCCTTGACGGTGGCGGCGTTTTGATTCCTCCAAGGATGGCTCCGGCAAGCTCTTCCTCCTCCTCCAGCCAAGAACCCTCTCAGAAATTTCGGGGCAGAAGAAAGGGGGATGAATGCTAGGGTTTCCAACTTTTTTCCTTTTTATACATCGCAGACACGGGTAGGCACACGGCCGTGTTCCTACCCGTGTTCAGGTGACACGGCCGTGTGGCATGCCGTGTCTAGGGCCGTGTTCCTCCCAGAACCACTTTCTCCCGTGTCGGGGTTGCGGCACACGGGTAGAGACATGGCCGTGTCCCGACCCGTGTCCTTGGCACACGGCTAGGGACACGCCCGTGTCCCAATACCCGTGTACCTCTCTGACTTGAAACCTATTTTTTTATGAGGCACACGGGTATGGACACGGCCGTGTCCATACCCGTGTCAGCCAGAAAGGCCATTTTGCCTTGTTTTCCTCATTTCCCGTACGTCCGCACCTGTTCACCCACACCCCCATTGGGCTCACCACAGCCCCCTTAACTCAAATACGCAATCAAGGGGCCTAGCGCGACTCGGGACGTTACATTAAGTGCACTCAGCGCACTCAACGCCATCCCTCTTATGGCTTTGAGTGAGCTAAGCTCACTCAACGCCATCCAAACCACGGCATTGAGTAAGCTTAGCTCACTAAATGCCATTCCAAGGTCACAAGCGTGACAGATCAGACACGGGCGTGTCAGGCCCATGTTGAAATTTCTGAGCTCGCCGATCGTCTTTCTGAGGTCGACGATTGTTGAAGGGTTCACGCCCTAGGTCACGGGCATGACGGGTTGGTCACGGGCATGACCACCCCTTGACTCGAAGTTTTTTGTCGATAATCTTTAATTCCTAGGTTTCCTAAGGTTCTGTTATGACAAAGCAACTTCCAAGGGTCTAGCCGGAAATGGGATGTTACATTTTGGGTATCCGGAAGTTACACCAAGTCAGTTTTCTCCTCCCTTATAGTATAAAAATAACGCGAGTAATTAAACTAAAGAAGAGATTACCTTCTAATCTCTGTAAAAGAGAAGTAAAAAGCTGGAAAATTTAAAATATTACACAAGTACCTGATGTTAACTCGTGAACACTTGCTAATCTAGACAAAAGAGAGGTCAAAAGTAGGAAAATTAAAAATATTATTCCAATACCTGAATTGAACTCGTGAACACCTCCTGATCTCTCCAAAAGAGAAGCCAAAATAGTAAATTTTAAATATAACATGAGTAGCTAAAGTGAACTCATGAACTTCTGCTAATATATGCAAAGGAGAAGTCAAAAATTGGTAAATTTAAAATTTAATGTGAGTACTTGAAGTTAAATCGTGAACACTGGCTAATCTCTACAAAAAGAGGTAAAAAGCAGGTAAATTTATAATATAACGCGAGTATCTAACATGAACACGCAAAAACCTGCTAATCACTACAAAGAAGAAGTCAAAAGAATGTAATTTTAAATATAACGTGAGTAAATAAAGTGAATTTGCAAACACCTACTAATCTATGCAAAAGAGATGTCAAATATAGGTAAATTTATAATATAACGCCATAACCTGAAGTTAACTCGCCAAAACCTTCTAATTTCTCCAAAAGAGAAGTCAAAAGCAGGTAATTTTAAAATATAATGAGAGTACCTCAAATGAACTCTTGAAAACCTCTTAATCTCTCCAAAAGAGAAGTTAAAAGCACGTGTATTTAAAATAAAATGCGCGTGCCTGAAGTGAATTTGCGAACACTTGTTAATCTCTGCAAAAGAGAAGTCAAAAGCACGTAAATTTAAAATACAATGCGAGTACCTGAAGTGAACTCACGAACACCTATTAATCTATCAAAAAGAGAAGTCAAAAGAAGGTAAATTTAAAATATAAAGAGTTTACCTGAAGTGAACTCGCGAACACCTACTAATCTCTCCAAAAGAGAAGTCAAAACCAGGTAAATTTAAAATATAACGCGAGTACCTTAAGTGAACTCGCAAACACCTGCTAATCTCTACGAAAGAGATGTCAAATATAGGAAAATTTAAAATATAACGTGAGTACTTAAAGTGAACTCGCGAAAACCATATAATTTCTAAAAAAGAGAAGTCAAAAGAAGGTAATTTTAAGTTATAATGTGAGTACCTGAAGTGAACTCGTAAAAACCTGCTAATCTCTCTAAAAGAGAAGTCAAAAGCAGGTACATTTAAAATATAACGCGAGTACCTGAACTTAATTCGCGAACAGTTGTGAATCTCTATAAAATTGAAGTCAAAGGAAGTTAAATTTAAAATATAATGCGTGTACCTAAAGTGAACTAGCGAACACTTGCAAATCTATCCAAAAGAGAAGTCAAAAGCAGGTAAATTTAAAATATAAAGTGTGTACCTGAAGTGTACTCGCTAACATATGCTAATCTCTCCAAAAGAGAAGTAGATAATATGTAAATTTAAAATATAACACGAGTACATGAGGTAAACTCGAGAACATCACCTAATCTCTGCAAAGGAGAAGTCAAAATCAGGTAAATTTAAAATATAATGTGAGTAGCTGAAGTGAACTTTGAACTCCAGCTAATCTATGCAAAAGAAAAGTCAAAAACAGGTAAATTTAAAAAATAACGCAGGTACCATATGTGAACTCTAGAAAACCTTCTAATCTCTCCAAAAGAGAAGTCAAAAGCCGATATATTTAAAATATAACACGAGTACCTGAAGTTAACTCGCGAACACCTACTAATCTCTACAAAAGAGATGTCAAATATAGGTAAATTTAAAATAAAACGCGACTACTTGAAGTGAATTCGCAAAAACCTTCTAATTTCTCCAAAAGAGAAGCCAAAAGAAGGTAATTTTAAGTTATAATATGAGTACCTGAAGTGAACTCGCAAACACCTACTAATCTCTCCAAAAGAGAAGTCAAAAGCAGGTACATTTAAAATATAACGCGAGTACCTGAAGTTAATTCACGAACACTTGTTAATCTCTATAAAATAGAAGTCAAAAGAAGGTAAATTTAAAATATAACGCGAGTACCTAAAGTGAACTAGCAAACACCTACTAATCTATCCAAAAGAGAAGTCAAAAGCAGGTAAATTTAAAATATAACACGGGTACCTGAAGTGAACTATAGAAAAACCTTCTAATCTCCCCAAAAGAGAAGTTAAAAGCTGTTATATTAAAATTATAATGTGAGTACCTAAAGTGATCTCGCGAGCACTTAATAATCTATGTAAAGGAGAAG
The DNA here is from genome assembly GCA_039513925.1 of Platanthera zijinensis. Taxonomy (NCBI): domain Eukaryota; kingdom Viridiplantae; phylum Streptophyta; class Magnoliopsida; order Asparagales; family Orchidaceae; genus Platanthera; species Platanthera zijinensis. The sequence continues at coordinate 164,675,987 of CM077084.1, forward strand.
TCATAATAAAGTAAATTTAAAATATAGCACGATTTCCTTATGTAAACTCACGAATGCCTGCTAATCCCTATTAATGAGAAGTCAAAAGCAGGTATATTTAAAATAAAATGGGAGTACATGACATTAACTTGCTAACACCTACTAATCACTATAAAGAAGAAATCAAAAACAAGGAAATTTAAAATACAATGTGAGTAAATAAAGTGATTTTGTAAACACCTACTAATCTCTACAAAAGAGATGTTAAATGTAGGCAAATTTAAAATATAACGTGATTACTTGAAGTGAACTCGATAAAACCTTCTAATTTCTCCAAAAGATAAGTCAAAAGCAGGTAATTTTAAAATATAACGAGAGTACCTCAAGTGAACTCGCGAACACCTCTTAATCTCTCCATGGAGAAGTCAAAAGCACGTGTATTTAAAATGTAATGCGAGTACCTGAAGTGAATTTGCGAACACCTGCTAATCTCTACGAAAGAGAACTCAAAAGCACGTAAATTTAAAATATAATGTGACTACTTGAAGTGAACTCGCAAACACCTATTAATCTATCCAAAAGAGAAGTCAACAGCAAGTAAATTTAAACTATAAAGAGTGTACCTTAAGTGAACTCACGAACACCTACTAATCTCTCCAAAAGAAAAGACAAAAGCAGGTAAGTTTAAAATATAATGTGTGTACATGAAGTGAACTCGCGAACACCTTCTTAACAATGTAAAAGAGATGTCCAATATAGGTAAATTTAAAATATAACTAAAGTAATTGAAGTGAACTCACAACAACCCTCTAATATCTCCAAAAGAGAAGTCAAAAGCAAGTAATTTTAAAATATAATGTGAGTACCTGAAGTGAACTCGCAACACCTGCTAATAACTCCAAAAGAGAAGTCAAAAGTAGGTACAATTAAAATATAATGCAAGTACCTGAATTGAACTCGCGTACACCTGCTAATCTATCTAAAACAGAAGTCAAAAACCGATAAATTTAAAAAATAAAGCGTGTACCTAAAGTGAACTCGCGAACACCTACAAATCTCTCCAAAAGAGAATTCAAAAATAGGTAAATTTAAAATATAACCCGTATCCCTGAGGTGAACTCATGAATATCTGATAATCTTTGCAAAGGAGAAGTCAAAATCAGATCACTTTACTATATAACATGAGTAGCTGAAGTGAACTTGTGAACTCCGACTAATTTATGCAAAAAAGAAGTCACAAACAAGTCAATTTAAAATATAATGCTAATACCTGATGTGAACTCTGGAAAACCTTCTAATCTTTCCAAAAGAGAAGTCAAAACAAGGTAAATTTAAAATATCACAAGAGTACCTAAAGTGAACTTGCAAACACCTGCTAAACTCTACAAAAGAGATTTCAAATATAGGTAAATTTAAAATATAATGTGAGTACATGAAGTTAACACGCGAAAACCTACTAATTTCTCCCAAAGCAGGTAATTTTAAAATATAACGCGAGTACCAAAAGTGAACTCACGAACACCTGCTAATCTCTCCAAAAGAGAAGTCAAAAGCAAGTACATTAAAAATATAACGCGAGTACCTGAAATTAATTCTTGAATACTTTCTAATCTCTACAAAATAGAAGTCAAAAGTAGGTAAATTTAAAATATAATGCGAGTATATGAAGTGAACTCGCGAACACCTGGTAATCTATCGAAAAGAAAAGTCAAAATAAGGTAAATTTAAAATATAAAGCGCGTATCAGAAGTGAACTCGGGAAGACCTGCTAATCTGTTTAAAAGAGAAGTCAAAATAGGTAAATTTAAAATATAACGTGAGTACCTGAGGTGAACTTGCGAACATCTGCTAATCTCGGCCAAGAAGAATTCAAAATCTTGTAAATTTAAAATATAACGTGATTTGTTGAAGTGAACTTGTGAACTCCAACTAATCTGTGCAAAAGAGAAGTCAAAAACAGGTAAATTTAAAATATAATGCAGGTACCTAAAGTGAACTCTAGAAAACCTTCTAATCTCTTTAAAAGAGAAGTCAAAAGTAGGTAAATTTAAAATATTCACGAGTACCTGAAGAGAACTCATGAACACCTGCTAATCTCAATAAAGGAGAAGTCAAAAGCAGGTAAATTTAAAATATATCACGAGTACATGAAGTTAACTCGTGAATACCTTATAATCTCTATAAACGAAAAGTCAAAAATAGGTATATTTAAAATATAATACGAGTATCTAAAGTGAACTTGCGAACACCTGCTAGTATCTCCAAAAGAGAAGTCAAAAGCAGGTAAATTTAATGTATAATGCAAGTACCTAAAGTGAACTCACGAACACCTACTAATCACTCGAAAAGTGAAGAGAAAAGCACGTAAATTTAAAAAATAACGCAAGTACTTGAACTAAAGTAGAGAATACCTTCTAATCCATTTAAAATAGAAGTAAAAGTAAGGAAAATTTAAAATTTTACACGGGTAACTTATGTTAACTCATGAATACCTGCTAATCTCAACAAAAGAGAGGTCAAAAGTAGGTAAATTAAAAATAGTATACGAATACCATAATTGAACTCGCGAATACCTGCTGACCTCTCCAAAAGTGAAGCAAAAATAGTTAAATTTTAAATATAATGTGAGTAGCTAAAGTGAACTCGTGAACTCCCGCTAATCTATGCAAATGAGATGTCAACAAATGGTAAATTTAAAATAAAGTACGAGTACCTGAAGTTAAATCACGAACACCTGCTAATCTCTACAAAAGAGAGGTTAAAAGCAGGTAAATTAAAAATATAACGTGAGTACCTAAAGTGAACACGCGAACACCTGCTAATCATTACAAAGAAGAAGTAAACAGAAGGTAAATTTAAAATATAAAGCGAGTAAATAAGTGAATTCACAAACACCTACTAATCTCTTCAAAAAAGATATCAAATAATGGTAAATTTAAAATATAATGGCAGTACCTGAAGTGAACTCGACAAAACCATCTAATTTCTCCAAAAGAGAAGTCAAAAGCACGTAAATTTTAAATTATAATGTGAGTACCTGAAGTGAACTCACGAACACCTATTAATCTATCCAAAAGAGAACTCAAAAATAGGTAAATTAAAAATATATAGAGTGTATCTGATGTAAACAAATGAATACATACTAATCTCTCTAAAAGAGAAGTCAAAAGCAGGTAAATTTAAAATTTAATGTGAACACCTACTAATCTCTGCAAAAGATATGTAAAATATAGGTAAATTTAAAATATAATGCTTGTACTTGAAGTGAACTCGCAAAAACCTTCTAATATCTCCAAAAGAGACGTCAAAAGCATGTAATTTTATAATATAACGTGAGTACCTAAATTGAACTCACGAACACCTGCTAATCTCTCTAAAAGAGACGTTAGAAGCTAGCAAATTTAAAATATAATGCGAGTACTGGAGGTGAACTCGCGAACATCAGCTAATCTCTACAAAGGAGAAGTCAAAATTAGGTAAATTTAAAATATAATGTGACTAGCTAAAATAAACTTGTGAACTCCAGCTAATCTATGCAAAAGACAAGTCAAAAATAGGTAAATTTAAAATATAACGCAGGTACCTAAAGTGAACTATAAAAAACCTTCTAATCTATCCAAAAGAGAAGTCAAAAGCAGGTAAATTTAAAATATAAATCATGTACCTAAAGTGAACTCGTGAACACCTGCGTATTTCTCCAAAAGAGAAGTCAAAAATATGTAAATTTAAAATATAATGTGAGTACCTGAGCTGATCTCGCGAACATTTGTTAATCTCAGCAAAGAAGAAGTCAAAATCATGAAAATTTAAAATATAACGTGAGTAGCTAAAGTGAACTTATGAACTCCAGCTAATCTATGCAAATGGGAAGAAAAAAAATAGGTAAATTTAAAATATAATGCAGGTACATAAAGTGAACTTTAGAAAACCTTCTAATCTCTCCAAAAGAGAAGTCAAAAGCATGTAAATCTAAAATATTACGCAAGTGCCTGAAGTGAACTCGTAAACACCCACTAATCTATGTAAAGAAGAAGTCAAAAGTAGGTAAATTTAAAATATAGAACAAGTACCTAAAGTTAACTCGTGAATACCTACTAATCTCTATAAACAAGAAGTCAAAAGCAGGTATATTTAAAATATAATGGGAGTATCTAAAGTGAACTCAGGAACACCTGTTAATATCTCCAAAAGATAAGTTAAAAGCAGGTAAATTTAAAATATAATGCAAGTACCTAAAGTGATCTAAAAAACACCTACTAATCTCTTCAAACGTGAAGTGAAAAGCACGTAAATTTAAAAAATAACACAAGTACTTGAACTAAAGAAGACAATACCTTTTAATCCATTTTAAAGAGAAGTAAAAAGCAGGAAAATTTAAAATATTACATGAGTACCTGATGTTAACTAGTGAAGACATGCTTATCTCAACAAAAGAGTGGTAAAAAGTAGGAAAATTAAAATTATTATTCGAGTACCTGAATTGTACTCGCGAACACCTGCCGATCTGTCCAAATGAGAAGCAAAAATAGTAAATTTTAAATATTACGTGAGTAGCTAAAGTGAACTCGTGAACTCCTACTAATCTATTCAAAGGAGAAGTCAACAACTGGTAAATTTAAAATTTAATGCGAGTACTTGATGTTAAATCACAAACACCGGCTAATATCTATAAAAGAGAGGTTAAAATGAGGTAAATTTAAAATTTTACGCGAGTACCTAACGTGAAAGCGCGAACCACTGCTAATCACTATAAAGAAGAAGTAAAAAGCACATAAATTTAAATATAACGCGAGTAAATAAAGTGAATTCGTAAACACCTACTAATCTCTGCAAAAGAGATGTTAAATATAGGTAAATTTAAAATATAATGCCATAACCTGAAGTGAACTCGCCAAAACCTTCTAATTTCTCCAAAAGAGGAGTCAAAAGCAGGTAATTTTAAAATATAACGAGAGTACCTCAAGTGAACTCATGAACACCTCTTAATCTCTCTAATAGAGAAGTCAAAAGCACGTGTATTTAAAATATAATGCGAGTACCTGAAGTGAATTCGCGAATACATGTTAATCTTTACAAAAGAGAAGTCAAAAGCACGTAAATTTAAAATACAACGCGAGTACCTGAAGTGAACTCATGAACACCAGTTAATCTATCCAAAAGAGAAGTAAAAAAGCAGGTAAATTTAAAATATAAAGAGTGTACCTGAAGTGAACTCGCGAACACCTACTAATCTCTCCAAAAGAGTAGTCAAAAGCAAGTAAATTTAAAATATAGTGTGAGTACCTGAAGTGAACTCACGAACACCTGCTAATCCCAGCAAAGAAGAAGTCAAAATCATGTAAATTTAAAATATATCGTGAGTACCTAAAGTGAACTTATGAACTCCAGCTAATTTATGCAAAAGGGAAGTAAAAAAAAAAGGTAATTTAAAATAAAATGCAGGTACCTAAAGTGAACTCTAGGAAATCGTCTAATCTCTCCAAAAGAGAATTCAAAAGCATTTAAATCTAAAATATTTTGCGAGTTCCTGAAGTGAACTCATAAAAACCCACTAATCTCTGTAAAGGAGATGTCAAAAGTAGGTAAATTTAAAATATAGCACAAGTACCTGAAATTAACTCGCGAATTCCTACTAATCTCAATAAAAAAGAAGTCAAAAGAAGGTATATTTAAAATATAATGCGAGTATCTAAAGTGAACTCAAGAACACTTACTAATATCTCAAAAAGAGAAGTAAAAAGCAGGTGAATTTAAAATATAATGCAAGTACCTAAAGTGAACTCACAAACAGCTACTAATCTCTCTAAACGTGAAGTGAAAGCACGTAAATTTAAAAAATAACGCGAGTACTTGAACTAAAGAAGAGAATACCTTCTTATCACTATAAAAGAGAAGTAAAATGCAGAAAAATTTAAAATATTACATGAGTACCTGATGCTAACTCGTGAACACATGCTAATCTCAACAAAAGAGTGGTCAAATGTAGGAAAATTAAAATTATTATTCAAGTAACTAAAAAGAACTTTCGAACACCAGTCGATCTGTCCAAAAGAGAAGCAAAAATAGTAAATTTTAAATATAATGTGAGTAGCTAAAGTGAACTCGTGAACTCCTGCTAATCTATGCAAAGGAGAAGTCAACAACTGGTAAATTTAAAATTTAATGAGAGTACTTGAAGTTAAATCGCAAACACCGGCTAATATCTATAAAAGAGAGGTTAAAAGGAGGTAAATTTAAAATTTTACATGAGCACCTAACGTGAACACGCGAATTACTACTAATCACTAGAAATAAGAAGTAAAAAGCACGTAAATTTAAATATAACGCGAGTAAATAAAGGGAATTTGCAAACACCTACTAATCTCTTCAAAAGAGATGTTAAATATAGCTAAATTTAAAATATAATGCCATAACCTGAAGTGAACTCGCCAAAACCTTCTAATTTCTCCAAAATAGAAGTCAAAAGCAGGTAATTTTATAATATAATGAGAGTACCTCAAGTGAAAACATGAAATCCTCTTAATCTCTCCAAAAGATAAGTCAAAAGCACGTCTATTTAAAATATAATGCGAGTACCTGAAGTGAATTCGCGAATACATGTTAATCTCTGCAAAAGAGAAGTCAAAAGCACGTAAATTTTAAATACAATGCGAGTACCTTAAGTGAACTCATGAACACTAGTTAATCTATCCAAAAGAGAAGTAAAAAAGTAGGTAAATTTAAAATATTAAGAGTGTACCTGAAGTTAACTTGCGAACACCTACTAATCTCTCCAAAAGAGAAGTCAAAAGCAAGTAAATTTAAAATATAGCACGAGTACCTGAAGTGAACTCGCGAACACCTGCTAATCTCTACAAAAGAGATGTAAAATATAGGTAAATTTAAAAAATAATGCGAGTACTTGAAGTGAACTCGCGAAAACCTTCTAATTTATCCAAAAGAGAAGTCAAAAGAAGGTAATTTTAAATTATAATGTGAGTACCTGAAGTGAACTCACGAACACCTGCAAATTTCTCCAACTGAGAAGTCAAAAGCAGGTACATTTAAAATATAATGCGAGTACCTGAAGTTAATTCACAAACACTTGTTAATCTCTACAAAATAGACGTCAAAAGCAGGTAAATTTAAAATATAATGCTAGTACCTAAAGTGAACACGCGAACACCTGCTAATCTATCAAAAAAAGTAGTCAAAAGTAGGTAAATTTAAAATATAAATCGTGTACCTATAGTGAACTCGCGAACACATGCTAATCTCTCTAAAAGAGAAGTAAAAAATAGGTAAATTTAAAATATAATGCGAGTACCTGAGGTGAACTCGCGAACATCATCTAATCTCTGCAAAAGAGAAGTCAAAATCAGATATATTTAAAATATAACGTGAGTAGCTGAAGTGAACTTTGAACTCCAGCTAATCCATGCAAAAGAGAAGTCAAAATTAGGTATTTAAAAAATATAATACAAGTACCTGATGTGAACTCTAGAAAATCATTTAATCTCTCCAAAAGAGAAGTCAAAAACACATAAATTTAAAATGTAACAAGAGTACCTAAAGTGAACTCGTGAATGCCTGCTAATCTCTCCAAAAGCAAGGTCAAAAGCTGGTAAATATCAAATATAATGCGAGTACCTGCTGTGAACTCGTTAACACCTGCTAATCTCTGTAAAGGAGAAGTCAAAATTAGGTAAATTTAAAATATAATGTGAGTACCTAAAGTGACCTTGTAAACACCTGCTAATCTCTCAAAAAGAGAATTCAAAAGCAGGTAAATTAAAAATATAATGTGAGTACATAAAATTAACTCACAAACACCGGCTAATCTATCCAAATAAGAAGTTAAAAGCAAGAATATTTAAAATATAACGCGAGTACCTTAATTAAACTCGCGAACATCTGCTAATCACTATAAATAAGAAGTTAAAATAAGGTATATTTAAAATATAATGTAAGTACCTAAAGTGAATTTGTGAACCGCAGCTAATCTCTGCAAAAGAGAAGTCAAAAGTAGGTAAATTTAAAATATAATGTGAGTACCTAAAGTGAACTAGAGAAAACCTTCTAATCTCTCCAAAAGAGAAGTCAAAAGCAGGTAAATTTATAAAATTACATAAGTAGCAGATGTTAACTCATGAACACTTACCAATCTCTATATGAGGAGTCAAAATTAGGTAAATTTAAAATAGAATGCGAGTAACTGAAGTGAACTCGTGATCACTTGCTAATCTCAACAAAAGATAGGTCAAAAGTAGATAAATTAAAATATTACGCAAATATCTGAAGATAACTCACAAACACCTGCTAAACTCTATAAAAGAGAAGTAAAAATAAGGTAAATTTAAAATATTATGTGAGTAGCTGATGTGAAATTGTGAACTCCTGCTAATTTAAGAAAAGGAGAAGTCAAAAGCAGGTAAATTAAAAAAAATAATGCGGGTACCTGAAGTGAACTCTAGAAAAACCTTCTAATCTCTCCAAAAGAGAAGTCAAAAGCTGCTAAATTTAAAATATAATTCGAGTACCTAAAGTGAACTCACTAACACCTGCTAATCTCAACAAAAGAGAAGTCAAAATTAGGTAAATTTAAAAAATAATGTGAGTACCCAAAACTCGCAAACACCTGCTAATATACGTAAAGGAAAAATGAAAAACAGGAAAATTTAAAATATAACTCGAGTACCTAATGTGAAATTAAAAATACCTGCTAATCTCCTAAAAAGAGATGTCAAATATTTGTAAATTCAAAATATAATGCGAATATTTGAAGTGAACTCAGAAAAACCTTCTAATTTTTCCAAAAGCTAAGTCAAAAGATGGTAAATTTAAAATATAATGAGAGTACCTTATGTGAAGTTGCGAACACCTAGTAATCTCTCCAAAAGAGAAGTCAAAAGAAGATATATTTAAATATAATGTGATTACCTAAACTGAATTAGCGAACACCTATTAATCTCTCCAAATAGAAGTGAAAAGCCGTTAAATTTAAAATATAACACGAGTCCCTGAAATGAAGTCGCGAACACCTATTAATTTATCCAAAAGAGAAGTCAAAAACAGGTAAATTTAAAATATAAAGCGAGTACATGAAGTGAACTCGCTAACACCTACTAATCTCTGTAAAAGAGAAGTCAAAAGCAGGTAAATTTAAAATATAACGCGAATACCTGAAGTGAACTCTCGAACACCTACTAATCTCTATAAAGGAAAAGTCAAAATCAGGTAAATATAAAATATAACGTGAGTACCTGAAGTGAACTCGCGAACACCTACTAATCTCTCCAAAAGAGAAGTCAAAAGAAGGTAAATTAAAAATATAACATGAGTAGCTAATGTGAACCCGCGAACACTTGCTAATCTCTAAAAAAGAGATGTTAAATAGTATTAAATTTAAAATATAACGCGAGTAGCTGATGTAAACTCGTGAAAACTTCTAATTTCTCCAAAGGAGTAGTCAAAAGATTGTAATTTTAAAATATAATTCGAGTTCCTAAAGAAAACTCGCGAACACCTACTAATCTCTCAAAAAGAGAAGTCAAAAGCAGGTATATTTAAAATATAACGCCAGTACATGACGTGAATTTATGAAGACATGCTAATCTCTGTAATAGAGAAGTAAAAAGCAAATAAATTAAAAATATAACCCGAGTAACTGATGTGAACTCGCGAGCACCTGTTAATCTATCCAAAAGAGAAGTCAAAAGTATGTAAATTTAATATATAAATCGAGTACCTAAAGTAATCTCACGAACACCTGCTAATCTCTCCAAAAGGGAAGTCAAAAATATATAAATATAAAATATAATGAAAGTACCTTAAGTGAACTCACAAACACCTGCTATTCTCTGCAAAGAAGAAGTCAAAATAAGGTAAATTTAAAATATAATACGAGTATCTAAATTAAACTCGCAAACATCTGCTAATCTCAGCAAAGAAGTAGTCAAAAGCAAGTAAATTTAAAATTTAACACGAGTACCTGAAGTTAACTCGCAAACATCTGCTAATCTCTATAAAGGAGAAGTCAAAAGCAGGTAAATTGAAAATATAACGCGAGTATACGAAGTGAACTCACGAACACTTTCTAATCTCTCCAAAAGAGAAGTCAAAATAAGGTAAATTTAAAAAATAATATGAGTACCAGAAGTGAACTCACTAACACCTCCTCATCTCTCCAAAAGTGAAGTCAAAAGAAGGTAAATTTAAAGTATAACGTGAGTACCTAAATTAAACTGGCGAACACCTACTAATCTCTACATAGGAGAAGTCAAAAACTGGTATATTTAAAATACAAAGTTAGTACCTGAAGTGAATTCACTAATACCTTCTAATCTCTATAAAGGAGAAGTCAAAACCAGGTAAATAAAATATAATGTGAGTACTTGACGTGAACTCGAGAAAAACTTCCAACCTCTCCAAAGATAAGTCAAAAGCAAGTAAATTTAGATATTATACTAGTACCTGAAGTTAACTCGCAAACACCTACTAATATCTATAAATGAGAAGTCAAAATTAGGTAAATTTAAAATATTACGCGTGTACCTAAAGTGAATTCACGAACACCTGCTATTCTCTGCAAAATAAAAGTCAAAAGCCGGTAAATTTAAAATATAACATGACTACCTAAAGTAAACTCGCGAACACCTATTTATATATTCAAAAGAGAAGTCAAAATCAAGTAATTTTTAATTATAAATCGAGTACTTATAGTGAACAAGTGAACACCTATTTATCTCTCCAAATAAGAAGCCAAAAGTATATAAATTTAAAATATAAAGCGAGTACTTGAAGTGAACTCGCGAACACCTTCTAATCTCTACAAAGGAGAAGTAAAAATCAGACAAATTTTAAATATTACACGAGTATCTGAAGTGAACTCTCAAATACCTGCTAATCACTGTAAATGAGAAGTCAAAAGCATGTAAATTTAAATTATAACACGAGTACCTGTAGTTTACTCCATAACACATTCTAATCTCTATAAAAGAGAAGTCAAAAGTAGGTAAATTTAAAATATAATGCGAGTATCTGAAGTGAACTCGCGAAAACCTGTTATTCTATCCAAAAGGGAAGTCAAAAGATGGTAAAATTAAATATAATATTAGTACCTTAAGTAAACTCACAAACACCTGCTAAACTATGTAAAGGAGAGGTCAAAAGCAGGAAATATAAAATATAACAGGAGTACCAGAAGTGAACTCGGGAACTCCGGCTAATCTCTCAAAAACAGAAGTTAAAATTAGGTAAATTTTAAATATAAAGTGAGTACCTGAAGTGAACTCATGACCACCTGCTAATCTCTCCAAAACTAAAGTCAAAAGCAGGTAAATTTAAAATATAATGCGAGTTCGTGAATTGAACTCGCGAACATCAACTAATCTCTATAAAGGAGAAGTCAAAAGCAGGTATATTTAAAATATAATGCGAGTACATACAGTGAATTCGTGAACTCCAGCTAATCTCTTCAAAGGAGAAGTCAAAAGTAGGTAAATTTAAAATATAACGTGTGTACCTAAAGTGAACTAGAGAAGACCTTCTAATCACTCCAAAAGCGAAGTCAAAAGAAGATAAATTTAAAATATTACACGAGTACTCGATGTTAACATGCGAACACCTGCTAATCTCTATAAACGAGAAGTCAAAATTAGGTAAATTTAAAATATAATGCGAGTACCTAAAGTGAATTTGTGAACACCTGCTAATCTAAAAAAAGAGAGCTCAAAAGTTGATAAATTTAGAATATTACATGATACCTAAAATGAACCTCGAACAACTGCTAATCTCTATAAAAGAGAAGTCAAAAGCAAAAAAAATTAAAATATAATGTGAGTAGCTAAAGTGAACTCGTGAACTCCTACTAATCTTTACAATGGAGAAGTTAAAAGCAGGTAAATCTAAAATATAATGCGGGTACCTGACGTGAACTCTAGAAAACCTTCTAATCGCTACAAAAGAAAAGTCAAAAGCTGGTAAATTAAAAATATAACGTGACTTCCTAAAGTGAACTCACGAACACCTGCTAATCACTACAAAAGAGAGGTCAAAAGTAGGTAAATTTAAAAAATTGCATGAGTAGCTAAGGTGAACTCGTGAACACCTACTAATCTCTATAAAGGAGAAGTAAAAAGCAGGTAAATTTAAAGTACAATGCGAATAACTAAACTGAATTCACAAACACCTGCTAATCTGTGAAAAAGAGATATCAAATATAGGTAAATTTAAAATATAATGCTAGTACCTGAAGTGAACTAGCAAAAACATTATAATTTCTCCAAAAGAGAAGTCAAAAGCAGGTTATTTAAAATACAACGAGAGTATCTGAAGTGAACTCGCGAACACCTGCTAATCTCTCCAAAAGAGAAGTCAAAAGCAGGTAAATTTAAAATATAACTCGAGTATCTGACATGAACTTACGAACACCTGCTAATATCATAAAGGAAAAGCCAAAAAAGGTAAATTTAAAATATAACACGAGTATTTGAAGTGAACTCGCGAACACCTACAAATATCTATAAAGGAGAAGTCAAAGATGGTAAATTTAAAATATAACACGTGTATTTTAAGTGAACTCACGAACACCTGCTAATCTCTACAAAGGAGAAGTCAAAAGAAGGTAAATTTAAAATATTACACGAGTACCGGATGTTAACTTGCGAACACCCGCTAATCTTTATAAAAGAGATGTAAAAAGCTGGTAATTTTAAAATATAACGCGAGTATCTGAAGTAAACTCGCTAACACCTGCTAATGTCTACAAGAGAGAATTCAAAAGCAGGTAAATTTAAAATATAACGCGAGTACCTACAGTGAACTCACAAACACCTACTAATCTCTCCAAATGTGAAGTCTAAAGCAGGTAAATTTAAATTGAAACGCGTGAACCTGAAGTGTATTAGAGAAAATCTTCTAATCTATCCAAAGATAAGTCAAATGTAGGTATATTTAAAATGTCACACGAGCATAATATGTTAACTCGCGAACACATGCTAATCTCTATAAATGAAAAGTCAAAATTAGGAAAATTTAAAATATAATGTGAGCAACAGAAGTGAACTCGTAAACACCTGCTAATCTCAACAAAAAAGATGTTAAAAGTAGGTAACGTAAAAATATTACGCGAGTATTTGAAGTGAACATGGAAATACCTACTAATCCCGACAAAAGAGAAGTGAAATGCAGGTAAATTTAAAATATAATATGAGTAGCTGAAGTGAACTCATTAACTCCTGCTAATCAATGCAAATGAGAAGACAAATGTAGGTAAAGTTAAAATATAATGCGGGTACCCTATGTGAACTATAGAAAAACCTTCTAATCTCTCCAAAAGAGAAATCAAAAGTTACTGAATTTAAAATATAACACGAGTACCTGAAGTGAACTCACAAATACCTTCTAATCTCAACAAAAGAGATGTCAAAAGCAGGTAAATTTAAAATATTACACGAGTACCTGAAACTCGCGAACACATACTAATCTTTGAAAAGGAGAAGTCAAAAGCAGGTAAATTTAAAATATAACGCGAGTACCTGAAGTGAACTCACGATTACCTACTAATCTATCCAAAAGTGAAGTCAAAGAAGGTAAATTTAAAATATCACGTGAGTACCTGAAGTGAATTAGAGAAAAACTTCTAATCTATCGAAAAGAGAAGTCAAAAGTAGGTAAATTTAAAATATTACACGAGTATCGGATGTTAACTCGTGAAAACCTGTTAATCTTTATTAACATAAAGCCAAAATTAAGTAAAATTTAAATATAACTTGAGTAACTGAGGTTAACTCGTGAAAACCTGTTAATCTCAACAAAAAAGAGGTTAAAAGTATGTAAATTAAAAATATTGCGCGAGTATCCGAAGTGAACTCGCAAATACCTGCTAATCTCTGCAAGAGAGAAATGAAAAGCACGTAAATTTAAAATGTAATGTGAGTAGCTGAAGTGAACTCGTGAACTCCTATTAATCTATGCAAACGAGAAGTCAAAAGCAGTTAAATTTAAAATATAATGCGGGTACCCGATATGAACTATAGAAAAACCTTTTAATCTCTCCAAAAGAGAAGTCAAAAGTTGCTAAATTTAAAATATAATGCGAGTACCTGAAGTGAACTCACAAACACCTGCTAATCACAACAAAAGAGATGTCAAAAGCAGGTAAATTTAAAATAAAATATGGGTACCTAAAACTCGCAAACACCTACTAACCTCTTAAAAAGATAAGTCAAAAGCAGATAAATTTAAAATAAAACGCGAGTACCTAAAGTGAATTTAAAACCACTTGCTAATCTCTACAAAACAGATATCAAATATAAGTAAATTTCAAATATAACGTGAGTACTTGAAGTGAACTCGTAAAAACATTCTAATTTTTCCAAAAGAGAAGTCAAAAGCAGGTAATTTTAAAATATAATGAAAGTACCAGAAGTGAACTCGAGACCACTTGCAAATCTCTCATAAAGAGAAGTCAAAAGTAGGTTTACTTAAAATATAATGTAAGTACCTAAAGTGAATTCACGAATACCTGTTAATCTCTATAAAACAGAAGTCAAAAGTCAGTAAATTTAAAATATAATGCGAGTACATGAAGTGAACTCGCGAACACCTGTTAATCGATCGAAAAGAGGTATCAAAAGCAGTTAAATTTAAAATATAAAGCAAGTACCTAAAGTGAACTCGCGAACACTTGCTAATCTCCCCAAAACTGAAGTGAAAAGTAGGTATATTTAAAATATAACACAAGTAGCTGAAGTGGACTCGTGAACACCTACTAATCTCTACAAAGTAAAAGTCAAAATCCAAAAAATTTATAATTTAACGGGAGTACCTGAGGTGAACTTGCAAACACCTGCTAATCTCTCTAAAAGAGAAGTCAAAAAAGGTAAATTTATAATATAATGCGAGTAGATGAAGTGAACTCACTATCACCTGCTAATCTCTATAAAAGAGATGTCAAATATAGGTAAATTTAAAATATAACGCGAGTACCTAAAGTGAACTCGTTAAAACCTTCTAATTTCTCCAAAAGAGAAGTAAAAATTAGGCAATTTTAAAATATAACTCGAGTAATTTAAGTAAACTCGCGAACACCTGCTAATATCTCCAAAAGAGAAGTCAAAAGAAGGTATATTTAAAATATAACGCGAGAATCTGAATTGAATTCGGGAACACATGTAAATCTATGCAAAAGAGAGGTCAAAAGCAAGAAAATTTAAAATATAATGCGAGTACCTTGAAGTGAACTCGCAAACACCTTCTAATCTATCAGAAAGAGAAGTCAAAAGCAGGTAAATTTAAAATATAAACCGTGTACCTTAAGTGAACTCCCGAACACCGACTAATCTCTCCAAAAGAGAAGTCAAAAACAAGTAAATTTAAAATATAATGCGAGTACCTGAAGTGAACTTGTGAATAACTGCTAGACTTTAGAAAGGAGAAGTCAAAATCAATTAAATTTAAAATAAAATACGAGTATCTAAAGTAAACTCACGATGACCAGCTAATCTCTGTAAAGAAGGTGTCAAAAGAAGGTTAATTTAAAATATAGCACGAGTACCTAAAGTTAACTCACGAGCACTTGCTAATCTCTATAAAAGAGAAGTCAAAAGCAGGTAAATTTAAAATATAATGTGAGTTTATGACGTGAACTCGCGAACACTTGCTAATCTCTCCAAAAGAAAAGTCAAAAGAAAGTAAATTTAAAATATAATGCGAGTACCTAAAGTGAACTCACGAACACCTGCTTATCTCTCCAAAAGAGAAGTGAAAGGAAGGAATATTGAAAATATAATATGAGTACCTAAATTGAACTCGCGAACACTTGTTAATCTCTATAAAGGATAATTCAAAAGCAGGTATATTTAAAATACAAGCAGTCGTACATGGGGGACCTCGTGCGGGCAATATTCATCGTGAGTACGACATTTATCGTGGGGGCGTAATTTGTCGTGGGGGCAACATGTGTTGTGGGGGATACATTCGTCATGGGGGAGACATTCATCTTGGGGGAGACATTCATCATGTAGGCGATATTCCTCATGGAAGCAAAATGTGTCGTGGGGGCGACAATTATTGTGGGGGCGACATTTGTTGTCGGGACGACATTTGTCATCGGGGCGACATTTGTTTTAGGGATACCATTTATCTTGGTGGCGAAATTCGTCATGGGGGTGACATTCGTTGTGGATGCGACATTCGTCGTAGGGGAGATAATCGTCGTGCGGGTGATATTCATCGTAGGGGTGACATTCAACGGGGGATGAGCAAACAGAATAGTAAACAAATACTACAAAAAGATTGTATGAATGAAGCAGATTTCTGCTTTTATAAAGCTTGAGTATGGGTCTATTATAACGCTTGAGCAATCTATGTGTTTAATTTTTGGCATGTTTAAGCAGATATTAAGTTGTACATTGTTATTAGTTATAAATCAATATATTTGGGTACCAACAATTAATTTTGTATTCCAGGATCTATACACTAATTTATTGTTTTCTACAATATAATGCATTAATTTTAAACTGTACTTTACAAAAACAACGTCAGCTTGTAAGAAAACACCAAAGAGAATTATGAAAAATAACAACATCATGTTATTTTAAGTGCAAAATATTAATAAGAAATTAGGCTAGGAAGAGAATTAGTAAATGTCCCAAACAAATAAACATACACAAAATTAAAAATTTGAAATAATCTAAGAGCATGTAAATCACCTTCAACAATGCCCTAAGAGGAAGAGGGGATGTTGAGAGTGGGTTGCGTGTAAAATGCCGAGTTGACTAGCTTCGCCCTGATAGAAGTAAAAATGCAGTTGATGATACAATCACAAATGAAAATTTGGAAATGTAAAATGAAAACTTTAAAGGAAAACCATTGGCATCTCTATGTTTTGTTTTATCAATAATCTGAGCAATTGTTTTTCTTAAGCTGATGTAGGGTTGGAGGCAAATATTAGCAAATATTCTTTTATTAGCAAATAATCTAATAATATTTTCTCCATGGAGGAAGCTTCTGGATGTGATATTTGATGTAAAAAAAGGATATTTTATATGCCCTTTATATCAACCTTTCATATTAGCTACTATTATATGTGTTCCTGTAAAATATGTTCTAGAAAAATAATTCATATCTCTTGATAAGCCTCTTATAGAATTGCATTATTTTGATGTAGCTACAATTATTTTTGAAGAGTATACAATAAACCGATGAGGTTCAATAAATTACTTCAGAAATGATATTGAATTAATTTACATCTATGAGGTTAAAGAAATTACTTTTAAATTAATTCGGAAATGCATATTAGATCTGTGAGTTTTGAAATCACAGTAATGCATCGTATAAATTTATGGAATCACAAAAATATTAAAACTTTCAATATATATCAAACTTTCAAATTATATATGCTTTTAATTATGAAAGAAATATCAAACTTTCAATAACACAAAAGTTAAAACCTACATTACTTTCTCCCACGTTGTATTTTCCACCTAACATTACTTGTGGTTTGCTATTATATGAGCAATGTGCATCAAAAATCAAACTCAAGAGGGCGGGTTGACCCGTGACAAAAATCACGCCATTCATTGTAAATTAGGATTTAAATGGTGGATTTAAGACAAATAAAAATCCAAAAATCAAATTCACATAATAACCAACCGTAAGAAATTTTCAAATTATGCTAATATTATCATCAAATTATGTAAGAAATATCAAACCTGCATTACTTCCTCTCAAGGATTTAAAACATCAGCGGAGCTTCTAGAACTCAGGGCACAAAACTTTCTGATGTCAATTCTATTTACAAGAGAAGAGAGTTGAATAACATTGTGGGAAATAAAAATAAGTAACTCTATTTAAATTCTAGATCCCAATATTATTTGATTAGCAATATGCTTTGAAGCCTAGTCAACAATGAATAAGATAATAAAGTTAACAAAAAAAACTACTAAAAATATGAAATAGCAGGTTTAGAATCATGATGAGCTTGTCGGAGCATTGCTATTCAAAAAAACTTGTTATCCCAAAAAGCAGAGATTATAAGCACAGATTATAAGAAACTTGCTATTCCAAAAACTCTTACTTTAAAATAATTATATCAACTTATATGTCTTGTCAACAGTCCTTTTCAAGAAACCAACAAACCTTTAAATTTTTTAGAATTAAAGCATTATAAACTGCGAATATAGCATCCCTATCAGTTTAGAATCAAGAAAGACACCATCATCTCTCCCTCAATGCTGATGCAATCCCTATCATCATCCGATCAAATAAACAAAGACAGTCACTACCCCTACACATAACTTCCACCAATTAAATCTACCTCTAAACTAATTTTTGAAGTTAAGAGAGGATACCAATATCAAAGAATATCAAATTACTAAACACAAACTGTAAAAGAGCCGAAGCTAACCGATGAAGAAATAGCTAGAGCAAGAGTAAAAGTTACAGGAAGAATAGAAGCTAGACACAGTTAAATAAAAATTCTATTTTTATGTCCAGCATAGAACGAACAAAATCAAGAGAAGCTGGACATAACTCCTATTCATTAAGGAAAAAAATATTTGTAAACTGAGCATAGAAGTTGTAGGAAGAACTGAAGATGTAGGAGGAAAAATAATTTACGGGAAAAAATATTTACCCGAAGGAGGCTCGCAGCAACGGTGGAGGAGGAGATTTCTTGAGGAAATACTTGAGGAGTTGCTTATTGCGGAGGAGGGGCTTACACATAACAAAGATTGAATGCAAAGTCACAGAAATTAAGGAACCACGACACTGTAAAGATTGCCGGAATTACAGAAATCGCAGAAATCCTCACCCTAAACCTTAAAAAATATGGAAGCTTCGACAAGTCGAGGAAGAGAGGAGTATGATGGAAGCTTGTCAAGAATTTACAACAGCAACGGTGTGGGAGCTTGCCGGATTCTCTCATGGGGAACTGATGGAAGCTATCAAAACTAAGGAAGCCTCGCCGTAGAGGAGTAATCGTTGAGGATTGGGAAAGCATCTTGATTGGGCCAAAAGACCAAAATACCAGAAAACATAACCCAAAAAACTATTTTTATGAGGGAATTTTTTTAAATGTTACACCACCCCCTCATTAGGTCCTCCCTTATATTATCAAGATAACGTGAGTAATTTAAGTGAATTTGCAAACACCTGTTAATCTTAGCAAAATAGTAGTCAAAAGTAGGTTATTAAAATATAATGTGAGTACTTGACATGAACTCGAGAAAACCTTCTAATCTCTCCAAAATAGTATTCAAAAGCAGGTAAATTAAAATATTACACAAGTACCTGAAGTTAACTCACGAACACCTACTAATCTAAAAAAACGAGAACTCAAGATTAGGTAAATTTAAAATATTATGTGAGTACCTGAAGTGAATTCGTGAACACCTTCTACTCTCTGCAAAATAGAAGTCAAAAACTCATAAATTTAAATTATACCGCGAGTACCTAAAGTGAACTCGCGAACATCAATTAATATATAAAAAAAAGAAGTCCAAAGTAGGTAAATTTAAATTATAAAGCGAGTACTTATAGTGAACTCGGGAACACATGTTGATCTCTCCAAAAGAGAAGTCAAAAGCAGGTAAATTTAAAATATAAAGCGAGTAATTGAAGTGAACTCACGAACTCCTGCTAATCTCTACAAAGGAGATGTCAAATTCAGACAAATTTTAAATATAATACGAGTTTTTGAAGTGAACTCACAACCACCTGCTAATCTCTATAAATGAGAAGTCAAAAGCCAGTAAATTTAAAATATAACACGAGTACCTCAAGTTAACTCGCGAATACTATCTTGTCTTCATAAAAGAGAAGTCAAAAGCAGGTAAATTTAAAATATAACGAGAGTATCTGAAGTGAACTCGTGAACACCTGCTATTCTCTCCAAAAGAGAAGTTAAAAGAAGGTAAATTTAAATATAATGCTAGAAACATAAGAGAACTCACAAACACCTGCTAATCTCTACAAAGAAGAAGTCAAAAGCATGAAAATTTAAAATATAATACAAGTACCAGAAGTAAACTTGTAAACACCTACTACTCTCTATAAATGAAAAGTCAAAAGCTGGTAAATTAAAAATATAACACGAGTACCTGATGTGAACTCGGACACTCCTACTAATCTCTCCAAAAGAGAAGTCAAAAGTAGGTAAATTTAAAATATAAAGCGAGTACTTAGTGAAGTCACAAACACCTGCTAATCTCTCAAAACAGAACTCAAAAGCAGGTAAATTGAAAATATAAGATGAGTACCTGAATTGAACTCGCGAACACCTAAGAATATCTACAAAGGAGAAGTCAAAAGCAGGTATATTTAAAATATAATGCAAGTACCTGTTGTGAATTCGCGAACACCTATTAATCTCTACATAGGAGAAGTCAAAAGCTAATAAATTTAAAATTTAACTCAAGTACATGAAGTGAACTAGAGAAAACCTTCTAATCACTCCAAAAGAAAAGTCAAAAGCAGATAAATTTAAAATATTACACGAGGACCTGATTATAACTTACGAACACCTGCTAATCTGTATAAATGAGAAGTCAAATTAGGTAAATTAAAAATATAACGCGAGTACCTGTAGTGACCTCATTAACACCTGCTAATCTCAACAAAAGAAAGCTCAAAAGTAGGTAAATTTAAAATATTATGTTAGTACTTGAAGTGAACCTCGAACACCTGATAATCTCTATAAAAGTGAATTAAAAAGCAGGTACATTAAAAAATAACATGAGTAGATGAAGTGAACTCGTGAACTCCTACTAATCTATGCAAATGAGAAGTTAAAAGCAGATAAATTTAAAATATAATGCGGGTTCCTGAAGTGAACTCTAGAAAACCTTCTAATCTCTCTAAAAGAGAATTCAAAAGCTGGTAATTTTAAAATATAATGTGACTACCTCAAGTTAACTCTCAAATACCTGCTAATCTCTCTAAAAGAGAAGTCAAACGTACGTCAATTTAAAATATAATGTGAGTAACTGAATTGAACTCGCAAACAACTGCTAAACTCTGCAAAAGAGATATCAAATATAAGTAAATTTAAAATATAATGCGAGTACCTTAATTGAACTCGCAAAAACCTTTTAATTTCTCCAAAAGAGAATTCAAAAGTTTGTAATTTAAAAATATAATGTGAGTAAATGAATTGAACTCGCGAACACTTGCTAATATCTCCAAAAGGGAAGTCAAAAGCAGGTATATTTCAAATATAATGCGAGTACCTGAAGTGAATTTGTTAACACATGCTAATCTCTGCAAAGGAGAAGTCAAGAGCAAGTAAATTGAATATATAACGCGAGTAGCTGAATTGAACTCGCAAACACCTGCTAGTTTCTTCAAAAAAGAAGTCAAAATCCGATATATTTAAAATATAACACGAGAATCTGAAGTGAACTCGCGAACACCTACTAATCTCGGCAAAGAAGACGTCAAAAGTAGGTAAATTTAAAATATAACACGAGTACTTGAAGTTAACTCGTGAACACCTGCTAATCTCGATAAAAGAGACGTCAAAATTAGGTAAATTTAAAATATAATGTGAGTATCTGACATGGACTCGCTAGCACCTACTAATATCTCCAAAAAAGATGCCAAAAGTAGGATAATTTAAAATATAATACGAGTACTGAAAGTGAACTCACGAACACCTCCTTATCTCTAAAAAAGAGAAATGAATGGAATGAATATTTAAAATATAACGCGAGTACCTGAATTGAACTCGTGAACACCTGGTAATCTCTAAAAAAGGTGTAGTCAAAAGCAAGTAAATTAAAAATATAATAGGAGTACCTGATGTGAATTCGTGAACACTTGCTAATCTCAAAAAAATAGAGGTCAAAAGTAGGTAAATTAAAAATATTACGCGAGTATCTCAACTGAACTCGTAAACACCTGCTAATCTCTTCAAAAGTGAAGCCAAAAGTAGGTAAATTTAAAATATAATGTGAGTAGCTGAAGTGAACTCATGAACTCCTGCTAATTTATGCAAAGGAGAAGTCAAAAGAAGGTAAATTTAAAATATAATGCGGGTACCTCAAGTGAACTCTAGAAAACCTTCTAATCTATCTAAAAGAGAAATCAAAATCTTGTAAATTTAAAATATAACTCGAGTACCTGAAGTGAACTAAGAAACACCTGCTAATCTCAACAAAAGATATGTCAAAAGTAGGTAAATTAAAAATATAACCCCAGTACTTGAAACTCGCAAACACTGCTAATCTCGGTAAATGAGAAATCAAAATCAAGAAAATTTAAAATATAATGTGAATACCTAAAGTTAATTTAAAACCACCTACTAATCTTTGCAAAAGAGAGGTCAAGTATTTGTAAATTTAAAATATAACTCGAATACTTGGAGTCAACTCGCGAAAACATTTTAATTTTTACAAAAGAGAAGTCAAAAGCATGTAATTTTAAAATATAATTAGAGTACCTGAAGTAAACTCGTGAACATTGACAAATCTCTCTAAAAGAGAAGTCGAATGCAAGTATATTTAAAATATAACGTGATTACCTTAAGTGAATTCAGGAACTCATGCTAATCTATGCAAAAAAAGAAGTGAAAAGCCTGTAAATTTAAAATATAAAGTAAGTACCTGAAGTGAACTCGCGAACACCTAATAATCTATACAAAAGAGAAGTCAAAAGTAGGTCAATTTTAAATATAAATCGAGTACCTGAAGTGAACTCACAAACACCTGTTAATAACAACAAAAGAGAAGTCAAAAGCATGTAAATTTAAAATATAATGTGAGTACCAGAAGTGAACTCATAAACACCTGCTAATCTTTGCAAAGCAAAATTAAAAATCAGGTAAATGTAAAATATAACGTGAGTACCTGATATGAACTCACGAATACCTGCTAATCTCTCAAAATGAGAAGTCAAAAGCATGCAAACTTAAAATATAATGCGAGTAGCTGAATAGATCTTGCGAACACCAGCTAATCTCTGCAAAAGAGATGTCAAATATAGATAATTTTAAAATATAGCGCGAGTACCTGAAGTTAACTCAAAAAACCTTCTAATTTCTCCAAAAGATAAGTCAAAAGCATGTAATTTCAAAATATAATGTGAGTATATGAAGTAAACTCACGAACACCTGCTAATCTCTCAAAACTAGATGTCAAAAGCCAGTATATTTAAAATATAACACGACTACCAAAAGTGAATTCACGAAGACTTGTTAATCTCTGTAAAAGAGATGTCAAAAGCAAGTAAATTTAAAATATAATGGGAGTACCCGAAGTGAACTCGCGAACACCTACAAATATATCCAAAATAAGGTCAAAAGTAGGTAAATTTAAAATATAAAGCATGAACCTGAACTGAACTCGTGAACACCTGCTAATCTCTCCAAAAGAGATGTCAAAAACAGGTAAATTTAAAATATAACGCGAGTACCTGAAGTGAACTCGCAAAAAATAAGCTAGTCTCTGAAAAGGATAAGTCAAAATCAGGTAAATTTATAAAATAACATGAGTATCTGAAGTGAACTCGTGGACACCTGCTAATCTCTCCAAGAAGAAGTCAAAAGTAGGTAAATTTAATATATAATACGAGTACCTGAAGTTAACTCGCGAACACCTGCTAATCTCTATAAAAGAAAAGTCAAAAGCAGGAAAATTTAAAATATAACGTGAGTACCTGAAATGAACTCGTGAACACCTGCTAATCTCTCCAAAAGAAAAGTCAAAAGCTGGTAAATTTAAAATATAATGCGAGTACCTGGATTGAACTCGCGAACACCTGCTAATCTCTCCAAAAGAGAAGTGAAAAGTAGGTAAATTTAAAATATAACGCGATTTCCTAAATTGAACTCATGAACACTTACTGATCTCTACAAAGGAGAAGTCAAAAGCAGGTATATTTAAAATATAATGCGAGTACCTGAAGTGAATTCAAAAACACCTGTTAATCTTTGCTAAAGAGAAGTCAAAAGTATGTAAATAAAATATAACGCGAATCCTTGACGTGAACTCGAGAAATCCTTCTAATCTCTCCAAATGGGAAGTCAAAAGTAGGTAAATTTAAAATATTACATGAGTACCTGAAGTTAACTAGCGAACACCTACTAATCTCTATTAACGAAAAGTCAAAGTTAGGTAAATTTAAAATATAATGCGAGTATCGCAAGTAAACTCACTAACACTTGCAAACTCAGCAAAAGTGAAGACAAAATCACTTAAATTTAAAATATAATGTGAGGAGCTGAAGTGAACTCACAAACACCTGCAAATCTTTATTAAATAAGCAAAGACCAAATCTCTCATGATGTAACATTCAGTTGCCTAAAATTCCATCCGTCAATACCTCCTCTCTTTCAAAACCTGCCTATTTTTTTGGTCTTTTCCTAAATCCAGGGCAAATTTTCATTTCATACGCCTGATATCACTGATATCGATCCGTGCTTTTATTTCACCCTTCCCGATTCTACAATCGACATTCCCTCAGCTTCTCTGCCCCTTGTACAGGGCATCGACTTCTCCATTCCCTCAACAGGCAAAAAGCAGAAGCAAAAGGCAATTTCTTCTCCCATACCCTACCTATCGAAAGCGAATTCTTCTTTCGCGCTTCCTTACATCGGCGCCTAACTCTTCATTACCGCCAAAATAGGTCATCTTCTTGCGACCTCTTATCTATGTACCTTCATCTCGATGAATTGATAAAATTGTTAGGGCTTTGTATCTAGGGACCTTCAAGGCTTCACCGATGAAAGGCTTCTTCTCACTCGACTCCCAACTGTACATCAACTTTCGGTATTCCTCCCGTGTTAACTGTTACTTTGGAGCCATACTTGTAGTTCATCTTCTATTCTATCGTCCTCCTTCAAAAACTTCTAAGTTGTCTACCTAAATCACCTAGAGGGGGTGAATAGATGAGTTGTGTGTATTTTTGCGGAATAAAAACTTTAGCGATCTAATCCAAAGAAAATAAACAAGCATTTACAGAAGACACTAAGAATTATAATGTTTCCCAAATCTTGGGTATGTCCACATTCAACTCACTGATCTAGTAATACGGTAGACACAGCTATTCCACTAATCTCAGATCAAAATGATCCTACTACTCGGAACAATGTTCCTACAATCTCGATCCAAAACGGGATCTACACTCGGAAGAAGAAAACTTTCTACAACTCGGAGAATAAATCTCCTACACTAGGAGAATAATCTCCTACATGATTAAAAAGAAATTGTAGAATACAAACAATAATCTTCACAGATCTGAAAATCTCTTCCTAGGTCTTCTTTCTTGGACTTTGCGACATTATCATAAATTGTAGAAGAAGACTCACGGATCGATCTTGTTCTGAGAAACTTTGACTCACACGATCAAGGAGTAGATGGAGAAAGATGAATCCCTTAATCTACGAATTGATCTGGATCGAAAGTAGCCTTGGCGATCTTGAAGAAGAACGACGGCTTCTGTAGATTTGTAAATGTCGGCCGATCCAGAAAACGTTGAATAATACGCTTAGGGTTAGTCATAATAACGGGACCTTTTATAAGATCTCCCTAACAGTAATAATCGCCATTAATGATGGCCACGTGGACTAATCATGTCACCGTATTCAAAATATTTATCTGACAGAACTTAAGAAAATTTTCTGAAAATGGTTCAGCAATTCTCGAGTAAGGAATAAACTACTCGAGTGCTTTAGCTGGCTCTCGAGTGAAAGACTTTGACTACTCGAGAGGAGGCTAGTCTGGAAATTCTTGATGTAGATCTAAATCACTCGAGTGATTAAAGGATCACTCGAGTGCTAGACATACATCTCGAGAGATAAACTTGAGATTCTCGAGAGCTTGGACCTGGAGAAAATTCTGGATGAAAAATCGATCACCCGAGAACTAAACCTTAAGTACTCGAGTACGAGATGAACTACTCGAGTACAACGAAATCCAACTCGAGTGGTCTAAGATTTTTCTCGACAACTATCTTCTGTCACTCGAATTAATCTTCTCAACAACTCAAGTACTCAGCTCGACTACTCGAGTACTTGTCTTAGAGAATTTTCTGAGAGATAAACATGTTCACTCGAGAATGAGAGCAGGTCTACTCGAGTGCTGTACTTGACTTCTCGAGTGCTAGATATAAGCTACTCGAGAACCACTTCCACACTCGAATTACAGACCAGATCAACTCGAGTGCTTCTAAGGCTTCTACTCGAGTACTAAGAGAGCTACTCGAGTACAACACATAGAATTTTCTCAGCTTTATGAAACTTGAGTTCTTCATTCCAAACAGCATCCAGCCTTAATACATTAGTCCATGTGCTTGAACAAAAAGTGTATCCCAATAGAGAGGCTATACATGAGTCAACACCTTGGATCACACAATGAGGAATTACATTGTATGGTCCTATGTTTGTTGACCCACTGTAGACTGACATTGGTCTAAATTTGGCAATAAATCATGCAAACACATAACTTAAATAGGAAATCAAATATAACCTAATTCATCTTAGTTCAAGGGTGACTTCATACAAATCTAGGTTATTGTGAATACAATACCCAACAATCTCCCCCTATATGTAGAAGTCAGAATCGTATACACTAAGGTGAATTATACCAAAATAGAAAGAACTAGATTTTAAAGGTAATCACAGAATAAAATGCAAGAAACTAATAAATAAAGACATAATCATCAAAAGTAAAGATTATATAATTAAAAATTTTATAGATTTCATTCTACATAGATTCAATCCTTAATCTCAAAACATGTAACCATTCCTATCCTTGATATTGTTGTTATTGTTGTTGTTGTTGCATGTCCTTCTCCTGTTGTCTTCTCTGATAACTAAAGGGCTTTGGATAATACCTAGTAGGTCTAGGAGGAGCATTTGGATTGTTCCTCCCACATTATTTATCATATATCCTTCTTTTAGTCAATGATTTCTCATACAATTCCCATTCAGTTGAGCTATAATGAAGGTTCCTACTTTCATTATAGTCCATCACAAGTTTCAATGTATTAATAATCAAAGATTTGGAAGTTGGACTCCAGATTTCAGCAAACTCCTGAGCTTTCCTCTTCTTTGCCTTTGGATTTGGAATAGATCTACTGGCAGAAGCTCCCTCTCTATATTTCCTTCTTTTAGGAATCTGAATTTTTGGTAGATGTTGAGGAATGTGAGATTCCCATATCTGAGTGTAAGATTCTGGAGGTTGAGCTTCCCCTTGAGGCCTAGGAGAGAAGGTAGGCATTTGATTTGGAATCTTATAAGAGTATTCAGATGGTGAGGAATGATGTTAGTATCAGCTTGGAATTCTGGGAAAAATCTAATTATGCAACCACACAGAAGTATCATAAGTGAAACTTCACAGACTGAATTTGAGCTAACACATCTTTATTAATTTCATTCATTTTCTCAGTCCAAAGGTTCTTGACATTTGCATCATACTTTTCAACTTTTTCTTTCACTATGCCCTCCCCCTTTCTGATTTCTACACATAGCTTCTTTATAGCTTCATTATTGAAGGTACCCACCTCTTCACATGTCTTCATGAGGTGCTCTTGGGCCTTCTTTTCCAATTGAATTTGATTATTGGCAAGAGTAACTCCTTGTTCGATGACATGTCCAACACTTGTAATATTGTGATCCAATGCTTGACCACCTATCTTGAAGAGATGGTTCAGCTGATCTGTATTGTGTTGGATCTCAACAAATCCTTGACTCATTTCTTTTTCTAAATCAGAAAATTTATTTTGAACATCTTTCTGAGAATCATCAAAATTCTTTCTTTGTTTTTGCAGCATTTGTTCAATCTTACCAAGAATATCAAAAGTAGCTGGTGCATCAAAAACAGTAGTAGTAGCTGGAGGAAGAGGAGCAGTCCATGGAGGAATTTCTTTTAATACTACTGAGCTCTGAGCTCTTATAGTATTAACAAAAACAACTCTTTCCACACCAGTTAAGGTGGGAAGAGAAAAATCTAATCTCCTTAAAGGAGCTTCAGTCGGTTCTAGAGATGGTTCATTCTCATCTAACAGCAGAATTATCTCTTGATCTTTTTCAGTAGCTGGGAAGAGATCAATGGGTCACTTTACAGATGGTGCATGTGATGGAGGTTGTGTTGGAGTGGCTTCTTTGGTTGGTTCTTCAACATTTTATTGATGGAGGGGAGGTAGAGGCTCATCTGAGCTAAGTTCCTCAATCATTTTATTTATATCTTCAGCAGTGGAGATGATGGTTTATTGCACCTGAGAATCTGATAGAATGTCCACTGGAGTGGATGGAGGGATAGAAGAATCTAGTGATGGTGAATGTATTCTGACTTGCTAACTAGAAGGAGCAGGAGTATAGGACACACTAACTTGTTGCACAAAGGAGGCAGGCTCCCCCTCAACTACTACAAAAAATGTGCCAACAACATGATGGAGAGAGGGAGATGGGGTCCTTTCCTCTAGAGCAGGGTGCTCTTGGGAATTTTCTGCTTGCGCTGGGTTCTTCAATTTCAACTCCTATCTCTGAATGGAGGAAACATAAACTTTCTTCATATGGTGGATGGTAGTGCCTTTGGAGAAGTCAAATACCTGAGGATTAATCTCATGCATCTTTAAGGAGATAATCCTTGCATATGTATGATCCTTAATAATCTCTCTTATCTTATCTAGAATTAGCATACCAACATGAAATCTTTTCCAGCAGATGATGGCTGTCATGATGTCAAATAGATCATTTGTTATGAAGCTGATAGAGCTAGTCCTGTACAAAAGTATTTTTCCAATGATATCCACTAGCAACTTGCTTTATGGGTTGA
This sequence comes from Platanthera zijinensis, assembly GCA_039513925.1. NCBI lineage: Eukaryota > Viridiplantae > Streptophyta > Magnoliopsida > Asparagales > Orchidaceae > Platanthera > Platanthera zijinensis. The sequence continues at coordinate 164,704,723 of CM077084.1, forward strand.
GGTGTGTCCTTCTGATGGAAGTGACTTCTGGTGAATTACCACAGAAATTACAGGTTCTGTCATAATCTTAATTTGTTATGTCATCTTCCGCATCCACTATAGGCATCTAAAGAAGCATTGAAATAGAGGTTTCAGTAAGTTTAAGATTGATGCCCTTGACCTTGGTCTTCAACACTTTTCCATTCCCCTTTACCCTAATGTTCTTGAAAAATTCTTCAACTTCTAAGAAAAGTATCTTGCACGGCTGTTGAAGAACAAAAGTCAGACCCGCTGTATTGAGTAGAATCAAAAGATTTCTGAAATCATCTGATAACTCTGCTATGTCGGCGATGACTAACTCACTGCCCACTCAAATATTTGACGATGGCGCATTTTCCTTCAGTGAAATACGGGATGAAGACGATGGTGACGACGGCGTGCTCTGTTGGAACGGCGGAAGGCGAAAAGTTTTACGAGTGATAGTGGATTTGAATTCGAGTAGATTCTTGAAATCTGATATTTTCTATTTATATAAACCTAGTAAAGAACATTAGGAGTCTAATTAAGCATAAACGTCACTTATATAGCGGTGGAAAGGATGCGGGTTTTGAAATTGAAAGATTTGAAGGAATACAGAATCTGACGGGTCATGTCTCGAGTGGAACTTCAGTACTCGAGTGATGGAATAGAGGTACTCGAGAGGCGGTATGGCAGTACTCGAGGGATATAATTCTACTTCTAGAGAAGATGTTTAGTACTCAAGTGATAGCACTCGAGTGACTTACATAGTTCTCGAGAATTCAGAGAAGTACTCGAGGTTACATATTCCAGTTCTCGAGTAGTCATTCTTTGTCTCGAGAAATGAAGTCCACTAAGAGAAATTTCTAACCTTTTTGACTTGTCCTCGAATTCTGAGCTATGAAATGAGTCAACCTTGTCTATTCCTCTTTGTTGAGCATACCCAATTCAGTTTTGAAGAAACTGAACTAGGTCTCGTCCAGCAGCTTCGTGAATATATCTGCAACTTGCCTATCTGTTGGAACATACTACAAATCTATGTCCCCATGCTCCACATGCTCCCGGATGAAATGGTATCTCAGCTCTATGTGCTTTGTCCGGCTGTGAGAGGCTGTGTTGTTGGATATTGCTAATGCACTAGAAGAGTCGCAAAATAGAGGGATTTCTTTGACTTGCATATTTTAGTCTTCCAGCTGGTTCTTTAGCCAAAGCAATTGTGCACAACAACTGACGGCAGAAATGTATTCAGACTCGATCGTTGAGATTGCAACACAACTTTGCTTTTTTGTACTCTAGGAAATGAGCCCTTTTCCTAGGAATTGGCAAGTCCTTAAGTGCTCTTCCTATCATCTTTGCTATCGGCAGTCAGCGTCTGAAAAACAAATTAGCTCACTATATTTATTTCTTGTGTACTATAAGCCAAGATTCAGTGTACATTTAAGTATCTCAAAATCCGCTTTGCAGCAGCATAGTGAGATTAGTTACAATTTACTTCGAATCTAGCACAGACATATGTAGAGAACATTATGTCTGGTCTACTAGCAGTAAGGTAAAGCAAAGATCCAACTATGCTTCTCTACTTAGTTTCATCAAAAGGTTTCGCTTTCTTATCCTGGTACAGAGATGTAGCTGAACCAATTGGAGTCCTCATAGAGGTTGCATTCTCCATTCTGAATTTGTTAATCAACTCCTTGGTGAACTTAGTCTGCGAGATGAAAATTCCATCTTCAGATTATTTCACCTGAAGTCCTTAAAAATACTTGAGCTCACACATACTGCTCATTTCAAACATCTCTTTCATAACATTAAAAAACTTCTTGCAGAGGTTGTCATTTGTAGAGCTAAAAATAATGTTGTCGACATAGATTTGCACTAGCAAAATCTTGCCTTTTATTTCCCTAAGAAATAATGTCTTATCTATCTTTCCCCTTGTGAACTTGTTCTCAAGAAGAAAGATAGACATTATCTCATACCAAGCTCGTGGAGCTTGTTTCAAACCATATAAAGCTTTAGATAAAAGATAAACATAATTAGGAAATGTAGAATCAACGAAACCTTGGGTTTTTTCCACACACACTTCTTCTTTTATGTCACCATTAAGGAATACGGACTTTATATCCATTTGATAGACGGTGAAGCCCTTAAGTGGAGCATGCGCTAAGAACAAGCTGATTGCCTCGAGCCTTGCAACTGGAGCATTTGTCTGTGTAATAACCCGACCCGTTAAATAACATATAATAGAAGGTCCGGTCGGGGCCCCACATTATATGCCACAAACGGACGGCGAGGTCACAGGTTAATACAAAAATACCACACATCCTAACTCAGAGCATTCTAGTGGAAGTTTACAAGTTGCACGAACTAAAACCATGAATGTCCACTACAATATAAATAACTCATTTATATACAAGACCAGGAATGTAAACAAGCACACTGCTCACATCCTTAAGGCCTTACAAGTTTATCTTTACAAACATACGACTTCTTACATCGGCACGAAAGCCGGACACACATGAAATCGAAAGCGTCGCACGGCCTTCGAGGGCCTAACAGTAACAGCAAGGGCTTCAGCCCACTCAATCCATTTAAGCATTTACAATGGAAGCACCTGCATATAGACATCTGAAAGTGAAGGGATAGATACTACTCTAGAGGGGGGGTGAATAGAGTTATCAAATTTTGCACAGACAAAACTTAATAGTCTACCCAACTCCCTTGGAGTGAAGTGCGGAATGAAAAGATTATAGATATTGATTTAACCTTAAAGCCTAACACAAGTGATGTGCACAAACTCAAGCTAACTGTAATTACAGTTAAGGCTTGGAAAACCTAATCAGCAACTAGCAACCTAGTTATATCTAATCACAGCCCCAATGCAGGAATTAAATAATGGAATCCAGACGACACAAGGAAATTTATAGTGGTTCCCCAAACAACTTGGGTACGTCCACTCTTCTACCCACACGGTAGGAATCCACTCAGGTTTTTGATCAGGTGCCCTGCCACCAACAGGATCTGCTTCAGGTAGATCCAGAAACCCTTTAGACTTTTGATCAGGTGTCTAAAAACCAAGCACAGGTTTTTGATCAGGTGCCTTGCCACCAAGGGATACTTTTGAAGGGAGTAATAACCCTGTACAGGAGGGGGAAGAAGGTTAAGATGTCTTCTCTATTTTACAAAGATTAGAGAAGCACAAAAACTTGCACTGAGCTAGAATGCTCTAAAGAATCAAGGCTCCCCCTGGCTCAAAGATGTCCAGGTGAAGTCTTGCTTCAGTGCAGAAAACTCTTCAGAAAGTTCTGAAGGAAAAGCTACAGGAAGAAAGAAAATAATAAAATCAAAGATCTTCAAGCAGCTATCTTCTTCTTCTTCTTCAAAGGAACTCTGAGTTTGAACTTCCTGAAAGCAGGAGAACTCAGGTGAAGAAGAGATGAAGATCTTAACACTTCTCAGTTAGATGGAAATTGCTAAGAGCAGAAAGCTTTTCTTGATGAAGGCTTGAGAGCTTGAATGAACAACTGGTTAGCTATTAGCTAGCTTGAATCCTTCTTCAAAGGGTCCTTTTTATAATCATCAGCAAGCAACGGCTCTCTTCCATTTGAATTATTTGTCTTCTTCTGAGCCTTGAGACCTGGGCTGTAAATATCAAGAAGACAGAAACAACTCTGCAGCAAAACATTCTATAAAAGGAATAAACCTCTTTCTAAGAAGCTGCAGGCTTAAATCAAATAACAGAAGGACTAAATAAAGTCACATCAGAAATAATCTCTTTATAGCAAAAAGAAGACTTTTCAGTCTAACGGCTATAAAGGGCTGACAATAGATAAAGTAATTTATAATGACAGCTAATAAGACAAACAACTTTATCTTAAAAAGATTTGACTCAGGCAAAAGAGATGGAGCAAATATTGCCTGGTAATTTTATCATACAGCTTAAAATAATGTGCCAGAAAATGTATTAATTAATTAAATATACTAAATAAATACAAAATACAAAGGCAGACAGAAAACGTCGAACGACCCTCGAAGATCGTCGAACGACGCACGGAGATCGTCGAACTATCGGGCAGATAGTCGAACGATCCAGATAGTCGACCTATTGAAGAAGATAGTCGAACTACCCCGGCTGATAGTCGAACTATCAGAGCAGATAGTCGAACTATCAGATAGTCGATCTATCTAGGACAGATAGTCGAACTATCAAGCGCACAGAGATAGTCGACCTATCAAGCAGATAGTCGACCTACCTCAGAAAACAGATAGTCGAACTATCAACAGATAGTCAAACTATCAAAACAAACCAGATAGTCGATCTATCAGCAGATAGTCGAACTATCAGATAGTCGAACTATCAGGACAGATAGTCGAACTATCAAAACAAACCAGATAGTCGATCTATCAGCAGATAGTCGAACTATCAGATAGTCGAACTATCAGGACAGATAGTCGAACTATCAAAACAAACCAGATAGTCGATCTATCAGCAGATAGTCGAACTATCAGATAGTCGAACTATCAGGACAGATAGTCGAACTATCAAAACAAACCAGATAGTCGATCTTTCAGCAGATAGTCGAACTATCAGATAGTCGAACTATCAGGATAGATAGTCGAACTATCAAAGACAATAGATAGTCGAACTATCAACAGATAGTCGAACTATCAAGACGAAACAGATAGTCGACCTATCAACATATAGTCGAACTATCAGATAGTTGATTTATCAGTACAGATAGTCGAACTACCTCGCCAAGCAGATAGTCGAGCTATCAACAGATAGTCGAACTATCAACGCAAAACAGATAGTCGACCTATCAACAGATAGTCGAACTATCAACGCAGATAAAGCGTCGACCAACTGATAGACGATCGTCGATCAGCCGATAGACGATAGTCGAGCGGCGTTCGACTATAGTCGAACGAAAAACTACATAACCAAATTCTCAATCTAGAAAAGTGAGGACTCTACAGCTAGACTCCTAACCATTGACCATAGATATTTCTTGGGTCAAGGGGCACAAAGGAGAGGACTAAACTCAAATCAAAACTAGGGTACCAACAATCTCCCCCTATTTGAGTTAAGTCTCTCAACATCTAAAACATAAAGCTAGTTAAAGAGCAATAAAATAATACAGTAAAGAGTTAACAATTAACTAGCAGATTATCAAACAGATAAACAAATATAGCACAACAGTTAATCAAACTATGGATCAACAGAGTCAGGCTTAGCTACAGAAGAGCTAGAAACAAAAGAGATTTTCCTTAAAGGATCATCAGATTCTTTCTTTGACAGTTTCAGGTCCTGTGCACCAATGATCTTCAGTTCTGTAGCTCTTGGGACTACTGCTTCAGGATGCTTTTCCATATATTTTGATGGATCAAAAATCTCAGGATTAACCTGGAACTTTTCAAACTCTTTCTTTTTGTAAGCAGACATGGTAGTTAGACCAGTCGTATCTTTTCCTTCTGCTCTAGCTTTTCTTATTTGAGCTGCTCCAACTAGTTCTTGAAAGCGAGCCATCCTAAAGTTAGGATCAAGCTCAGGATTTTCATAAACAGGCTCAGGAGAAGCAGCATCAGCTATTTTATCTTGAATAACTAGATAAGACATTAGAGTATACTTAGCAAAAGATTCTTGCTAGATATCATAAAATAAAGTAAACTATTTACCTTTTGAGACAGTTTCCTCAGACTGAACTGGTGTTGGAGATGGAATTCTTTTCTTTGGAGAAGGAGGTGGGGAAAAGGTTGGTCTTTGAACCACAGCCTCCTTCATTTGTCTTTGAGAGCCAGAAAACGATTTGCCTTGCGAGCTTTGATAACCTTGTCTTGGCTGGGGCTGAAAAGAAGCAGATCTTCCAGAAGAGGCAGCAGGATTAGCTGATAGGTTCCCAGAGGCTCCTGCACCTGGAGGAGGAGGAGGACCTCTGGGAGTCCATCTTGAGACAGGACTATCATACCTCTTAGTTCTTTTTCTTTCTTTCTGCTGATTCTTTGAAAACCACATCCAGTGCTGAAATTCCTTGGATTTAGGGTCAATGCCCTTCAAAATATAATAGGGAGTATCATTATCCTTACTGGGAGGTGGAGGAGGAGCAGCTTTTCTCTTCTTTGAGGAAGCTTTCTTTCTCTTTGACTTCTCAGAAACATCAGAATCATCTTCATCATCAGAATGAGATGAGGGAGGATTTTCATAAGGATCATAGGCTTCTGAAACAGCCTTTTCTTTAAGCTTAAGAGCAGATTTTTCTCTTTCCTCTTCCATGGCATCCAGAGCCAGAAGGGAATCTAAGTCCAACCCTGGTGAGTCATCCCAGATGGTTGACTTTTCAATTTGCAGATCTTTTTCTTTCTCTTTTAAAGATTGTACTCTTAAATCCCAGGCAGCTCTTGCTTGAGCTTCTTCCAAATTTAGAACAGGAGAGTCATCCTTGACTTTATCTTGACTCTCAGATTCATCCTCTCTATCATCTAAAAAAGATTCCAATTCAGGATCTACTTGAGTATCAGGAACACTTGGATCAGCTTCAGAAACAACTGCTACGATCTGAGCAGCTAAATCTTCTCTAATAACATCTGTAGAATTATGAATACAGATCTGCTAAATAAACAGAAATCATTCCTTCCAGGAATTCACAAACTAACAAATTAATCGACTCATCAACAAAACGGATGAAAGAGTTACCTTCATACTTGACCATCTCCCATGATTCATTCAGATATGAAGTTATAATTCCTTCTAGGAATCTAGCAATCACAGGAGTGGTAAGATCTTCTAAGCAGACTTTAACTGCAATTTCAGATAGCAAGATTCCATCTGCTATTTCCTTATCAGACAAAACTGGAACTATTTCTTTCTCAGCTGGAGCTATTTCTTCCTCAGCTGGAGCTATTTCTTCCTCAGCTGGAGCTATTTCTTCCAGGGCTGTCATGACTGTATCTTTTATAGCTGGAGGGGAGGCAGGATGGTCTGAGGCATCTTCATGGAACATCTCCCCCTGCCTGATTTCAGTGGATACTGAAACCAGGCCCCTTGAGAAAAATGGCTCAGCAGATTTTGAAAGGGATTTGATGGAGGCAGATAAGATATCAATGGAGGCTGCAAGGGGAGCGATTGCCTCTTCAATCATGGTTTTGATTGAGGGGGTAATCAACTCCACAATGCGGGAGATGAATTCAGGAGAGATCTCAAGAGATGAAGGATGTGAAGTGGATGGAGCTGCAGCAGATATGGTAGTAGTGCTGGGATGAGAAATGGTGTGGACAGGGGATCGCGCAGGAGATGGAGCAGGAGAGTTAATTGGGGAATTAACTGGGGAATGAACGGGAGATAACGGAGGAGTAGGAATTCTCTCTGATCCTAACAGATCAAAGCTAGGAGCAGATATCCTAGCCAGATGAGCAGGTAGAGGAGAAGCTGGAGGGGAAAGAGGAACAACCGTAGTTGTTTCTGGAGCAGAAGAGGAAGAAGGTCGTACCTCAGCTGAAGTTGATGGTACTTCAACTGAGGCAGACAGCAAAGCAGAGGAGGAGGAGGGAAGAGCTGAGCCAGCTTCAACATGGTGAGGAGTGACTGATTCAGTCCTGGTGTCCTCAGATGTTGTTGGAGCAGGTTTCACAAAAGTTCTCTTCCACTTAGAGAACAGGTTGGGATCCATCTTCTTGCTCGCATTGATTGTTGTTGCTGTTGAACTCAGCAGCTGGGGGAATTTTTCCTTAAGGAAGATTCCAATGACCCTTCCTAGGGTGACTTCCTTCTTACCAGTCTTTTTCCTTATTAAATCAAACACAACTGCTGCCCAATCGATCCTTTTTCGATTAACAATCGCACACATCAGTGCTAATTGCTGCCTTGTTATATTATCGTGAGCAGAGTGCTTACCCAGGAGCACTTTTCCTACTAACTCAGCCAGAAACTTGATCTTGAAAGGAAAATTCACTTTGAGCAGCTTCGTGGGAATGCCCTCAGCATGTCCCAGCTCAACTAGCATTCTTCCGAATTCCTGAGCATCTTGCTCATAATCCTCGTCACCATTAACTAATCCAAAAACATCAGATAGAACGGCCGGAGTCAGGATTACCTCTTCTCTGCCGATGGTACCAGTCATCGATTCGTCTGTGGAAGACGACGTGAAAGCCCATTCTTTGATTTCTGTGATGTTTATCTTAATCCTTGCAGACATTAACTTCTCTAATCCCTGATCCCTGCATAGCTGTAGAACTTCTACGATTCCTGCATCGCAGCTGCTGAACGCGTCGAAATCCACGCTAAATCCTGCATCAAACTTCACGACGGCTAGAACTGCTGGGGAAACCGCCATTGATTCGCTGGAGAAAGCTCGAGAAAGCTGCAGATAACGAAGAAGACGAAACGCCCGGAAATCGCAAGCGGGAAAGCAGAATGCGAAAGGGCACGCTCCGTCGACGATAAAACACAAGATCTTTTAACCTAGGTCGACTATCGGCTTTATATTAGACCGGGAATAGTCGATCTATTAAAAAGATACTTGACCCGATAGTCGAACGGCCGTTCGACGATCGGCTCAGAAGCAGAGTAGTCGAACCATCGTTCGGCTATTTCTGGCTTCACAAGCAACAAGCTGTCGTCGTTCAGAGATCGACGATGAGCTCAACCTATTCGACGATGGTCGAACGTCGATCGACGATCTTCAAACAGATAAGCTATCATTAACCAGAGGTCGACGATAGGATTAATCCGTTCGACGATCTTCAAGCAGATTTCAACATAGGCAGATATAGTCACACTTAGTCTCGTCCATTAATCATGCCTAATTGAACTAAAAAGAACAGATTCTTCTGTTCATCTAAAGGCTTGGTGAATATATCACCTCTCTGAAACTCAGTGGATATGAACTCAAGACAGATCTTGTTCTTTTCCACACAATCTCTCAGGAAATGGTGCCTAATCTCAATGTGCTTCGTTCTAGAGTGGTGCACTGGATTTTGTGCAATAGAAATGGCACTGGTACTATCACACATGATCTTGGTGTTCTTTTGTGAGTAACCATAATCCACAAGCTGGTTTTGAATCCACAGGATCTGTGAACAACAACTGGCAGCTGCTATATATTCAGCCTCTGCAGTTGAAGTTGAGACAGAAGCCTGCTTCTTACAGAACCAAGAGATTAATCTCTCTCCCAGGAACTGGCAAGTTCCTGAGGTGCTCTTCCTGTCAACTCTGCAACCAGCATAATCAGAATCAGAATATCCAATTAATTCAAATTCTGACTCAGCTGGGTACCAAAGTCCTAGATCTGGACATCCCTTCAGGTATCTCAGGATTCTCTTTAGAAGAATCAGATGAGATTCCTTGGGGTTGACCTGGAATCTAGCACAAAGGCATGTAGCAAACATTATATCTGGCCTACTTGCAGTTAGATATAATAGGGAACCAACAATGGCCCTATAATTCTTTTGATCAACTGGCTTGCCGTGATCATCAGAATCAATAACTACATTAGTAGCCATGGGTGTAGGCATTGCTGAAGCATCAGCCATCCCAAATTTCTTTACCAATTCCTTGGCATATTTGGATTGGGAGATGAAGATACCATCAACATCTTGCTTAACTTGGAGACCAAGAAAGTAAGACAGCACACCCATGCTACTCATCTCAAACTTAGAGTGCATCAGGTCAGAGAACCTTTTGCAAAGTTTGGGATCAGTGGAGCCAAAAATAATATCATCTACATACACCTGAACTAACAGGATTGTGTCCTTGTGATGCTTGACGAAAAGGGTTCTATCAACTACTCCCCTAGTAAAGTTGTGCTCTAACAGGAAACTAGCTAAGGTCTCATACCAGGCCCTAGGAGCTTGCTTTAGTCCATAAAGAGCTTTCTGCAACTTAAACACATGAGAAGGCTGAGTTGAAGAAACAAACCCTGGTGGTTGTTCAACAAACACCTCTTCCTTAAGCTCACCATTTAGGAATGCACTTTTGACATCCATTTGGAACACCTTAAACTTCATGAAGGCTGCATAGGCCAAGAAGATCCTTATTGCTTCTAGCCTTGCAACAGGAGCAAAGGTTTGGTCATAGTCTATACCTTCCTCCTGTCTGTAGCCCTGAGCTACAAGCCTAGCTTTATTCCTTATTATAATTCCATTTGCATCTAACTTGTTTCTATACACCCACTTGGTGCTTATGATCAGTTGGCCTTTAGGTCTTGGAACCAAAGTCCAAACTTTACATCTCTCAAACTGATTGAGCTCCTCTTGCATTGCAATGATCCAGTGGGGATCTAGCTCTGCATCTTTAAAGGTGAGGGGCTCAACCTATGAGAGGAAACAAGCATGCATCACATCCTGTCTTAATTGGTGTCTTGTTTGCACACCAGCTGATATGTCTCCAATCACTTGAGATGTGGGGTGATCTCTAAGTGTGACAATATCAGCAGGTGGGATGTGATCTTCAGCAACAGTTGGGATTAATTCCTCAGGAGGAATTTGATCTACTGTTGGTGGTATAACAACAGCTTCAACAGCTTCAGCAATGTCTTCATCACTGTCTGATTCAGTGATCTGAAGAGTTGATAGTTGGAGAATTTCTTGAGGGGCATCAGGTACCTGCAAAGAACTGGAGGAAGGAGAATTTTCCTTCTCCTTGTAAAACATCTGAGACTCATCAAAAGTCACATGCACAGATTCTTCTATCTTACAGGTAGACTTGTTATAAACCCTATAAGCTTTGCTTACTTGGGAATATCCAAGCATGATTCCCATTGAAGCTTTTGCTTCAAATTTTCTAATATATTCTTTATTATTATTATGAATATAAACAATACAGCCAAAAACTCTAAAGTAATTAATTTTTGGTTTCTTTCCTTTAAGCAACTCATAAGGAGTTTTACACTTAAGTTTGTGTATCAAACTTCTATTCAAGACATAGTTGGCTGTACTAACAGCTTCTGCCCAATAGGATAGAGGCATGTTAGCATCTGCCAACAATGTACTAGCAGCTTCAATGAGGGTTCTATTCTTCCTTTCAACTACCCCATTTTGTTGAGGAGTTCTAGGAGCTGAGAAGCTGTGTTTGATACCTTCTCTCTCACAGAATTCTTGCATGAGAAGAGAGTCAAACTCAGTACCATGATCACTTCTGATCAAGGCCATATGAGTAGAGTACTCAGTCTGCACACATAATAGAAAGTCTGTAAGGGCTTTGAAGTTATCAGACTTAGTTCTCAAAGAGAAAACCCAACTGAACCTAGAGAAGTCATCTACAATTACTAATGTGTAATACTTCCCTCCTAAACTCTGTACATTTATTGGGCCAAAAAGGTCCAAATGTAATAAATACAGGATTCTAGGAGAATCACTTTTATTTACAGATTTAAAAGAATTCTTGGTTTGCTTGCCTAGCTGACAAGCCTTGCATAGGCTCTCCTTCTTGTAGGGGCAAGAAGGTAAACCTCTAACAAGGTTGTGCTTAGATAACCTAGATATATTTTTAAGGTTTACATGACTAAGCCTTTTATGCCATAGGGAATTATTATTAAGGGTTACTTCATTAAACAGGCAGATTTCAGAATGAGATGAATTGAAATCTACTAAATAAATGTTACCTATTCTAATACCTACTAAAACAACATTATTATTTAAAGTAATGTTGCAAGAGAAATTAGAAAATGAAACCTGGTAGCCAGCATCACATAGCTGGCTGACTGAAATCAGATTATGCTTCAGTCCATTGACATAAGCAACTCTCTTGAAAGTAACTGCTCCAATTGTGATCTTGCCATAGCCTTCTGTCTGACCACAGCTGGAGTCTCCAAAGATAACCTTTGGGCCGAGCTTAGCTTTGAACTTTGACAGTAGATCTTTATTTCCTGTCATATGCTTAGAGCATCCACTATCCAAATACCACTTATTTTGAGTGATTGGATAGGCCTTCACCTGCAAGACAATTATTTAGACAGAGTGGACCCAGGTAACCTTGGGTCCCTTGTTTTTCACATAAGAAAAACTGGAAATATATGAGAATGCAGGCTGAGGGTGATAACCTAGTGGGTGAGATCTCCTAGGTGGGATTCTCCATGCAGATGATGGGTCAACAAACCTAGGTTTTCTATTCTCATTTAGGTTTCTATGGAATTGATTATGATTTTGAAAATCATATTGAAATCGTCGATCGACGTTCGACGATGGGCGCTCAGATCGTCGAGCTTCGTTCGACCATGGAGCTTCCGATCGTCGAGCGGCGTTCGACGCTCTTTGCATTTCTTTAAAGAACTTCTTTCTCTTTTCTCTCTTAGCTTTATTTAAGGTTTTATTAACCAGATTTACTTGCTCAGTGTTCTTCTTTCCACTAGCTGAAATGAAGTTCACTGGAGTTGAAAGATTATTTTTAAGAAGGACTGGGGGTTCACTGGGAGAAGCTCCTAAGCCTAGTTTATCATTACCTGACCTAGTGTTAGTCATGCTGGTAATTTCTAACAACTTAAGGCTTCTACCATTAAGGGATTCTTCTAATCTCTTAGACTTAGCTAACTCTATTTTAAGAAATTTAACTTCTTCACTACAAGTAGTGAGTTCTTCCTTTAACCTAACATTTTCAGAGGCTATTGATTCTGAGTCAGCTAACCTATTTCTAAGTTCTTTTATTTCCTTTTCTGAGCTAATTAAATCTAAACATAAAGATTTAAATTCTAATTTAAATTCTTCTGAAGTAAAATCATAAGAAGAAAGTACCTCATCTTCTGTAGGCATCTCTTCATCAGAATCAGAACTCTCTGCAGTAGAGTGATTGCTGCAGGTATCTATTGCCATTAGGCAAACTTCTTTTGCCTTCTTCTCTTCCTCATCTTCACTGGAGCTTGATGAGGAGGATTCTTCATCAGAATCACTCCAGGTTTCAGCAATGAAACCTCTCTCCTTCTTCTTGTTTTTGTAGGAGGATGGCTTGGAGTGCTTCCTGTGTTGTTCTTTTTCTTTTCTCTTTTCTTTGTTCTTCTCCTCTGGACATTCTGGCAAGATATGTCCAGGCTTCCTGCATCCATAACAAATAATTTCTTTAGCAGGAGAGCGATCATACCTTGGTTTGTCTTCATAGCGTGAAGACTTCTTTCTGAACTCCTTTCTTCCCATCTTGAGAAATCTTTTGGCAAACAATGCCATAAGTTCCTCATTAGATTGGCTGCCTTCAGAAACATCTGCAACCTTAAGAGCTAGAGATTGCTCTTTTCTTGTTGGAGTGGGGGTCTTGGCTTCAGCTTCTGCTTCTCTGGTCTTCAGCACTTGCTCAAAAGACTTGAGCTTGCCGAGGAGAGCTTCAGTTGAGATCTCATTAGTACTTCTGGCTTCCTTGATGGGCCAGATTCTTAGATCCCATGTGCTAGGAAAGCACATAAGAATCTTATCATTGACCTCTGTCAATGATATGTCCTTGTCCAGGGTCCTCAGCTCATTGATGATTGAGCTGAGCCTGGTGTACATAGCTTCAACTGATTCAGCATCAGTTTTCTTGAAGTTCTCATACTGTGAGATCAGGTTGGACCTTCTGTCCTTCCTTTCATCAGCTGAACCAGCTACAATCTGGTTCAGTGTGTCCCACATGGCCTTTGCTGAGGAGCAGTCAGCCACCTTCTAGAACACCTCGTCAGACATTGTCTGAGCCAGTATGTTCATTGCCTTGGCATCTGCAATTTTGGCCTTCTTGTATTCATCATTGTAGTATGGAGGAGGCACTGCACTCATATCAGATGATGAGGCAGTGGCAGCAGCAGGTGCTCTTGGGGGACCTGACAAAATAGAAGGAAAGATGCTTTCATCAATAGAGTTCATATATAATTTAATCCTTGCCTTCCAGATACCAAACTTAGCTAAGTTGCATGCTGGAGGTCTGGTGCTAGAATAATCCTTGGACTGGGCCATGATAGTGAATATCTATAAGCTCTTGGTATCTATCAGGATCTTGTGACTTAGGTGTTAGCCTATACAGTCAGTCAACCTCCCTCTGATACCAATTGAAAGTGAAGGGATAGATACTACTCTAGAGGGGGGGTGAATAGAGTTATCAAATTTTGCACAGACAAAACTTAATAGTCTACCCAACTCCCTTGGAGTGAAGTGCAGAATGAAAAGATTATAGATATTGATTTAACCTTAAAGCCTAATACAAGTGATGTGCACAAACTCAAGCTAACTGTAATTACAGTTAAGGCTTGGAAAACCTAATCAGCAACTAGCAACCTAGTTATATCTAATCACAGCCATAATGCAGGAATTAAACAATGGAATCCAGACGACACAAGGAAATTTATAGTGGTTCCCCAAACAACTTGGGTACGTCCACTCTTCTACCCACACGGTAGGAATCCACTCAGGTTTTTGATCAGGTGCCCTGCCACCAACAGGATCTGCTTCAGGTAGATCCAGAAACCCTTTAGACTTTTGATCAGGTGTCTAAAAACCAAGCACAGGTTTTTGATCAGGTGCCCTGCCACCAAGGGATACTTTTGAAGGCAGTAATAACCCTGTACAGGAGGGGGAAGAAGGTTAAGATGTCTTCTCTATTTTACAAAGATTAGAGAAGCACAAAAACTTGCACTGAGCTAGAATGCTCTAAAGAATCAAGGCTCCCCCTGGCTCAAAGATGTCCAGGTGAAGTCTTGCTTCAGTGCAGAAAACTCTTCAGAAAGTTCTGAAGGAAAAGCTACAGGAAGAAAGAAAATAATAAAATCAAAGATCTTCAAGCAGCTATCTTCTTCTTCTTCTTCAAAGGAACTCTGAGTTTGAACTTCTTGAAAGCAGGAGAACTCAGGTGAAGAAGAGATGAAGATCTTAACACTTCTCAGTTAGATGGAAATTGCTGAGAGCAGAAAGCTTTTTCTTGATGAAGGCTTGAGAGCTTGAATGAACAACTGGTTAGCTATTAGCTAGCTTGAATCCTTCTTCAAAGGGTCCTTTTTATAATCATCAGCAAGCAACGGCTCTCTTCCATTTGAATTATTTGTCTTCTTCTGAGCCTTGAGACCTGGGCTGTAAATATCAAGAAGACAGAAACAACTCTGCAGCAAAACATTCTATAAAAGGAATAAACCTCTTTCTAAGAAGCTGCAGGCTTAAATCAAATAACAGAAGGACTAAATAAAGTCACATCAGAAATAATCTCTTTATAGCAAAAAGAAGACTTTTCAGTCTAACGGCTATAAAGGGCTGACAATAGATAAAGTAATTTATAATGACAGCTAATAAGACAAACAACTTTATCTTAAAAAGATTTGACTCAGGCAAAAGAGATGGAGCAAATATTGCCTGGTAATTTTATCATACAGCTTAAAATAATGTGCCAGAAAATGTATTAATTAATTAAATATACTAAATAAATACAAAATACAAAGGCAGACAGAAAACGTCGAACGACCCTCGAAGATCGTCGAACGACGCACGGAGATCGTCGAACTATCGGGCAGATAGTCGAACGATCCAGATAGTCGACCTATTGAAGAAGATAGTCGAACTACCCCGGCTGATAGTCGAACTATCAGAGCAGATAGTCGAACTATCAGATAGTCGTTCTATCTAGGACAGATAGTCGAACTATCAAGCGCACAGAGATAGTCGACCTATCAAGCAGATAGTCGACCTACCTCAGAAAACAGATAGTTGAACTATCAACAGATAGTCGAACTATCAAAACAAACCAGATAGTCGATCTATCAGCAGATAGTCGAACTATCAGATAGTCGAACTATCAGGACAGATAGTCAAACTATCAAAACAAACCAGATAGTCGATCTATCAGCAGATAGTCGAACTATCAGATAGTCGAGCTATCAGGACAGATAGTCGAACTATCAAAACAAACCAGATAGTCGATCTATCAGCAGATAGTCGAACTATCAGATAGTCGAACTATCAGGACAGATAGTCGAACTATCAAAACAAACCAGATAGTCGATCTATCAGCAGATAGTCGAACTATCAGATAGTCGAACTATCAGGACAGATAGTCGAACTATCAAAGACAACAGATAGTCGAACTATCAACAGATAGTCGAACTATCAAGACGAAACAGATAGTCGACCTATCAACATATAGTCGAACTATCAGATAGTCGATTTATCAGAATAGATAGTCGAACTACCTCGCCAAGCAGATAGTCGAGCTATCAACAGATAGTCGAACTATCAACGCAAAACAGATAGTCGACCTATCAACAGATAGTCGAACTATCAACGCAGACAAAGCGTCGACCAACTGATAGACGATCGTCGATCAGCCGATAGACGATAGTCGAGCGGCGTTCGACTATAGTCGAACGAAAAACTACTTAACCAAATTCTCAATCTGGAAAAGTGAGGACTTTATAGCTAGACTCCTAACCATTGACCATAGATATTTCTTGGGTCAAGGGGCACAAAGGAGAGGACTAAACTCAAATCAAAACTAGGGTACCAACAACATCCACCCCATGGGTGACAAACAAAGCAACAGTCAGCATTCAGTTGACCAATTATAACGACCCTACCCTCTTCCCGGGGTAGTGGTTCCTTCCATGCATGTATTCCAATCTCAACACACATATACAATCCACACTTTCACCACAAATGCTGGCCTTCTTGCCAGACGTTCTGTGCACTAAGGGCACACTTACGGTGTGCCAATCTCCTCATTGTTCTACCACCGGTTCGAGGTGTTTACTTGTTGGTCGGGCATAAGCTTCAAAACCCCTGTTGAAGACCTAACGCACTCATCCACTCAGAGGCACGCACCTCATAACAAACTGTGAGCAATATCAGTCGACCTACCCTCGTAGTGTAAAAAGACTAGGGAAATCGCCCCGCTGCATTGCTACCAATCGACCGCTCACCCAATCCTACCACCAAACTTGTTGGGTGGCACACCCACTAAGAGGTTCTAAACTTGTTGGCTATAGGAATCAGCCGCCAAACCCCTGTTGGAGGCCTCTCGTACCCACCCACTCAAAGGTGTTCGCTTACAACAATCCGATCAATGAACTTGGTGGGTGCCCTACCCACTCAGAGGTTCTCACATTCCTTCTCAACACTGGTACATAGTGCCGCTTTCCATTCCATCAATACAGCTCGTGCCGAGCATACAACCAAAGGATATGTACAAAGCTTCTCACCCTCACAATCGTCCTCACCATCTATGTAAGGTAACCGATGTATACATAGAGTCTTCTCCGGTTCGCAGCATCACCAATCCAGACATCCATCTAGATGGGCTTCACACAACATGCCTGTGTCGTACTACACATTTACTGGTCTAGATGCAGACTCAACCGCCGGAATCACTTACGCTCTTCCATCTTTTGATGGAGGATTCAACAGATATACATGCATATAGAAAGGGCTTCACCTACCCAAAGAAAGAAAGACCGTTACCCTTGACAATCCCTTCGGAGCCGCCGGAATGAAAGCACCGCAGCGGACATGCCTTCGCAACCCTTAACTCGGCTCTCGATTCGGACTGCTGAAGCTCCACCAGCGGTCGGAAAGCTTCCCCTTCTTCCTTCCTTGCTCTCCTCTCTCTCTCTTCACTTAGAAAGAGAATGGCCAATTTGAGAATGAGATATTCATCTCCATTCTCGGCCTTATAAGAGAAGGGATGATCTTGGACAACAAGATCCAAATAGAAGGGAACAAACGACCTCGATTGCTTGGAAAAGGATCTAAACAGAGCTGACACGACATGTGACACGCCCGTGTCACAAGCTGTGTACCTTGAGCAGCTACAGAACTGACTCAATCTGGAACAGAACACGGGCTACAGCATGCCCGTATCACTCTCTAACATGCCCGTGTCAACCAGTACACAGCCGTGTGGATGGTTGTGTCACCTCTGGAACACATGGCTGAAACACCCGATAAGGACACGACTAAGGCACACGACCGTGTCCTAGGCCGTGTGCTCAACATGCCCCTGTGATACGCCCGTGTCACAGGCCATATACCACACTCAATACCACTCAATGCCACTCCACTCAACGCTACTCAACGCCACCCCACTCAACGCCGCCCGACCAGGACATGCCCTGGGACATGCCCGTGTCCTAGGCCGTGTGCACCGGATACGCCCTTGGACACGCACGTGTCCCAGGCCATGTCACCCAGCCTGAACCCATTTTGGGACTTAGGGTTTTTGGGTTGTTACAATCCTCCCCTCCTTATAGAAATTTTGTCCCGAAATTTAGCGCAACGATAATGGTAACACAATAATACAATCGATGCACTATTGACCAAATGATCCGGGGTTTCTCTCCCCATGTTCTAGCACCAACAAAAGTGTTTTCACAAACACACATACATACAATATACAAAGGACAACAAAAAAGCAATAAAGTGCACCCTCCAATTTATTTCCGCTCATCTGAGTCTCTAAGCAGCTTCTTGACAGCCTCTTGAAAATCCAGGTTAAACACTCGAGGCTGTTGCACTTCATTATATGAGCTTTGCGGCTCCTGCGCTCCGAGATTATACACTCGCGGTTGCGCCCGGGATGCAGATGATTCCGTCGCTGCCTTACCCTTTTCCTTATAGGACGCACCTGTCTTTTGCTCACTCTTTGACAGGCCTTTCCAACAGTAACGGGCTATATGCCCCTGCTTCCCACAAATGAAACAGGTACACGGCTCAACACGTCCTTGACCAAACATCGTGCCCGAAGTAACATCTGAAGATGTTTGTTCAGTAGGCTTGAACCTCTTATTATCTCGTTTCCTAAACTCTGACTGTTCGGACAGGGGGACTTTGAACTCCGACTTGTCCGCCGAAAAGTTCTTCTTATTGTATTCTCGTTTCAAATCTTTTTCCAGCACACAGGCTGTATTTTCTAAAGCTTGGAAGCCTTGGTTCACTGAACTCGGAAGCGCCAATCTCAACTCATCGTGGAGTCCCTCATAGAATCTGTTAGTCTTATGCGCTTCTTTCGTAAAATTTGACCCCGCATAACGTTCCAGCATGGTAAATTCATGCAGGTAGTCATCCACAGTCTTCTCACCCTGCACCAGACGTTGGAATTCGGACTCCATAGCAATTCTCTGCGATACTGGCAAATATTTTGCCCAAAATAATCTGGATAATTCGTCTATCGAAATCTCTCCCATGCCTCTGCCTGCCAACTAGTGTGTCTCGACGTCATCCCACTGCAGTCTCGCCTCTCCTTCCAGTAGGAAAGTGGCTAACGTTACTCTCTGCCCCTCATCAATCTTCAGAGCTGTCAGGATCCTTTTCACTCTTGCAAGCCAATCTTTCGCCTACATTTGGGAATGCGCCCAGACAAACATAGGTGGATGAAAATCCATAAACCGCTTCAATTGCTCGTCAGTCGCACGCTCATCCACCCAAGACTTCCACACGCTCTTTCCTTACACCAACCTGAACTGGCTCCACTATAAGCCTTGCTTGCCCAACAGGTTGTGCTTGAATCATGGCAAATACTGCCTCTGCAACTACGCATACAGTTTCCGCACAAGGAGGAGGTGTGGGCACCTCGGCTGGTGCCGCACTTTCATCTGAACGTTGGGGCTCAGACTGCCCAGCACCACTCCTTGTCACCTATATGTGAACAAGATATCAATAATCAACCTCCAATCCAAAACATCAAACATATCAAATACACACACGCACATTACTAGTGGACATTCTTGATTTCAATTATGTTAAAATGGTTCACACGTACACGTGTTCACCACCCGACAAAAGAATTCGGCCACGAATTCGAAAGCGGAAAACCGAGAGGCCTCGGATACCAAAATGTAACAACCCGACCGGTTAAATAACAAATAATAGAAGGTCCGACCGAGGCCCCACATAATATGCCACAAACAGATGGCGAGGTCACATGTTAATACCAAAATACCATGCATCCTAACTCAGATAATTCTAGCAGAAGTTTATAAGTTGCACGAACTCAAACCATGAATGTCCACTACTATATAAATAACTCATTTATATACAAGACCAAGAATGTAAACAAGCACACCGCTCACGGCCTTATGGCCTTACAAGTTTCTCTTTACAAACATACGACTTCATACATCGGCACGCAGACCGGCCACACATGAAATCCAAAGCTTCGCACGGACTTTGAGGGCCTAAAAGCAACAGCAAGGGCTTCAGCCCGCTCAATCCATTTTAGCATCTACAAGGGCAGCACCTACATATAGAAATCCACCCCATGGGTGACAAAGCAACGGTCAGCATTCAGCTGACCAATTATAACGACACTACCCCTTACCCGGGGAAGTGGTTCCTTCCCTGCATGTATTCCAATCTCAACACATATATACAATCCACATTATCACCACAAACTTCGGCCATCGTGCCAGACGTTCCGTGCACTCAGGGCAGACTTACGGTGTACCAAGCTCCTCATGGTTCCACCACCGGTTCGAGGTGTTTACTTGTTGGCCGGGCATAAGCCTCGAACCCCGGTTGAAGACCTCACGCACCCGTCCACTCAGAAGAATGCACATCATAAAAAACTGTGAGCGCTTTCAGTCGACCTACCCTCGTACTATAACAAGCCTAGGGGAATCGCCCCACTGCATTGCTACCAATCGACCACTCACCTTGTCCTACCACTGAACTTGTTGGGTGGCCCACCCACTCAAAGGTTCTTAACTTGTTGGCTATGGGCATAAGCCGCAAAAACCCCTGTTGGAGGCCTCTCGTACCCACCCACTCAGAGGTTTTTTCTTAAAACAATCCGATTAATGAACTTGGTGGGTGCCCTACCAACTGAGAGGTTCTCGCATTCCTTCTCAACACCGGCACATAGTGCCGCTTTCCATTCCATCAATACAGCTCGCGCCGAGCATATAACCAAAGGAGCTATACAAAGCTTCCCACCATAATAATCGTCCTCACTATCTCCGTAAGGTAACCGATGTATACACAGAGTCTTCTCCGGTTCGCAGCATCACCAATCCAGACATCCATCAAGATGGGCTTCACACAGCATGCCTGTGCCGCACTACACATTTCCGGCTCTAGATGAAGAATTAACCGCTGGAATCACTTACGCTCTTCCATCTTTTGATGGAGGATTCCATAGATAAACAAGCATAAATAAAGGGCTTCACCTGCCCAAGGAAGAAAGATCGTTACCCTTGACAATCGCTACAGCGCCATGAAAGAACTAGGCGAAAGGACAACACCGTAGCGGCCTTGCCTTCGCAACACTGAACTCGGCTCTTAATTCGGACCGCTAAAGCTCCACCGGCGATAGAAAGGCTTCTCCTTCTTCCTTCCTTGCTCTCCTCTCTCTCTTCACTTTGGATGAGAATGGCCAATATGAGAATGAGATATTCATCTCCATTCTCGACCTTATAAGAGCAAGGATGATCTTGGAGCATAGGATCCAAATAGAAGGGAACGAATTGCCTTGATTGCTTGGAAAAGCATCTAAACAGAGCTAACATGGCTTTTGACATGCCCGTTTTATAGGCTGTGTCCCTTGAGTGGCTACAGAACCGAGTCAATCTGAAACAGAACACGGGCTACGACACGCCCGTGTCTCTCTCTGACACGACCATGTCAACAAGTACACGGTCGTGTGGATGGTCCTTTCACCTAAGCAACACAAGGGTGAAACACCCGAGAAGGACACGGCTAAGGCACACGCCCGTGTCCTCGGCCGTGTGCTCAACACGACCTTATGACACGCCCGTTTCACAGGCCGTGTACCACACTCAATGACACTCAACGTCAATCCACTCAACGCCACTCAATGCCACTCCACTTAATGCCACCCGAGCAGGACACGCCTTGGGACACGCCCGTGTCCCAGGCCGTGTGCAACGGACACGCCCTGGGATACGCCCGTGTCCTAGGACGTGTCACCCAGCCTGAACCCATTTTGGGCCTTAGGGTTTTTGGGGTGTTATAGTCTGGTCGAAGTCAATTCCTTCTTTTTATCAATATCCCTTAGCAACGAGTATGGCCTTGTTCTTTATGATACTTCCATTCTCGTCCATTTTGTTCCCGTAGACCCACTTGGTTCCGATCACGTTCTTAGCTTTGGGTCTTGGAACAAGTTTCAAGACTTGACAGTACTTGAACTGATTTAACTCTTCTTTCATGGCCATAATCCATGATGCATCCAATTTTGCTTCCTCAAACTTCCTTGGTTCAACCTGTGAGAGAAAACTCAAATACAAATTCTCATTAGTAGTACCTCTATGAGTTCTCACACCATCCTGGGGATCTCCAATGATTTGATAAATTGGGTGATCCTTCAGATGTCTGAGCACTACGTTCCTTTCATTTGGAGATTATTAAATCACAGGAGTGACTTCATCAACTTGAATGATTTCTTCATCTTGATCATAAACCTCTCCAATCGGGGTTGGAGTGGTGATCTTGATGAACTTTTCACCTTTCTCTTCAGTCGCCTCATCCAAGTTAAGTTTTTTCAACCTTGAACCGGCATCTTCAATGAACACACTAGAAGAGTTGTTTTACAGCAAGCTCGCCTCATAAAATACAACATATATAGATTCTTCAACTGTAACACCCTTATCCGTCATATAGCATACAGTAGTAGGTCCAGCCGGGGCCCGACGCCATATACTACGGACAGACCGGCGAGTTACTAGATCAAACCATTTAACCAATACACAGGTCCGACCCAGAGCATCTTGCTAAAACAATTATTAAGATGCAGAAGCAAGAACCCAGCCACAAGCACGAATGTCCACTAAAAAAACCCAGTAGGAATGAACTACAAAATACACCAAATTTCTGGCCTTATTGCCTTACAATAGTTCAATAATTTTAAATAGTGTCTTACAAACTTCGGCTCGCAAACCAGCAAAACATTATTTAAATAAGAAAACAAACAAGACCTTCGAGGTCCAGCTCAACAACTTGGGCTTTGGCCCGCTATTTGCAGCTCGGCTTCACAACACCTACAAGCACAAATCACCGCAATGGTGGAAAATAAGAATAACGGTCATCTAAAACCGACCAAATTATAATGATTCTGCCCCCAAACCTTGGAAGGCAAAGCTCCTTCCCTGCACTTATTAACATAACAAGCAATATATTGAATAAACACAACACCACTGGTGCAGGCTCACACGGCCACACACCCCGTGTTCTCAGCACACTAATTCGGTGAACCCGATCAAAACTGATGTCTCATCACCATCCCTTGGATGGAATATCTCGTGAGAATTTAGTCTTTCCTACCTAAGCCTAAGACTCGCACGACAATTCCAGTGGCCAGTCCCTTTTTCAGGTATCTATCACAAAACCCATATAGCCCGGGTCCGGTTCCACAAGCCTTTTTCTCACGCTGCACTGTCAAACTTAAGACAAGATTGCGGGTCAACTTCGCCGGAAGCCAAATTCATTCATACAATCACATAACCCAGTTATGTTAGAAGCCAGCTCCCAGGCCGCCAAGATTGCACAAATGCGTTTCCGCCCAGTTTTCTTGGTGTGCCTTGGGGTTAATCCCCAAGGATCCCTGCCGCAATCTACCACGTAAAAACCCAAAAACAACCAAAGGCACGAAGTCTTCTCCTGCTAATCATGCATAGTAAAACATCACTGATCCAGACCATCATGCCCGGGTAGGATTCACACACCATGCCTATGTCCTTTTCTCGATTTCAGACTCTAAATGCAAATAAGGGGGACTTTATATATCTACCCTAAGGAACACCGCAAACTCGCCGCACACTCGCAGGAGCGGGTTTTCCCTATTCAAAAGAAGAAGAGCTTCACATGCTCAAGTAGAGGATCATTACCCTAGCATTCCTCTTTGGCGCCATGGAAATCTACACGGATGAGAAGCATCGCGATGTTCTCGCCTCCGTAGATCTTGACTCGGTTTGCGATTTGGTGCTCCGAATCTCCTCCGGCGACAGGATCTCCCCTCCTTCTTACTCTTTGCTCTCCCGTCTCTCTAGAAGTTAGAAAGAGATAGAACTCAAGAGAATGAGGGTTTCTAAGCCCTAATCCCGGGTATATCCCAGCCAGGACAACCCTGATTCATTAGATCCCAAATTAATGAAACAGACGGCCACGATTCGAATTCAAAATAAAATTCTTGGGCCGAACACGGCTTTAGACACGCCCGTGTCTAAGGCCGTGTAACTCATTTGCCGTCAAAACCGTAGCGTCCCGAAAAGAATACTGGCACTCAAAATGCCTGTGTCAGGCTTGACACGCCTGTGTCATCCAATACACGCCCGTGTAGCTGGGCATATTCCTCCATCGATACAGGTCCAAAACGTCCTAATAAGGAGACGGCCATGTGACATGCCCGTGTCACATGCCATGTTCTAGACATACCCTGGGACACATCCGTGTCACAGGCCGTGTAACTCCCTCAGAACAATCCAGCAAACTCTCCGAGCAGGACATGACCACTAACACGCCCGTGTGTTAGGTCGTGTGCCCTCACTGAACGCTCGTTGAGTGAAAATTATTGAGTCCTCGGCGAGACGTCGAACACGCGCCTGACATGGCCCTGGGAGACGCCCGTGTCCAAGTCCGTGTTACCTTTACCAAGGCCCAAAGACGCCTAAAAATGTTGCATGTTGCACTTTTGAGTTTCAGAGTATTACAACTCTCTCCCTCTTAAAAGAATTTTGTCCACGAAATTTCCCAAGGAAAAGATACATAAAACAAAAAAACGGTACATAAGTGGAATAACTCTGGGTACTCCTCAAGCATGGTATGCTCCTGTTCCCTTTAGAGCTCCTCCCGATCGTAATTGTCCCAACGGACTTTGACCATCATGATCTCCTTGTTACGAAGTTGCTTGAATTTAGAGTCCTTAATACGAACGGGTTTGACCCTTGTCGTTAACCCTTCGTCCACCGGTACTTGATCAACTACGATCACTTGCGAAGGCTCTTGCACCACCTTCCGCAAAATTTATATATAGAATACGTCGTGTAGATTACTCAACTCCACCGATAGCCTTAGACGATAAGCCGCTTCACCGATCCTCTCCAGATTATCAAATGGTCAAAGGAATCTCAGGATCAGCTTCTTCAAGTGTCGTACCCGTAAAACACCCTCGGATGACTTTATCTCCAAATACACCAAATCGCCAACCGCGAACTCCACGTTCCGATGCTTGGCATTGTAGTATTTAGCTTTTCTATCTTGTGCGATCAGCAAATGCTCTTGAATGGTTCGTACCAATGAAGTGGCGCTTTACACTTCTTGCTTTTTGTACAACCTCGCCTCACCCATTTCCAACCATGACAACGACGTGCGACATTTTGTACCATATAGGGCCTCAAAATGCGCTATTTGTATGCCCGCTTGGTAGCTGTTATTGTACGCAAACTCCACCAAATACAGATGATCTTCCCACTACTTTCTGAAGTCTAAGATGTACATGCGAAGCATGTCCTAACTCATCCTGTTGACCCTCTCGGTCGTCCCATCCGTCTGTGGATGAAAGGATATGCTGAACTTCAACTTAGTTCCCAGCATTTGCTGCACCAACCTCCAGTCATTGAACGTAAAACACCCATCTTTATTGCTCACGATGCTGCGGGGCACACCTTGGAGTCTAACAATGTTATCCATGTAAATCTTTGCCAACTTCTCCACCGAATCATCCTTCCTATGTGGAATGAAGTGCGACACTTTTGTCAACCGATCTACGATCACCCAGATGGCATCGTTTCCCTTCTGCGACCTTGGCAAACCATGCACAAATTCCATTGGAATGTCGTCAAACTTCCACTCTGGCATAGGAAAAGACTTCAAGAAACCACCTGGCTTTTGACACTCTGCCTTCACTAAGGCGCCAGTCTGACACTTTGCCACATCCTTCTTGATTACTGGCCACCAGAACAACATCTTCAGATCTCGATACATCTTTGTGCTCCCTGGGTGAATTGAGTTCTTTGTATGATTAGCCTCGTACATAAACTCCACCCGTAAATTACCCACGTTCGGGACGCACAAAAGATTGTACTTCCTTATCAGTCCATCTTCAACTATAAATTTGGAATTTGACCCATCTGAAGCTGCATCCATGGTTTCCTTCATGCTACTATCCAAATCCATAGCCTACCAAATCCGATCAGCCAGATCATACTGAACATCCGTCCAGTTTAATAACACTTTGGCGCTAGTCTGCTTGTCAACACAACAGATCTCTAATGCCTCCAACTCCTGAATCAACCGCTCATTATGAATCGACAACCAGTTGGCTTGGGCGGGAGCCCTGTGACTCAACGCATCCGTAACTGCATTGCCTTTCTCTGGCACGTAATGAATTTTGAATGTATAGTCCCCCAGGAACTCCATCCATCTTCGCTGCCTCATGTTTAGATCCTTCTGATCCAACTGGTATTTATGGCTCTTATGTTTAATATAAATATCGACCTTTACGCAGTATAAATAGTGCCTCCACAGCTTTAGTGCCTCCAAGTTGTGGACGGGATAATTCCTCTCATGCAGTTTCAGCTGACGCAAGCAATAATCAATAACACTTCCATACTGCAGCAGCACACAGCCCAATCAACTTCTCAAAGCATCGTTATAGATCTCAAAGCCTTCGATCCCACGTGGAAAACTTAGCACTGGCGTCGTGGTCAATCGACTCTTCAACTCTTCAAAAGCTTGTGCGCACTCGCACGTCCAAACAAACTTCTGATCTTTCCTGGTCAACGTCGTGAGGGGTAATTATATCTGCGAGAAGTTCTCTACGAAACGCCTGTAATAGCCAGCATACCCAAGAAAATTCCGGACCTCCGCTACCTTAGACAACACAGGCCACTCCCATATCACAACATTCATCGCTTGATCTACCGCAATCCCTTCACAACTGATTATATGTCCAAGGAATGCCACTGAGGATATCCAAAACTCATATTTGGAGAACTTTGTGTATAGTTCGTTCCTCCTCAGCGTCTCAAAAACCAAATGCAGATGCTTGAAGTGATCTTCTTTGCACTGCGAGTACACCAACATGTCGTCGAAAAAGATGATCACAAAATGGTCTAAGTACTCCCTGATTGCTCTGTTCATAAAATTCATGAAAACTGATGGCGCATTAGTCAGCCTGAACGGCATGACCGTAAACTCAAAATTCCCATACCTTGTGTTGAATGCTGTCTTTGGGATATCACTCTCCCTTATCCTTAGGTGATAGAAACCGGACTTAAGATCTAATTTTAATTACACCGATGACCCGACTAACTGATCAAAAAGATCATCAATCCTTGGGATTGGGTACATGTTCTTTTCTGTTAACTTCTTCAGCTCTCTATAATCGCTACAGAGCCGCAAACTTCCGTCCTTCTTCTTAACGAAAAGTACCGTTGTGCTCCATGGTGGAGAACTTGGACGCACATAGCCCTGCTCCAACAACTACTGTAGTTGAACCTTTTGCTCCGCCATCTCCTTAGGTGCCAACCTATAAGGAGAGTGTGACACAGGTTTTGTACCTGACACAAACTCAATTGAGAAATCTATCTCCCGCTAAGGTGGGGCTCCGGGAAGATTGTGCGGGAACACGTCAGGGAACTCGCACACTACTAGAATACTACCCAAAGTGGGTTTAGGATTTACAGCCTAAACTAATGTGAAGAACAACTCTGCCCCAGAACAGACTGCCTTGACCACCTGAAGAGCAGACATTAGAGTCTTGCTCGACCCCTTCAGTCCCGTAAATGCTGTCTCCCGCCAAACACCCTTCTTGACTTCCTTATAGCTGCAATCTTTGTATGCCTTCTGCTCCGAAAGCCAGTCCATACCGAAAATGACGTTGAACTCTACTAGCGGTAGTAACGACACTAGCAAGTCGAACTCCTAACTCCCAATAAGAATCTTTATGTCACAAATACTGTCCGCGCGCATAGAACACCCATTCGGCAATAACACATCCAATTTGTACTTCGCCATCGAAGAAGGGACTCCGATGCGCGATATGAAACCTTCGTACAAAAAAAGAGTGCGAAGCTCCCGTATCAAAGAGTGCTCTCGCTGGATTATCATAAATCAAAACAAAGCCTAAAAAACAGTAACAAGCTAACACGCACTAGGTAACAGTATTTAAAGCTAACTTGCTATTAATTCAAACCGTATCTATCACCAAATCCGCTTGTTTGATGGCCTACTATATGCCCAGATTGTAGACTCTTGGTTGAGTCAGAGCATAATGAGAGGTGGTTGACTGCTTTGCCTTGCCCTTTTCCTCGTAAGTTACTCACTGCTTCCTCTCGGACTTTGCACGTCCGCTCCAACAGTCCCGGGAAAAATGCCCTGTCTTACCACAAGTAAAGTAAGCGTCCGGGGTTCGGTTAGTTTCCCTCGAAGCACCTGAGGAAGGGGTTGGACCCGACGTCCTATACTTCTTAATCCCCCTACGGAAATAAGACTTTGAATTCGGCACCTTAAACTCTTACTTCTTAGCACCAGAGTCTTCAACTACTCCTGACATAGCTTTCTTTGTCGCCTGAGTGCCCTCCCGACAATCTCGGGCAATGTGCCATTTCTTGCCACAAGTATGACAAGTATAAGTAGCTTTGCAAGTGGATACTTTAGCATTCTTTCTCAGCGTGTTGCGGTAGGTAGCCCTTATAGGATTTGCAGGGTTCAGTACCCTACTCACTGGTATCTGGTGAGTTTTCCCCAACTCTACTTCCAAATATCTGGCCGACTCCACCAAGGCTCGGAATCCCAATAACATGGGTCCTAACAGTCGGAATCGCAAATCGCTACGCAAACCATAAAAAAATCTATTGACTATAGATTGCCCTCTTTCAAACTCAAAGCCTGGGTAGCGCCATATCAAAAGGAATGCATGATAATATTCGCCGACTGAGTGCTCTCCCTACACTAAAAGCATGTTCATCTGCTGTCCCAATGGTCCTCTAAATTCCATTTGCTCCATCAAACCACCCGGTGTCGAGGCCACCTCAGGGACAGCGGGTTTAACATTCCTTGCATGTTGTGCGTTGGTCACCGCAAACACCGCCTCAACTACCCTTCTTATGGTTTCCATAGAAGGAGGGGTCTCAGGCACGTCGTTGGGTGCAATACTTTTCTCAGAAAGCATGCGTTCAGACTACCACGCGTCACTCCCAAACACCTATAGTCGTATAAAACACCAATAAGTGACCGAACAAAATTGCAAAAAGCAATTATAGGAACACGCAGGTTCCTCAAACATGTGTATTTTCAATCCTAAGTGGACATTCGTTGGTTTTTTTCATGTTATAACGGTGACACACACGCATGTTCTCACCACACCTTAAAGTTAATTCGTCCACGAATTCCTTTTAGCCTAACCGAAACCGGTAGTCTGATACCAATTAATAATACCCCTATCTGTCAAATAGCATATAGCAGTTTGTCCGGACGGGGTCCGACGCCATATACCACAGATAGACCGACGAGTTACTAGATGTAACCATTCAACCAATACACAGGTCCTACACAGAGCATCTAGCGGAAGAAAATATTAAGTTGCAGAAGCAAGAACCCAGCCACAAGCACGAAGGTCCACTAACAAAACCTAGTAGGAATGAACTACAAAATACACAAAAGTACTGGCCTTATGGCCTTACAATAGTTCACCAAATTTAAAGAGTGTCTTACAAACTTCGGCTCGCAAGCCGGCCACACATGATTTAAATAAGAAAATAAACATTGCCTTTGAGGGCCAGCTCCGAAACTTGGGCATTGGCCCGTTATTTGCCGCTCGGCTCCGCAGCACCTGCAAGAACATATCACCGCAATGGTGGAAAACAAGAATAACGGTCAGCTAAAGCTGACCATATTATAACGATTCCGCACCCAAACTTGGGGCGACAAAGCTCCTTCCCTGCACTTGGTAGCGTAACAAGCAATATAGTGAATAAACACATCATAGGTGCAGGCTCACATTGCCACACACCCCGTACTCTCAGGGCCCTAATATGGTGAACCCGGTCAAAACCGCAGTCTCACCACCATCCCTTGGATGTCAAATCTCGTGAGCATTTGGTTTCTCTGACCTAAGCCTAAGACTCGCACGACTATACCAGTTTCCAGTCCCTTTTTCAAGTATCTGTAACCAAACCACATAGCCCGGGTCCGGTTCCACAAGCTTGTGGCTCAGTTCGCACTGTCAAACTTAAGACAAGCGCGCAGGTCAAACTTCACCGGATTCAAAATTCATTCAAACAACCACATTGTAACGTCCCAATTCACGCTAGGCCTCTCGCACGAGTTTTGAGTCAAGAGACTTGACTCAGGCTCGGGACGAACCGTCAAAAGGTGTCAAGTGCGTTGAATGGAGTGTAGGGTTGAGTGATATCCAACGGATCGAAAGAAAATTGTCTAAGGGAAAATCGACGAGAATGGGAGTTGATACTCGCCGATCGACGGGTATCGGGAATGATACTCGCCGATTCAACGGGTATCGATGGTCGATACCCGCCGAATTCAGAATTGCTGATAGAGAATTAGGCTAAGGTAAATTCACCGAGTATCATTGTTTATACCCGACGAATTCGTCGAGAATGCCCGGCGATTCTTCTCTGATCGTCGAGAATGCCCGGCGATTCTCGCTGATCGTTGAGAATGCCCGATGAAACGCACCGATCGTCGAGTATCGCTGACTGATACTCAACGCACTCAACGCCAGGAATTTTTGATAAATGTGCTAAGTGAAATTCGCCGGGTATCACTGTTGATACCCGACGAATTCGTCGAGAATGCCCGACGATTCTCGCCGATCGTCGAGAATGACGGTTGATTCCTGTCGAATTTTGACTTTTGTGTTTTCTTCGCCCAGGAAGATTCGCCGGCTTGTTCGGACGGACTGAACCGGACTTAGGGATTTGTGTTGATGATGATTCCTTCGACCGGGTCACTTCAATATTACCCATTAGGGGCGGTCCAATGGATCGTCGAGAATGCCGTCATCGTGGACCTCGCGAAACCGATGGAGCCAAGGGAAGCAGTCAGAGTTCCTAGAGGCGGCCTTCTCTCTCTCTCCCTCTCTCTCTCCTTCCTTTGCCGAGAAGAACAACTGCACCAAGCAAGGGATGCCACAAAGAAGAATGACTAGATCCATGGTCGGAAATGGTGTTACTGCTGGAAACGAGGTGAGCTTCCTCCCCTCTCCCTTGGTGCTAGATATATAGTTAATATTCTAGGAGAGATATCGACTCCTTAGAGTCTTGATGGTGAGGAGGAGATTTCTTAGGGAATAGCCAGGCCAAGGTCTTTTTCTAGGCTTAGTCCCCTCCATCCTCTTCATTCTTCAAAGTGAAGATGAGAGAGTGATTCGTGGAGAAATATACCTTCGTGAGGGTGAATAAGGGTGGAAAATTTTCTGGAGGAGTTTTTGGGAGATTGGTGCAAGGAGGAAGATGAACGGATGCCATTCATCTCGCCTTAAGATGCGTGAAGAAATCTGTTTTCTGCACGCAATGACCTTCGTGGCCAATTTCAGGGGTGTTCTGGTCATATCTGGGTTTTTGACTAAACACAAAAGTCGTATCCCTCAAAATTATCTTTCCAACGAGTGGTTGCATGTTTCTAGGCGTTACCGTAGCCACGGTAAAGTCAGTTCGAATCTGCTGCGATTGGGGAAAAATCCTGTACATAGAAGGCTTCAAGTGAATTTCTGGTGTGATGCGATCAAATCTGGGCTTTCGACTAAACGCAAAAGTTGTAGCCCTTGAAATTATCTTTCTAACGAGTGGTTACATGCACTCGTCGGATTTTAGTAGCCTCGGGAATCCTTGGTCGAAGTTGCTGCCCGGATTAAGGCTGCAACTAAATTCTGCGCTGTGTAACGTTGAAAGCGATTTGGTGGAATTTAATGTTGCGATCCAACTCGATGCTTGGGTGAACTCTTTTGACATAATCATCATAGTGACGTGATAAGTTGAGGTTATAAATCTAAATTCATATAACGAGTTGTGGACAAATTTAATTGAAGGAAAGAACCTGATATAATTGGGTGGGTATAATTTGATAAATGTATAAATGATTTAACTATAGCCATGATGTATGTTGAATGGATAAAAAGGGAATTAGAAATCCAATGCTTAGAGTGTCGTTTCCCTACGGGTAGCATTGTGGAAGTAACGAGTGCGGTGTTGACCCTCCATAGTTGGAATGGGACTGAGATGAGTAAAGTCGGACGGTTCGGCTTGGTCCTCGGTGTTAACATCCCGAGGCTCCTCCCGTATTTGATTGATGGTTGGGCTTGGTCCTCGGCGTTCACATCCCGAGGATCCTTCCTTGCCACGATATTGTTGAATTGCATGTGGTGTGAGTCGACATGTGGTGTCGTAATCCCGGGTTAAGGATAGTGTGGCAGGTCTACGGGCTCGCCAATCGTTACACCGATGGGAGTTGAAAGCTAGACCTTAGACAGTTGGGCTTGGTCCTCGGTGTTCACAACCCGAGGCTCCTTCCGTGCCAAGTGAACGGTTGGGCTTGGTCGCGTGTTCATTTCTGAGGCTCCTTCCGTATCACACATAGGCCAGTTCTGGGCTAGGATCTTGGTGCTCATTTACCAGAGAGAACCCGCTGAGCCGTAGTATGCATGTTAGCTCCGCTGTTGTGTTCTTAGCGTTGAGGCGTATGGAGGCCTAGGCCAGGTAGTGTGGAGACCAGCCAAGTAGTGGAGATGCCTGCTCTACTGTCACCGTTTGGCAACGACGGTTGACGCCTGAGAGTTTAGCTACCAGCTCGAATAGTGGGTACTATAAGTCTGTGTCGACATAGCAATTGCATGTGCTTGATCATGGGTGTGTCATTGCATTGCATACATAGCATTGCACTTCATTACATACACAAGACCCTCATCGTATAAGTTTGAATGGGCACTCCTATTCGATGAGTTTCTTATTGCAGAATGACCGTCAACTTATATGCTTATATGGCCATCCATATAAGTTGAGTTACTTACTGTTATAACATTATAATCTCTTGCTGTTGTAGATGGTAGAATTGTAGAATAAGAGCTTATTCGTTTGTACACCATTTTTATTGCTACCTATGATTTGTATACTTACTTCACCTGCTTGTACTACTGTTTTATATATATTGTACCTGTTCCTTTCTCCGCCCGGTGTCGAGGAGTCGCCGGGGGAGCGGATGTGAAGCCACTTAGTCTTTAGGACTAACGGTTGCTAAGTCTTCCTTTTTAGGAGGAAACCTCACAGGTGGAGCAGCAGGCTATGCAGCTGGATAGCCAAGCCAGGATGACAGGGCCTGAGGGGACGGTACCGTCACTACCGTCAGTTACAGATGTGTGTGAGAGAGATTTTGTTGTAGCCCTTCGGGGCAATTTTATTTTCGTACTCTGATTATGTAGAAGTTTGTTTAGCTTCTCTTTTGCTATATTTATGGACTTATGCTTGGTGTGGCTTGACTCTCTTTAATTGTATGGTTGTGTTCTCATTTATATGTTGATATTGGTTAAAGCCGGCAGGATAGGCGTCTTGTGGTACAGACTGACCCGAGTGTTAGTGTTACCGCAAGGCGGCTATTCTGGGCATAAGACCCCTCTCGTGCCATTTCTAGTTTTCCGGGAGGGGGGTCTTACAAATGGTATCAGCTTGCTACGATCCTCCAAGGAGAAAGTCACTTAACAATGGGGCCACCCCCGTTTGATTAGTCAGTTTGGGGACAAACTGACTTAGCGGAAGCAGTGGTGCGCCCATATGTAATTCACACTAAGTTTTTCCATCTTTAACCTTAGATTAGCCAACCTAACCTTAGGTTTGTACCCTATTTATAGATCCCAGTACATGCTGAGCAAGTGAGGGGCACCCCCCGCCCTGTCCGTGCCTACACAATTCCAACAATCAGAGATGTGGCAGACGCTCACATCTATTTTGGACGCCTTTTGGTCCCAATCTCAGCAGGCACCTGTACAACAACAGGGTCCGGGATCTAGTTGGTTAAGCACTTTCCGAGCTCTCTCCCCTCCCGCTTATATTGGGACAGAGTCGGCGTTGCGTACGGAGGAGTGGCTCGACACTATACAAGAATTGTTGGCAGGAATAAGATGTCCAAACAAAATGGTGGTGACCCTTGTGGTGACACTCTTAGAACTGCACGCCAAAAGGTGGTGGAAGTCCCTCTTGGGGTCCACTTTTCGTGGAAGAGTGTACACGTACATTAGTTGGAGCGAGTTCTCTGAAGCCTTTTTAGAGCATTTCATCCCCCCAGCCGCTCGGGATGGTCTTAAAGAGAGATTTTTGCAACTAAAGCAAGGGTCCATGTCGGTGACAGAGTACCAATGGGAGTTTCATCACTTGGTTACTCCTATGAGTTGGATGATAGAGGGTACGCCAAATGATTCTACAAAGGCTTGCGAGATCCCCTAAGGCAAGCCCTTTTGTTTATAGCGGACTCTAGTCTGGCGGAGATTATAGATATGGCGAAGAGATTTGAAGCGGACCACTTGGGAAGTGGTAAAAGGCCAGCGGAGGGCGTGATGGAAGCTGGCCCCAGTAACAGAAGGAGATTTGACAATAGAAGAGGAAGAGGAATATCGGAGGGATGGCGGGCATTTCCCCCAGAACTTTAGAGAGGAGCGCCCGGTTCCACAACCGCCAGCATTACCTCCACCTCAATAATTTCAGCAACACGGCGGAAGGTAGGAACGGGTGTGCTTTAAATGCAACCAACCGGGCCACATTCGACGCTACTGCCCGCAACTGTTTGGAGATGCTCCTTTTTCTCTCCCTCCAGCAGCCACGCGGGGGAGAGGGTATGTGCGTTGTCGAGGATGAGGACCACGAGGAAGAAACCCCAGACCCGTTCGAGATCAGATGTATGCCTTGGACATGACTCAAGAGCAGAATCCTAAAGATATGATTGCAGGTACGATTTGAATTAGCCATTTTATTCCATTAATATCCTCTAGTGGTTTAAGATATACTAGATGTCTAGCTTAAGTATTATTAAATGACACTTAGGCATCGTGATGGTCGGCGGGAAACCGGCTTATACGTTATTTAACACCGGTGCCTCACATTCTTTCGTGTCTGAAGACTTCATACAAGGATATGCACGGAGTACAATATTTCACTGGTATTGCTCGAAGAGTACGCCTCCCAGACGAATCGGAGATGACGGCAACCACGAAGTGTGAGTTGGAGATAATCATTGGGGGGAAAGACCTTTGATACCCCCGCGACAATTTTGAGAATACCAGAATTCGACCTCATTCTGGGCATGGCATGGCTGGATTGGCACCATGCAAGAATCGACTGCGCGAAGAAGCACATCTATTTAAGACATGGGGATACTGATGTAGTCTTCTAAGGTATAAATTTCGCACCATGAATATTTTTATCCTCAATCCTGACCTTGAAAGCTCATATGAGAGGGGATGAAGTCTACGTGATATGTTTCGAACTAATGGAGATGAAGGTAGATGTGAAGGATGTGCGGGTAGCACGGGATTTCCCTGAGGTATTTCCTGAAAAATTGCCAGGGTTACCCCCGCATAGAGAAGTGGATTTTCAGATTAAGCTTGTATCAGGAGCTAAGACTGTCTCCAGGACCCCTTATCGGATGGCCACAAAAGAACTCGCGGAGTTTAGAGTTCAACTGCAGGAGTTGGTAGAATCGGGGTTTGTTCGCCCCAGCTCATCACCTTGGGGAGCCCCTGTTCTATTCGTTAAGAAGAAAGATGGAACCCTGCGTTTATGTATAGACTATTGGGAACTCAACCGAGTGACGTTACGAAACACCTATCCGTTACCTTGGATCGATGAGTTTTTCGACCAACTGGTGGGAGCGCATTGGTTCTCCAAGATAGATTTGCGCTCGGGGTATTACCAATTGAGAATACAAGAGGATGATATTCCAAAAATGGCTTTCAGCTCAAGGTACGGCTTATATGAGTTCACAGTGATGCCGTTTGGGCTCACAAATGCCCCCATCAGATTTCATGAGCTTGATTAATAAAGTGTTTGAGCCCTATTTGGATGTCTTCATCATTTTGTTCATTGACGACATCTAAGTCTACTCGAAGTCGGAGGAGGAACATGTCGGGCATTTGGCCTTAGTTCTAGAAAAGTTAAAAGAGCACGCCCTGTTCGCCAAGTTTAGCAAGTTTGAATTCTGGCTAAGGGAAGTGGATTTCTTGGGTCATGTAATCAGTGGAGCTGGACTAGCTGTGGATCCGGCCAAGGTGCGTGTCGTGAAGGAGTGGTCGCCCTTGAAGTCGGCGACCGCTGTGAGGAGTTTTCTTGGGCTTGCTGGATACTACCGCAAGTTCGTAAAAGGATTCTCCAAGATTGCCCTCCTGCTTACTTCTTTGACAAAGAAAGGTGTGCCATTTTAGTGGACACTCCAGTGTGAAGCGGCATTCCAGGAATTGAAGGATAGACTTTCCTCCTCCCCCATCCTTGTCCTTCCGTCTAGGAAGGAAGGATTCCAAGTTTATACTGACGCATCTTATCAGGGGTTAGGAGCGGTGTTGATGCAGCACGGGCACGTAATTGCTTATGCTTCAAGACAATTGAAGAAGCTTGAAATCAATTACCCGATGCATGATTTGGAGCTAGGAGCAGTGGTGTTCACATTGAAGGTATGGAGGCATTATCTATACGGCGTTCACTACAAAATCTTCTCGGATCATAATAACTTGAAGTACGTCCATAACTAGAAGGAATTAAACTTAAGACAACGGCGGTGGTTAGAGTTTCTATGTGACTATGAGTTCACCTAGAACTACAACCCATGAAAAGCGATCTCGATAGCCAATGCGTTGAGTAGGAAAGTACACGGCTCGAGCAAAGAGTCTCGGTTGATGAGCATGGAGTTGGAACGAATGATCGAGGAGATGGACATTACCTTAATATTTAAGGCTTCTTCGGAATATACGGAGTACCTGTCCAGTATGAGTATAGTTTGTTATATCCTGGACCGGATCCGAGTGGAGCAAGGATTGGATGCGGCTTTGGCCCCGACAATAAAGTTAATCGTAGATGGGACTACCGACGAGTACACACTAAAGAACGGCCTCTTTTACTTTCGCGGCCTGCTTTACATTCCCAAAGGTGGCAGAATCTGAGAGGATATCTAGAGAGAAGCACATTGCTCTCAATATTCCGTGCACTCGGGAATTTCAAAGATGTACGCCGGCTTACGGAAGACGATTTGTTGGCCCGGAATGAAGAAGGATGTCTGATACTTTGTCACGAATTGTGAAGCCTGCCAAAGAGTGAAGGCGGAGTGCAGGAGCCCCGGTGGTGTAACACCGCTACCCGTCAAGAAGAATATAATAGAGGGTCCGGCCGGGGCCCCACACCATATTCCACAAACAGGCGGAGACGCTACAAAATAATATCATAACCAACGCATCCTAACACAGAGCATTCTAGCGGAAGCTTCACGGTTGAATTATTGAACTCAAGATAAAGAACATTGTCCACTAACATAGGAATGTATATATACATCAAAAGAGTCTGGCCTTAAGGCCTTACAACAGTTTCTCTTAACAAGAGTGTGGTTTACATACATCGGCACGCAGGCCGGCCACACATGAACAAAAGAAACAAAACAATGCCTTTGAGGGCAGCAACACAGCTTTGGGCTTCAGCCCGCTAAGTCCCACTCGGGCCAGCACCTCCAGTACTTGTAAGAACCAATCCACCAAGCGGTGGGAAATAGGGCAACGGTCAGCATTCAGCTGACCAATTATAACGACCCTGCCCCTAGCACGGGGCAGCAGAATTCCATCCCTGCATAGCAATCATCCAACATGATATATAGCCATTCAAGCAAGACGTGCACGCCCGCACAGTCACATATCACATACGTCGGCACGACGGCCCGACGCTCCGTGCACTCAGGGCACATTCACACCGTTCAGAGGTCCCAGACATAACGGTGCATTATGAGCATTCTAGTCTGATCGGCTCACAGGCCGTCGACTCTCGCTATGTGATCCTAACAGGGCCTTAAGCACCCAAGGTTAGACAACCATAACGCGGGTACAGATCCACCTTTCCCGTTGCTCACATCGTTAGACTCACGCCTGGACTGACGCGGGTACAGTTTCACCTTGCCCGTTCCACCATTTCCTAGTTGCAGCCTCACGGCTCAACCTTCCACAAAGTAGCACTCATGGCCACAAGAGAGTCCAACTCTCAACATTTCCCGGACTTCCTCCAGTACTTTATCCATCATGCATACAAGCAATAATCACGGAGTCTTCTCCGATATGCAACCAAGCATCACCAATCCAGACCATATCCAGATGGGCTTCACACAGCATGCCTAGGTCCGTACTCCAATTCCGGACTCTAACAAGGGGGACTTCACATATCTACCCCAAGGGACGCCACAACCCACCGCACACTCGCGGGGAAGGGTTTTCCCTATGCAATGCAGGAATTAAGGACTTCACATGTCCAAGCAGGAAATCGTTACCCTAGGAGTACGCTTCGGAGCCATGGAGAGAAATTTGAGACGGATGAAAGCCTTCGCAGCAGCGTTGCCTTCGCAAATCCGAACTCGGCTCGCGATTTGGACCACCGTAGCACCACCGGCAGCCGGACTCCACTTCCTCTTCTTCCTCCTTGCTCTCACCTCTCTCTTAAACTTTAGAAAGAGAAGATGAAAAGAAGAATGAGCTTTTCTTCCCCCTTTTCCGGCCTTATCAGCCCAGAAATGATCTCCAGCCACAGGATCTTATTTAAAGAAAATGAAGGTCCAAGATCCATCTGAAAATTCCTTCTCTTTTGGCCGACACGGCCTGTGACACGCCCGTATCACAGGCCGTGTACCCTTAAGCGGCACACGCGGCAGTCGCACCGACTGAAATATTCGAGAACACGGGCATCGACACGCCCGTGTCGAACCTGACATGCCCGTGTCAGTCATGAGACACGCCCGTGTCTCCTGTTATATGGTACTCACCGATATCCAAAACCAGTACACGGGTAGGGCACACGCCCGTGTCAAACCCAACACGGCCGTGTTCCCTGCCGTGTTCACTGCCGTGTTCAAGGCCGTGTACCTCTCTGACTCAAACAGGCCATTTTTCGAATTTAATTGCGCGACACGCC
Source organism: Platanthera zijinensis (assembly GCA_039513925.1). Classification (NCBI taxonomy): domain Eukaryota; kingdom Viridiplantae; phylum Streptophyta; class Magnoliopsida; order Asparagales; family Orchidaceae; genus Platanthera; species Platanthera zijinensis. Next base: position 164,743,737 of record CM077084.1, read on the forward strand.
CTGGGATATGCCCGTGTCAGAGGCCGTGTCCCAGGCTCGACGATCGTCGACTATCAAACGTCGACCAGCCTGAACACGCCCTGGGACACGCCCGTGTCCCAGGCCGTGTACACCCGACACGCCCTGGGACATGCCCGTATCCCAGGCCGTGTCTAACAGCCTCCAACCCAAAATTGTTTGCAAACACATTTTGAGATTTTTGGGGTGTTACAAATCCTCCCCCCTTAATAAAATTTCGTCCCGAAATTTGAAGACAATAGGGAGAAAATAACAAACATTTATAGGTTTCTATTACATATACAACGAGCGAACAAGTTACAAAAATAACTCGGGAAACTCGGCTCGCATGGTCTGCTCGCGCTCCCATGTTAGCTCTTCTTGGCCACAATTGTCCCACCGGACTTTGACCATCCCGATCACCTTGTTCCGTAACTGTTTCTCGGCTCGATCCTCGATCCGTATAGGCTTCACCTTTGTCGTTAGCCCATACTCAACCGGCACTCGATCATTGTCAACTATTTGAGCTGGATCCTTGACTGCTTTGCGTAGCACCGAGATGTGAAACACGTCATGCAATCCACTCAATTCCGATGAAAGAGCTAACCGATAGGCAGCTTCCCCAACTCGCTCCACCACTTCAAACGGACCAAGGTATCGCGGACTTAGCTTTTTCAACCGCCGAATCCGTGATACGCCTTTGAAGGGCTTAATCTTTAGATAGACCCAGTCACCCACCGCGAACTCCACGTTCCGGTGCTTAGCATTGTAATACTTGGCCTGCCGATCTTGGGCTATTAGGAGCCTCTCTCGAATAGAGCGTATTGTTGAGGTAGCATCCTCGACTTCCTTTTTGCCTAAAAGTTTGGTCTCGCCAGTTTCTGCCCAAGCTAGCGGTGTACGACATTTACGACCATACAGCGCTTCAAATGGGGCCATGCCTATACTCGCTTGATAGCTATTATTATAGGCAAATTCCACCATTACAAGATGCTCTTCCCACTTCTTACCGAAGTCCAGGGCGCACATACGGAGCATATCCTCCATCGTTCTGTTGGTTCGTTCAGTTTGGCCATCCGTTTGCGGGTGAAAGGCCGTACTGAATGCTAACTTCGTGCCCAACATCTGATGAACTAATCTCCAATCTTTCGAGGTAAAGCGCCCATCTCGGTCACTTACAATGCTCCGGGGAACACCGTGCAATCGAACTATCTGCTCCACATAGAGCTTTGCCAACGTTTCCACTGAATCGTCCCGCTTGTTTGGTATAAAGTGAGCCACCTTTGTCAACCGGTCTACAATCACCCAGATTGAGTCATGGCCACGCTGAGATCTCGGCAATCCGTGCACGAAATCCATAGAAATATCCTCAAACTTCCATTGCGGAACCGACAACGACTTCAGGAAACCACTCGGCCGTTGACATTCTGCCTTTACCAAAGCACAAGTACGACATTTAGCCACATACGCGGCTATGTCCTTCTTTAAACCAGGCCACCAGAACAGTTTCTTCATATCCTTGTACATTTTTGTGCTTCCAGGTTGAATTGAGTACTTTGTAAAGTGCGCTTCATATAACAATTCTTCCCGCAATTTACCCGCACTAGGGATGCACAATCGGCCATCTTTTCGTAATAAACCATCATCCCAGGAGAACTGATCACCAGATCCCTTCTTTGCATAGCATTGGAGACTTTCATCCAACTCCGTTGCCCGCCGAACCCTGTCAGCAAGGTCATATTGAACCTCCAACCAGTTCACGCATGCTTCAGTCGAAGAATCTCTTTCTACACAAGATATCTCCAGAGCTTCCAACTCCTGGACTAACCGCTCATCATGTATCCGCAACCAATTTGCTCGTACTGGAGTCCGACGACTCAAGGCATCAGCGACCACATTTCCCTTTCCGGGAACATTGTGAATGTCGAAGGTATAATCCCCAAGGAATTCCATCCACCTCCTTTGTCGCATATTCAACTTCTTTTGATCGAGCAGATACTTTAAACTTTTATGATCTGTATAAATATCCACTTTCACGCCATATAGATAATGCCTCCATAACTTTAGCGAAAAGATCACCGCCGCCAACTCCAAATCATGAACGGGGTAATTACGCTCATGCACTTTTAATTGACGTGAGCCGTAAGCAATCACCTTGCCAAACTGTAGGAGAACGCAGCCTAAGCCGCTTCCTGACGCATCGCTGTATATTTCAAATCTATCTGTACCACATGGCGACGTCAACACGGGCGCCGTGGTCAAACGATTCTTCAGCTCATCAAAAGCTCGTGCGCACTCCGGCGTCCAAACGAACTTCTGATCTTTTCTCGTCAACGTAGTCAGAGGCAGAGCAATCCGGGAGAAGTTCTCCACGAACCTTCTATAGTAGCCCGCCAGTCCAAGGAAACTCCTGACTTCGGCCACCGAAGACAACACTGGCCAATCACGAATGGCACTTATCTTAGCCGGATCCACCGCTATGCCCTCTCCACTTACCACATGGCCTAGAAAAGCCACCGACGAGAGCCAGAACTCACACTTAGAGTACTTGGCATACAGCTTATTCCTTCGCAAGGTATGCAATACTAATCGCAAGTGGTTTGCATGATCTTCCTCCGATTGTGAATATACCAGGATATCATCAATAAACACAATCACAAACAAATCCAGGTATTCGCGGAACGTCCGATGCATGAGATCCATGAAGACCGAAGGCGCATTACATAAGCCGAACGGCATCACTGTGAACTCATAATGACCATAGCGTGTGCCAAACGCTGTCTTGGGAATGTCACCTTCCCTAATCCGCAACTGGTAATACCCGGACTTCAAAACCAATTTCGAATAGACGGTTGAGCCTGCTAGCTGATCGAACAAGTCATCGATCCGAGGAATTGGATACTTGTTTTTCTCCGTCAGCTTGTTTAGTTCGCGATAATCAATACATAGTCGCAAACCACCGTCTTTCTTTTTCACAAAAAGAACAGGCGCGCTCCAAGGTGACATACTTGGGCGTATGTATCCCTGCTCCAACAATTCTTGCAACTGAACTTTCAGTTCGGCCATTTCTTTTGGCGCTACCCGATACGGCGAACGGGCCACGGGTTTTGCACCCGGCACCAGCTCGATAGCGAAGTCAATTTCCCTTTGGGGAGGTAACCCTGGAAGGTCCTTTGGAAACACATCCGCATATTCCGACACAATCGGCACTTTACTCACACTGGCCTTTGGCGCCACCGCCTCTATGAGTGTGAAGAACAACTCCGCACCCTTCCGAACTGCCTTAACAACTTGGAGAGCGGATAACAACATCCCACTCATCCCTTGCATACCAATAAACTTGGTTTCTTGTTCGGTATTTTGCCCAAGTGTGACCTCTTTTGAAGTGCAATCAATACAGGCACGCTGCTCTGAAAGCCAGTCCATACCAAAGATTATATCAAACTCTTTGATCGGCAATACTAGTGTTTCCACCTTGAACTCCCGACTTCCTATCTTGACCTCCAGACCGCAAGATCGATCCGCGCACATCAAACATCCGTTAGGCAACAGCACCTTTACACTGTCTGTCTTGGTCCGGATAGGCACCCCGACACGAAAGACAAAGTCCTCAGACAGAAATGAATGTGAAGCACCTGTGTCGAACAGTGCTCGCACCGGATACTCTTGTATAAGGACAAACCCTATAACATTACAATTAAAAAAAGCACAGCACACCAAAAGTAAAAACATTAAAACCTATGCGCACCTGTGACGACATCCGCCTGCTTAATGGCCTCCTGTTGTCCAAGGTTGAAGACCCTGGGCTGCGCGTGCGAGGCAGAAGACTCCACCACAGCCTTCCCCTTCTCCGCATAAGACGCTCCCGTCTTCTTATCACCCTTTGGAGGACCAAATCGGCATTCACGTGCGAAGTGTCCAACCTTCTCGCACGTATAACAAGCACGAGATCCATACCCAGATGTATCCGTCACAGTCGCAGAAGGAGCTTGTCCAGAAGACTTAGACTTCTTATTCCATTTCCTTCGGTAGCCAAACTTGTCCGGACGCGGCGGCTTAAACTCTGGCTTCACCACCGCCAAGTTTCCCTTTGCTTGCCCCCGTTTCATGTCCGTCTCCAAAGAACGAGCCGTACAGACTAAGGCTTGGAATCCCTGACTCACAGAACTCGAGAGCAAATACCTCAGCTCATCTCGCAGTCCCGCAAAAAACCGACTAGTCTTACGCTCTTCTTCGGCGAAGATCGTGCCCGCATATCTTCCCAAACGGGTGAACTCATGCAGGTAGTCATCCACACTTCGATCTCCCTGTGCTAACCGTTGAAACTCCATTTCCATCGATATCCTTTGCTGCACCGGCAGATGTTGTGCTAAGAACAATCGAGAAAATTCGTCCATTGTAATCTCTGCCAATTGCCTACCAGCCAAGTGATGCATTTCAATCTCATCCCACCACAATCGCGCCTTTCCTTCCAGTAGGAAAGTGGCTAACATAACTTTCTGTTCCTCCTCAACCCTGATAGCCCTCATAATCCTCTTGATTCTTGCAAGCCAATCCTCTGCTTGGGCCGGTGTACCCGTCCCATGAAACTGCGGAGGGTTAAAGCTCAAGAATTTCTTCCATTGTTGATCTGCTACCCGCGGATCAACTTTGGCTTCTACAGGTTCTTGCCGTACCCCAGCTTGCGTTGGCACCACTGCAGGACGTGCCTGCCCCGCTTGCTGAGCATTCATCACCGCAAGCACCGTTTCCGTGATGAGATGGACTGTTTCAGCGGATGGAGGAGTTGTGGGCACCTCGGCTGGTGCCGCACTCTCAACAGAACGTTGTGGTTTGGATTGACCCGCAACACTTCTGGTCACCTATATGTGTAAAATACACAGGTTAACGACCAATAAAACCGGCAACTATACAAAAAGAATACACAAGTGCAACAAACCAGTGTATTTTCATTCCTAAGTGGACTATCTTGAGTTCAAATTAAGTGTTATAACGACAACACTGACACGTGCTCGCCACCTCTCAAAAGAATTCGTCCGCGAATTCAGAAGAGATCGACCAACAAGCTGATACCAAATTGTAACACCGCTACCCGTCAAGAAGAATATAATAGAGGGTCAGGCCGGGGCCCCACACCATATTCCACAAACAGGCGGAGACGCTACGAAATAATATCATAACCAACGCATCCTAACACAGAGCATTCTAGCGGAAGCTTCACGGTTGAATTATTGAACTCAAGATAAAGAACATTGTCCACTAACATAGGAATGTATATATACATCAAAAGAGTCTGGCCTTAAGGCCTTACAACAGTTTCTCTTAACAAGAGTGTGGTTTACATACATCGGCACGCAGGCCGGCCACACATGAACAAAAGAAACAAAACAATGTCTTCGAGGGCAGCAACAAAGCTTTGGGCTTCAGCCCGCTAAGTCCCGCTCGGGCCAGCACTTCCAGTACCTGTAAGAACCAATCCACCAAGCGGTGGGAAACAGGGCAACGGTCAGCATTCAGCTGACCAATTATAACGACCCTGCCCCTGGCACGGGGCAGCGGAATTCCATCCCTGCATAGCAATCATCCAACATGATATATAGCCATTCAAGCAAGACGTGCACGCCCGCACAGTCACATATCACATACGTCGGCACGACGGCCCGACGCTCCGTGCACTCAGGGCACATTCACACCGTTCAGAGGTCCCAGACATAACGGTGCATTATGAGCATTCTAGTCTGATCGGCTCACAGGCCGTCGACTCTCGCTATGTGATCCTAACAGGGCCTTAAGCACCCAAGGTTAGACAACCATAACGCGGGTACAGATCCACCTTTCCCGTTGCTCACATCGTCAGACTCACGCCTGGACTGACGCGGGTACAGTTTCACCTTGCCCATTCCACCATTTCCTAGTTGCAGCCTCGCGGCTCAACCTTCCACAAAGTAGCACTCATGGCCACAAGAGAGTCCAACTCTCAACATTTCCCGGACTTCCTCCAGTACTTTATCCATCATGCATACAAGCAATAATCACGGAGTCTTCTCCGATATGCAACCAAGCATCACCAATCCAGACCATATCCAGATGGGCTTCACACAGCATGCCTAGGTCCGTACTCCAATTCCGGACTCTAACAAGGGGGACTTCACATATCTACCCCAAGGGACGCCACAACCCACCGCACACTCGCGGGGAAGGGTTTTCCCTATGCAATGCAGGAATTAAGGACTTCACATGTCCAAGCAGGAAATCGTTACCCTAGGAGTACGCTTCGGAGCCATGGAGAGAAATTTGAGACGGATGAAAGCCTTCGCAGCAGCGTTGCCTTCGCAAATCCGAACTCGGCTCGCGATTTGGACCACCGTAGAACCACCGACAGCCGGACTCCACTTCCTCTTCTTCCTCCTTGCTCTCACCTCTCTCTTAAACTTTAGAAAGAGAAGATGAAAAGAAGAATGAGCTTTTCTTCCCCCTTTTCCGGCCTTATCAGCCCAGAAATGATCTCCAGCCACAGGATCTTATTTAAAGAAAATGAAGGGCTAAGATCCATCTGAAAATTCCTTCTCTTTTGGCCGACACGGCCTGTGACAAGCCCGTGTCACAGGCAGTGTACCCTTAAGCGGCACACGCAGTAGTCGCACCGACTGAAATATTCGAGAACACGGGCATCGACACGCACATGTCGAACCTGACACGCCCGTGTCAGTCATGAGACACGCCCGTGTCTCCTGTTACACGGTACTCACCGATCTCCAAAACCAGTACACGGGTAGGGCACACGCCCGTGTCAAACACAACACGGCCATGTTCCCTGCCGTGTTCACTGCCGTGTTCAAGGCCGTGTACCTCTCTGACTCAAACAGGCCATTTTTCGAATTTAATTGCGCGACACGCCCTGGGACACGCCCGTGTCAGAGGCCGTGTCCCAGGCTCGACGATCGTCGACTATCAAACGTCGACCAGCCTGAACACGCCCTGGGACACGCCCGTGTCCCAGGCCGTGTACACCCGACACTCCCTGGGACACGCCCGTGTCCCAGGCCGTGTCTAACAGCCTCCAACCCAAAATTGTTTGCAAACACATTTTGAGATTTTTGGGGTGTTACAGGTGGTCTGTTGGAATCGTTGACAATCCCTGAGTGGAAGTTCGAGGATATTTCCATGGATTTCGTACATGGGCTACCTCGCTCCCGCTCAGGAAATGATTCAGTGTGGGTGATCGTTGATCGCCTGACGAAAGTTGCCCGGTTAATTCCTATGAAGAAGGACGCTCATGTGGATGTCTTAGTACGCAATTTTGTGGAGCAGTTTGTACGATATCACATCGTACCTAAGACGATAGTTTCGGACCGTGATGGTCATTTTACCTCCAAGGAGTGGAAGGCGGTATAGGCATATTTGGGCTCGCACCTTACCTTCAGCACCGCATTTCATCCTCAGACGGACGGGCTGTCTGAGCGGACCATCCGAACATTGGAGTATCTGTTGAGGTTGTGCGTGATTGATAGGGGAGAGCCGTGGGAAATACTCTTGCCCTTAGTGGAATTCTCATACAAAAACAGCCATCAAGCTAGCATTGGCATGGCACCCCATGAAGCCCTTTATGGAAGAAGGTGTAGAACCCCCTTGTCTTGGGTGCAAGACGAAGACCCGAAGGTATTGGGAATTGAGTATATTGACGATACTGATGCGGTGGTTAGGCTGATAAGGGATCGCATGTTGGAGGCTCAATGTCGACAGGCGATGTATTACAATGCAAAGCACCGTATGGTTGAGTTTCAAGTGGGTGATAAGGTGTTCCTGAAAATCCGGCCGATGCATGGAGTGTCACGGGTGCTGGGAGTGAACAAGCTCAGCCAACGGTATGTTGGACCCTATGTCATAGTGGAAAGGATTGGTCCTTTGGCATATCAGCTGGAACTACCGCTCGAGCTCGAAAATCTCCATGATGTGTTCCATGTATCGTTGCTTCGGAAGGTGCTGTTGCGGCCTGAATAATACATCCCCACAACTGATGTTAAGGTGGTTTCTGACAGATCTGTGTGATTGGAGCTGGTACGAATCGTTGATAATGAGATAAGAACCTTGCGCCGCAAAAGTATGCCTCTGGTAAAAGTACTATGGTCCAATCATGGGAAGGAAGAATTTACTTGGGAGACGATGGACTTGATGCAGAAGCGCTACCCGGAGCTATTCTCCCAAGGTAACATTTTATAGCGCATAATATTTTGTACTTGCATCCCCATAGCCCTAGCCTGATTTCGGGGACGAAATCATTTATTTTGTTTATAGGATTTGTAACGTCCCAATTAGTGCTAGGCCCCTCGCACGAGTTTTGAGTCAAGAGACTTGACTCGGGTTCGGGAAGCACAGGCAAAAGGTGCCAAGTGCGTTGAATGGAGTGTAGGGTTGAGTGATATCGAACGGATCGAAAGGAAATGGTCTAAGGGAAAATCGACGAGAATGGGAGTTGATACTCTCCGATCGACAGGTATCTGGAATGATACTCGCCTATTCGACGGGTATCGATGGTCGATACCCGCCGAACTCAGAATTGCTGATAGAGAATTAGGCTAAGGGAAATTCTCCAAGTATCATTGTTGATACCCGACGAATTCGTCGAGAATGCCCGGCGATTCTCGCTGATCGTCGAGAATGCCCGGCGATTCTCGCCGATCGTCGAGAATGCCCGATGATACCCATCGATCGTCGAGTATCACTGACTGATACTCAACACACTCAACGCCAGGAATTTCCGATAAATGGGCTAAGTGAAATTCGCTGGGTATCATTGTTGATACCCGACGAATTCGTCAGGAATGCCCGATGATTCTCTCCGATTGTCGAAAATGACGGTTGATTCCCGTCAAATTTGACTTGTGTGTTTTCTTCGCCCAGGCAAATTCGCCGGCTTGTACAGGCGGAAGTAACCGGACTTCGGGATTCGTGCTGATGATGATTCCTTGGACCGGTTCACTTCAATATTACCCATTAGGGGCGGTCCAATGGGGCGTTGACACATGGCGGAAGGATTTAACCTAATATATCAGTTTATAAGTGGAGATAAAGCCGAACCCTAACCGATCGTTATTTTCGTCACCGTGGACCTCGTAAAACCGACGGAGCCAAGGGAAGCAGTCGGAGTTCCTAGAGGCGGCCTTCTCTCTCTCTCTCCCTCTATCTCTCCTTCCTTTGCCGTGAAGAACAACTGCACCAAGCAAGGGATGCTGCAAAGAAGAATGACTAGATCCATGGCCGGAAATTGTGTTACCGCTGGAAACGAGGTGAACTTCCTCCCCTCTCCCTTGGTGGTAGATCTTTAGTTAATATTCTAGGAGAGATATCGACTCCTTAGAGTCTTGATGGTGAGGATGAGATTTTTTAGGGAAAAGCCATGCCTAGGTCGTTATCTAGGCATCATCACCTCCATCCTCTTCATTCTTCAAAGTGAAGATGAGAGAGTGATTCGTGGAGAAATATGGCTTCGTGAGGGTGAATAAGGGTGGACGATTTTCTGGAGAAGTTTTTGGGAGATTGGTGCAAGGAGGAAGATGAACGGATGTCGTTCATCTTGCCTTAAGATGCGTGCAGAAATCTATTTTCTGCATGCAACAAAAGTCGTATCCTTCGAAATTATCTTTCCAACAAGTGGTTGCACGTTTCCAGGCGATACCTGTATCCACGGGAAAGTCAGTTCGAATCTGCTGCGATTGGGGAAAAATCCGGTACACAGCAGGCTTCGAGTGAATTTCTGGTGTGATGCGATAAAATCTGGGCTTTCTACTAAACGCGAAAGTTGTAGCCCTTGAAATTATCTTTCCAACGAGTGGTTACATGCACTCGTCGGATTTCTGTAGCCTCGGGAATCCTTGGTCGAAGTTGCTGCCTGGATTAAGGCTGCACCTAAATTCTGGGTTGTGTAACGTGGAATGCGATTTGGTGGAATTTAATGTTGCGATCCAACTCGAGGCTTGGGTGAACTCTTTTGACATAATCATCATAGTGACGTTATAAGTTAAGGTTATAAATCTAAATTCATATAACGAGTTGTGGACAAGTTTAATTTAAGGAAAGAACCTGATATAATTGGGTGGGTATAATTGGACAAATGTATAAATGATTTAACTGTGGCCATTATGTATGTTGAATGGATAAAAAGGGAATTAGAAATCCAATGCTTAGAGTGTCGTTTCTCTACGGGTAGCATTGTGGAAGTAACGAGTGCGGTGTTGACCGTCAATAGTTGGAATGGGACTGAGATGAGTAAAGTCGGACGGTTGAGCTTGTTCCTCGGTGTTCACGTCCCGAGGCTCCTCCCGTATTTGATGGATGGTTGGGCTTGGTCCTCGTTGTTCACATCCCGAGCCTCCTTCCATGCCATGATATTGTGTAATTACATGTGGTGTGAGTCGACACGTGGTTTCGTAATCCCGGGTTAAAGATTGTGTGGCAGGTCTACGGGCTCGCCAATCGTCACACCGATGGGAGTTGATAGCTAGAGCTTGGACGGTTGGCTTTGTCCTCGGTGTTCATGACCTGAGGCTCCTTCCATGCCAAGTGAACTGTTGGGCTTGGTCCTCGTGTTCATTTCTAAGGCTCCTTCCGTGTCACGCATAGGCCAGTTCGGGGCTAGGATCTTGGTGCTCATTTACCCAAGAAAACCCGCTGAGCTGTAGTACGCATGTGAGCTCCGCTGTTGTGTTCTTAGCGTTGAGGCATACATAGGCCTAGGCAAGGTAGTGTGGAGACTAGCCTAGTAGTGGAGATGCCCGCTCTACTTTCACCGTTTGGCCACGACGGTTGACGCCTGATAGGTTAGCTACCTGCTTGAATAGTGGGAATAATAAGTCTGTGTCGACATAGCGATTGCATGTGCTTGATCATGGGTGTGTCATTGCATTGCATACATAGTATTGCACTTCATTACATACAGAAGACCCTCATCATATAAGTTTGTATGGGCACTCCTATACAATGAGTTACTTATTGCTGAACGACCCTCAACTTATATGCTTGTATGGGCATCCATATAAGTTGAGTTACTTACTGTTATAACATTATACTCTCTTGCTGCTGTAGATGGTAGAATTGTAGAATAAGAGCTTGTTCATTTGTACACCATTTTTATTGCTACCTATGATTTGTATACTTACTTCACCTGCTTGTACTACTATTTTATATATATTGTACCTGTTCCTTTCTCTGCCCGGTGCCGAGGAGTCGCCGGGGGAGCGGATGTGAAGCCACTTAGTCTTTATGACTAACGGTTGCTACGTCTTCCTTTTTGGGAGGAAACCCCGTAGGTAGAGAAGTATTCTATGCAGCAAGACAGCCAGGCCAGGATGTCAGGGCCTGAGGGAACGGTACCGTCCCTACCGTCAGTTACAGATGTGAGTGAGAGAGATTTTGTTGTAGCCCTTCAGGGCAATTTTATTTTCATACTCTGATTATGTAGAAGATAGTTTAGCTTCTCTTTTGCTATATTTATGGACTTATGCATGGTGTGGATTGACTCTCTTTTATTGTATGGTTGGGTTGGCATTTATATGTTGATATTTGTTGAAACTGGCAGGATAGGTACAGGCTGACCCGAGTGTTAGTGTTACCGCGAGGCGGCTGTTTAGGGCATAAGACCCCTCTCGTGCCGTGTCTTGTGTTCCGGGAGGGAAGTCTTACACACATAACCCAATTATGTTCAAAGTCGGTTCCTAGGCCGCCAAGATGACAGAAATGCATTTTTGCCCAGTTTTCCGGGTGCGCCTTGGGTTTAATCCCCAAGGATCCCTGCTACAATCTACCACGTAGAAACCCGAAAACAACCAAAGGCACAGAGTCTTCTCCGACTATTCATTCATAGTAAAACATCACCGATCCAGACCAACATGTCCGAGTAGGCTTCATACACCATGCCTATGTCCGTTTCTCGATAACGTACTCTAAATGAAAATAAGTGGGACTTTATATATCTACCCCAAGGAACACCGCAAACACGCCGCACACTCGCGGGAGCGGCTTTTCCCTATGCAAAAGAAGAAGAGCTTCACATGTTCAAGTAGAGAATCGTTACCCTAGCATTCCTCTTTGGCGCGATAGAATTCTACACGGATGAGAAGCACCGCGATGATCTCGCCTCATTAGATATGGACTCAGTTTGTGATTTGGCGCTACGAATATCCTCCGGTGACCGAATCTCCCCTCCTTCTTCCTCCTTGCTCTCCCCTTTCTCTAGAAGTTAGAAAGAGATAAAACTCAAGAGAATGATGGTTTTTAAGCCCTAATCCCGGGTATATCCCAGCCAGGACAACCCTGAGTCATTGGATCGCAAAATAAGGAAACGGATGGCCACGATTTGCATTCAAAATAAACTTACTGGGCCAAACACGGCGTGAGACACGCCCGTGTCCAAGGCCATGTAACTCACTCGCCATCAAAATAGTCGCGTCCTAAAAAGAACACGGGAACTCGACACGCCCGTGTAAGGCTTAACATGCCCGTGTCATCCAGTACACGCCCGTGTACCTGGGCATCTTCCTCCATCGACACAGGTCTAAAATGTCCCGAGAAGGACACGGCCATGTGACATGCCCGTGTCACATGCCGTGTGCTAGACACGCCTTAGGATATGCCCGTATCCCAGGTCGTGTAACTCCCTTAGCACAATCCAGCAAACTAGCCGAGCATGACACGGCCACTTACACGCCCGTGTTTCAGGCCGTGTTCCTTCACTCAACGCTCGTTGAGTGAAAATCATTTAGTGGTCGGCGAGAAGTCGAAGACATGCCTGACATGGCCCTGGGACACGGTCGTGTGACCTTTACCAAGGCCCAAACACGCCTAAAATTGCTGCCCGTTGCTCTTTTGAGTTTCTGGGCATTACATTAACCACCAGGGTTTTATTATTAAATACCCTATATGACTTATTATTGTTTCTATACCCTACAAAAATACCTTCAAAACTCTTTTCACTAAATTTAGTAGCATGATACTTACCATTGTTAAGAATGAAGTATTTGCAGCCAAAGATTCTAAAATATGATTCAGTCGACTTTCTGCCCTTTAGATGTTCATAAGGCATCTTATTTTGGTTCTTGTTTATGAGTGCTCGATTTTCCATGTGGCATACAGTGTTGACGACTTCAGCCCAGAAGTACACCGATAGTGAGGCATCACTCAACATAGTCATGTAGGCCTCTATGAGTGTTCTATTCCTTCTCTCAGCTGCTCCATTTTATTGTGGAGTACGAGGAGAGGAAAACTCATGAAATATACCTAGGCTTTCAAAAAATTCTGTCATGGCCCCAGACTTGAATTCAGTTCCATTATCACTTATGATTTTTACTATAGAACAGTTGTATTCATTCTGGATATTCCTAACAAAATTTTTAAAGACATCAAAGGTATCTGACTTGTGTTTCAGAAGGAACACCCACGTAAAGCTCGAGTAATAATCGACAATAACCAACGTATAATCCTTACCTCCAAAACATCTAACTTGTTGTGGACCGAAAAAGTCCATATGAAGTAGGTGTAAACACCTATTAGAGTCTTTGCCTATAATGCTTTTAATAGTAGCCCTTGTTTTCCTGCCTTTCACACATTCATGACAAGGTCTATCCTTAGTAGATTGGCAGTGAATCAAATTCTGCAGCTTTGAATCATTTATTGCACTTGATATAATATTTTTATCCTTCTTGTCTAAAGAGACAAGTGCAATCTCATCTTTGTTGAGATCCATTAGCTTCTTAGGAACTTGCTTTGTAGCACTTATAGTTGAGGCGGTCATGGGAACATAAGGAGCTTCTTCAACAATCATGAAGATCCTTGGATCCAAAGCTCCATAAAGAATTTAATTCTTTCTTTCCACATTGCAAAATTATTCTTTGTGCACAAGGGAAGCTTGGCAAAATCCATGGCTCTGGCCATGCTTGAATAACTCAACGACAACTTGGGGTAGATCTGATCAAGGTGTTAACCTTCTAATGATCAACCTCCCTCTGATACCAATTGAAAAACATCTAAGTTATCAACCTAAATCACCTAAAGGGGGTGAATAGGTGAGTTGTGTGTCTTTTTCCAGAATAAAAACTTTAGTGATCTAATACAGAGGGAAAAAAGCATTTATAGAGGACACCAAGAATTATAGTGGTTCCCCAATCTTGGGTACTTCCACTTTCCACTCATCGATCTAACAATACGCCAGACTCGGCTACTCCACGAATCTCGGATCAAAACGATCCTACTACTCGGAACAACGTTCCTACAATCTTTATCCAAAACGGGATCTACACTCGGAAGAAAAAAACTTCCTATAACTCGGAGAATAAATCTCCTACACTCGGAGAATAATCTCCTACTAGATTAAAAAGAAATTATAGAATACAAATAATAATCTTCTCAGATCATAAAATCGCTTCCTAGGTCTTCTTTCTTAGACTTTGCAGCTTTATCAGAAATTATAGAAGAAGACTCGCGGATCGATCTTATTCTGAGAAACTTTGACTCATATGATCAAGGAGTTGATGGATAAAGATGAAACCCATGATCTGCGAATCTATCTGGATCGAAAGTAGCCTTGGCAATCTTGAAGAAGAACGACGGCTTCTGTAGATTTGGAAATGTCCACCGATCTAGAAAACTTTGAATAATACGCTTAGGGTTAGTCTTAATGACATGACCTTTTATAAGATCTCCCTAACGGTAATAATCGTCATTATTGATGGCCACGTGGACCAATCATTTCACGACATTCAAAATATTGATCTGACAGAATTTAAGAAAATTTCCTGAAAACGGTCTAGTGATTCTCAAGTAAGGAATAAACTATTCGAGTGCTTTAGCTGGCACTCGAGTGAAAGACATTGACTACTCGAGATGAGGCAATTCTTGATATTCTAGATGTAAAAGTAAATCACTCGAGTGGTTAAAGGATCACTCGAGTGCTAGACATACATCTCTAGAGATATACTTGAGCTTCTCGAGTGCTTGGACTTGGAGAAAATTCTAGATGAAAAATTGATCACTCGAGAACTAAACTTGAAGTACTCGAGTACTAGACGAACTACTCGAGTACAAATAAATCCCACTTGAGTGGTCTATTAATTTTCTCGAGAAATATCTTCTGTCACTCGACTTAATCTTCTCAACTACTCGAGTACTCAGCTCGGCTACTCGAGTACTTTACATAGAGAAATTTCTGAGAGATAAACATGTTCACTCGAGAATGAGAGCAGGTCTACTCCAGTGCTGGACTTGACTTCTCGAGTGCTAGATATAAGCACTCGAGAACCACTTCCACACTCAAATTATAGACCAGATCCACTCGAGTGCTTCTAAGGATTCTACTCGAGTACTAAGAGAGCTACTCGAGTACAACACTTAGAATTTTCTAAGCATTATGAAGCTTGAGTTCTTCATTCCAAACATCATCCAGTCTTCATACATTAGTCCTTGTGCTTGAACAAGAAGTGTATCCCAATAGAGAGTCTACACATGAGTTAACACCTTGTATCACACAATGAGGAATTATATTGTATGGTCATGTGTTTGATGACCCACTGTAGACTGACATTGACCTACACTTGGCAATAAATCCTGCAAATACATAACTAGAATAGGAAAATCAAACACAACCTAATTCATCTTAGTTAATGGGTGAAGTCATAAAAATCTAGGTTATTGTGGATGCAATACCCAACACTCCTCCCCCTCCTTTTTCCTTGCAATGTTGTCGAACACCCTACTCTCCTTAGAAGGAAGGCTCTGCTGCGCCACCGGCCATTCCTATGTAATAGATTCTATGGTTTCACACAAAACATTTAGCCCACTATATTGCTTCTCATTTCTGTTGGCTCCATAATACATAAATTAGGAAACTCACATTCCCTTCTCATTTATGTTATCTCTATTGTGCAGTGATAATGTTCTACACTTCTATGGAAGATTGAAGACCAATGCATATTTTAAAGGTATTGTTTGTTTTATTTCTTATTGAGTAAACTTTCTAATCAATCTGCAACTCTCCTTCACAAAGTCCATGCATTTGCTCTGCCATATTTACTTTTCCTTGAAAATTTTGTAGAAATCTTATTAAGTGATAAATAATATTGATGCATGCTTTTAAGATGCTCATTGGTGGCAGAATTGTGAGGTATGAATATCTGTTCAACTTATTTATGTTAAATTGTTTGAACACTTAACACAAACACAAAGAAAACGTTGTTGTCTTTTTTATTTTTTGAGATATAAAAATGACTAAGGGATGGGTTGCAAAATATATATCTAAGAGCTAACACATGTTTCGTTTGTTTTAAATATTTATTACAGTTCTATTCTGATGGGATGTGCTCTTTTATTCGGTTGAAATTGCTTTGGAATTTCTCGAGATACCCCATGATTTCTCAGGAAACTTACTTCATATTTTCTTTAGTCTATAGTGATAGGGAGAAGGATTACTCAAGAAACAAAAGCCAAGCTTCACCTCGCTTGCTTTGATTCCATGATTTGATTTCTCCACAAGATTTGTTCTCTATATTTGACTCCTTTTTTTTTACATTTTTGAGCTTCCTTCACATGTTTGGTCTTATCAAAGTTCAGTTATCTTATTACATGTTGTTTCATATTGTTTTTAACTTCACATGATAGGCATGCACAAAAGTTCTACTAGATTTGACATAGTTGATATCAAAATTCATTTGATTTACTCATTTTGTAGAGCTCCAAAATCAGTACATCTATAAGGGGGCAACTCAAGTTTCAAAAGGTTCCTTTTCTATATTTGACCTTTTGGTTAATGTTTGAGCTTCCTTCAAATGTTTGGTCTTCCATGTCTAATACTTTTTATTTTCTCTCATATGTACTCATGTGTTCCTTGAACTTGATAGACTAATTTATATTTAGAGTTTAGGCAAGACGTGATAAGTCAGAATTATGTTAAAAAATAATTTCTCCATCATTGTTTCTGTCTTCATTTACTGATGGTTAAATTAATAAAAAAGAGCGTCATTATGAATTGTGTTGTTTGTCGATAAATATTCAACTAGGGATTTCTCCAAGAAAGTATTATGAGGGCATGCACCTGAAATTGTTTAGTATTTTTATATTTATTTAGTACCCCAACTTGCAGGAAAGTATTATGAGGGCATGCACCAGAAATTGTTTAGTATTTTTAAAAATGTTTAGTAGCTTCACTTGTAGGGAAAATTACAAGTAGAAAGTGGGGAACAAAAAAGAAACGATCTGAACTACAGCAGCTGTAGTTTTACTGGACTACATCTGTTTGTCGGATGTCACTGCCCCCACACACATATTGCCGCCCCTCACGCATGTCGTCGCCCCTGAATGCATGTCACCATCCCGTATCCATGTCACCGCCCCAGCAAAAGGATAGTTCTCTATATTTACTCCTTTTTATCATTTTGAGATCCCATTACATGTTTGGTCTTATCAATGTTCAATGGTTTTATTACATGCGATTTCTTATTATTTCCAACTTCAGATGATTGGCAAGCACACAATCTCTACTAGATTTGACATAGATGATTTCAAAATTCATTTTAATTACTAAGCAATAATATTAGTACATCTATAATGTGCAACCTATGTTTGATTTCCCCACAAAAGGTTCGTTCTCCAAGTTTGAGTTTTTTTTAAAACGTTTGAGCTTCCTTTATATGTTTGGTCTTCCATCTCTACTACTTTTTATTTGCACTCATGTATACTCAAATGTTCCTTCAACTTGATAGACTAATTTAGTTTCATAGTTCTGCAAGAAAAGATATGTCTGAATTGTGTTACAACATAATTCTTCATCATTGTTCTCTCAGCATTTACTGATGGTTAAATTAATAGTAAAGAGTGGAGATATGAAATGAGTTTCCTGTCAATAAATATTCAACTAGGGGTTCTTCTAGGAAAGTAATATGAGGGCATGGACCTGAAATGATTTAGTAGCTTTATAATTATTTAATAGCTTCACTTATAGTGGAAATTTCAAGGAGAAAATAAGGAAAAAAGAGATGATCTGAACTACAGAAGCTGCAGTTCTATCTGAACAATAGTTCTATTAGAGTACAACTACTGCAGTTCTATTTGAACTGCAACAATTGATGAACACCATGCGACTGAAAAATTTTATGGAATAGAGATTATGGTCAATTATTGAGAACATCCTTGAGAATTTGCATAATGACCAATGTTGCCGCCCACAACCAGTATCGCCTCTTACGAACAGTGTTGCCGCCCATGACTAGAGTCGCTACCCACGATCAAGGTCACCGCCCCCATTGAATCTCGCTTCCCCTGCCAAATATTGCCTACCCCACTGAATGTCGTTGCCCACGACCGATGTTGCCACACATGACCGATGTCATTGCCGATGACTGATGTCCCCTCCCGCAACCAATGTTGTTGCCCCCGCCCAATGTCACTGCACTATACGACCAATGTCGCCACCCACGATGGATGTCACCCTCACGATCGATGTCCCCACCTACGAACGATGTCATCTCCCACGATCGATGTTGTCGCCCACGACCTATGTCGCCGTCCAAGACCAATGTTGCCGCCTATGCCTGATGCTGCCGCCCATAACCATTGTCGCCACCCACGATCAATATCGCCACCATAAACAATGTTGTCGTCTGTGACCAATGTCTTCGTACACATCTCTAACGATGCCCCCTAGGACCAATGTTGCCCCTTTGATCAATATCGCCCCCCTCAACTTATGTTGCCCCCCACAACCAATGTTTTCTCCACTAACTAATGTCGCAGCCCCCGACCAAAGCCGCCACCACCAACCACTATCACCCCCATGTCAAATATCGCTCCCATAATCAATGATTCTCCTATGACAAATGTCTCCCCCCCCCCCCGATAAATGTTTCCCCGCACGGGGTCCCCCATGCCCAACTGCTTATATATCTAACAGAAGTCAAAAGCAGCTAAAATTAAATTATAAAGCGAGTACCTGTAGTGAAATCGCGAACACCTACCGATCTCTCCAAAAGAGAAGTCAAAATTTGGTGTATTAAACACATAAAGAGCGTTGATACTGAAATTCACAAAGGTGGAGAGGGGGTTAGAAGAGAAGAGAAGGTGGATATGGTGGTTGAGAATATTATTCGATTCTATATCTGATAAAGGAAAGCATACCTTATCGTTTATAGTATACTATACTAAAGATTAATATCTAGGTCGTATTTCCCTGGGGCATAATGATTACTTGTACTTTGAGGAGATCGCTATTATTTTATCAACTAAAATTTCTATTAATTACTAAAAAAAACTTAAATTAAATTACTAAGCTAAAAAAAGGAGAAAACTAATTACATGCAGGATAAAATTGAGTTAGAGATAGAGATAAAGGGGAGTACTAAATCTTGAATCACTTCGGTATGAGTTGATTAAAAAACATGATAAATAAACTTAAGCTTAATAGGGTAAAGGTCCTTGACCGTGGTGGTTCCTTGAGCTTGAACACGCTTCTCTAGAATTCGTGCCCAACTGAGTTTAGGAAGGTCCGACCGACTCACATCTAAATCGGAGGCCTAAAGCTCGCTTTATGCGGTGAACCCCTCTATTTGATTTTACTCCAATCCAAAAGATTTGGATGTCTGCCTCTCTCGAGGGGTACGTACCACTCTCTTTACTCTTGAACGCTCACTTCAAACTATCAGCCTCTCGGCTACCCCAGAATGAAAGCAAAGGTGGAGAGTATATATCGATAATATACCTCCAACCCATGAAAAATTAAGAGTAATTAGAGTACTAAAACCTAAAAAGAAATGGAAAATTAAAGCATCATAACTTAATCGCTCGAACCTCGAATCATCAAGATCGAGTACAAGGAGGATTAGTTAAACATAGCGAAGTGGAGGGGAAAGATGAGTAGTAAAGCATAGTAAGAACACAAGTAAACAAAAGTAGCACTTATATTAAGAATAAAGATAACTATACAACTAAGAAATGAAAATTACACTTGCATGGAAATTGAAATCCTATTCTAGCCCTTTAATAAGCTACTAAAAGAAATACAAGAGCTAATACAAACGCAAAAACACTAAGCTAGGTTAAGGAAAAATTGCAAAATATGAGAGAGAGAGAGAGAGAAGAAAACATGAAAAGAACAAATAAACCATGGGGCAGCACCTCCTCCTCTCCACCAAAAACTTGTTGAAATGGAAGGGGGTCTGAATTTATAGGAAAAGTTCATGGGTTGGTCAAGCCCTGCGACACGCCCTGGGAAAGCATGTAAGGGGGCATGATAGGTACGACATTGACCTCGGGCGCTGGATTATGACGGGAATAATGATTGCTTCGGGACGATGGTGGTCATGCCCTAGGTCACTCCCGTGTAGGGGGCGTGACAGGCATGTCATGTCAAAATCAGCAGTTGTAAGTCCATCAGACGTCGAAAAAGGAGGGGTCACGCCCTGCGATATGCCTGTGACGGGGGGCGTCACAGTACTATTAGCGTGCTGAGGCGAAATGGCATTTAATGCGGCGATAGGCTTCGGGCATAGGGCGACAAGCACTGTGTCATGCCCTGGGATACGCACGAGGAGGGCA
This sequence comes from Platanthera zijinensis, assembly GCA_039513925.1. Classification (NCBI taxonomy): domain Eukaryota; kingdom Viridiplantae; phylum Streptophyta; class Magnoliopsida; order Asparagales; family Orchidaceae; genus Platanthera; species Platanthera zijinensis. Next base: position 164,764,305 of record CM077084.1, read on the forward strand.
TGTCAGGGGGGCGTGATAACCATTTTTCCTGTTATTTTTTCCTCTATAAACAGGCTTCATCGGGATCGGGTGACACGCCCTGGGTCACGCCCAGGGAGGGCGTGATATGGGGCGTGACAGGTTATTATTGGCCGAAAACTTATTGAAACATGCAAAAACATAAAATAAACATTAGTTATATTATTTACATAAAAAGAAACATAAAAATACATAAAGAAAGAGATTTAAAACGAAAATAATATATTTTTACCCTAATAAATTAAGCTAAAATATGGATCATCAAATTCCCCCATACTTATTATTTTTCTTGTCCTCAAGCAAAGACAACGAGTTAGAGAAAATAAAGAGGATAAATTGAAAAGTTTAAAAATGCTATAAACGAGTACGACGGGAATTTAGAGGTAGAGAAATTTTGAAAAAGAACCGAAAATTCCTAGTTTAACTTAGCACATAATTTTATAAATTTTACTAAATATAAAAACAAATCATCCCATATTTTTACAGAATTAAAACTTAATATAGAAACGAGTAAAAAGCACAATTAGTCACTACTAAAGTCTAAGAGAGAAATTTAAACCATAGTCAATCAAGAAAAAATTAAATATTTCTATCAAAAACACTAACTCAATCTAGTTTCTCGCTGCTATACTACAAAGTAAACGCAGGAAGCATGAATCACTAGAGCTTTAATTAGGCGTACATTTAGGATTATCTTTTTAAGGGTGCGATATTCAAAAATATAAACACGAGGGGTATTTGCACAATTAAAAAAAGAAAATGAGCTTTGCCAAAATAAAGCTAGCCAAAATAAATACACTTTTCTTTTTCTTTTCTTTTACCTTTTTCATCAAATATTTTTCTCATTTTTCTTTTTTTTTCTTTTTTCATACTTACAAATTTCCACTTTTGTAGCAAAAGATAATACAAAGAATTTTCACTAATATTTTTTCAAAAAGATGCACATTAGTAATTAAAGCTCAAAAATTATTTTAAAGTGTGCATATAGGTAAGCTATTTGGCCGTGGTGAAATAAAAAGTCGGGCTACAAAAAGGTAACGAAAATTCAAAAAATGGCTAGAAACTATTATTATAAGGTAGGGTACAAAGGCTCAAATGTTTCAAAAGAAATGCTCAAATCATTTTCATGCTTCCTAAATCTACTCAAAGTAAAGCTTTGAAATTTCAAAAGAGGATAAGCACAAAAATAGAAAATAGAGAATTTGCTAACATGAAAACAATGATAATAAGCATCTAGACCGGTTTCTGTCTACTACACTTAATACTAATTAATGTTTAAAAATTATTTTAATAAGGAAAAATAAAGGATGATATGTTTTATAAAAGTAAAAGAAATAAAGAAAGGCTAAGGAAAAGTGAAGAAAAATTCAAGAGATTTTTCAAAAATAGCATACTACCCTAAATAGGAACACTCCATGAGTCAACATACTACTCGCTTAACATATTTAAACAGAAAATTAATCTAATTTATTCTAACTAAGCAAGTAGACATGAGTTTAAAAAAAAATGCAAAGTAGCATGGTACTAATTGATTTGGCAAAAATTAACTCAATTTAATTTGGGATTTTTTCAAAAAGTTTTATATATTTTTTTGGATTTTTAAAAAATATATTATATAATTTTTTTGATTTTTCTAAAATTTTTATAATTTTTTTTCTAAAGTAAACTATTAATGGAACGAACCCCATACTTAAAGTTAAACATTGTCCCCAATTTTAAAAGTTAAGTATAAAGAGAGTTGAGAAAAGAGAGAGAAGAAGAAAAAGAAATGCAAAGAGAGGGAAAAGATGCTTCCCTAGCACTTTATGCCCAGATGTTGGAAAATGCGTCCCCCCAAACTTGAGCAAAAGAACGGCTTGAGTCCAAGTTAAGAGGTGAGAAGAGGCACAAACACGCGGGAGCTTAATCCTACACAAAACAAAATATAAAAAAACAAAAAAAATAAAAAGATAAGCAAGGGGTGCCTCCCAAGAGCGCTCTTTATTTAAAACGTCGTTGAGCTCGATGTTCTTGGTTAGCTAAATTGAAAATAAAAAGAGAAATGTAATGGCAACTCCCGCAATATGCGTTTTGGCGTGAGTGCCAAAACATTTTTAAAGAAAATAAAAATATTTTTTTGTATTTTTATATTTTTTGAATTATACAAAAAGGAATAAGATTTAGAAAAAGAAAATTTGTTAGTAAAAGAAAATAAACTATTTAAAGGGGAAAAAGAAGAAGATTTAGAAACTAAATTAGAAGGAAAAATAAAAGAAGAAAATAAAGTGGAATTTTTGCAAAGAGGGGCGAGAGAAGAAAAAGAAGAAGGCGGCAGCGGTTGATCATAAGAAAATGTTTGGATAGAAAGATCTGGTTGCTCCACTTGAATATCAATCATTTCAGTAGATTGGAAGCAAACCGAGATATCTGAAAAATCAATCTCCTCGAAAAATCGAATACAAGAAAGTTCGTCTACCTCGGAAACTTGAAAAAAAATCGGGATATAAGGGGAAATTTCCTCCTCGAGAGGTTTAAGGCACAATGGAATTTCTAAATAATCGTCTTCAGCGAGTGATTGAAGGCACTGTTGAATATCCAAAGATTCATCATTCGAAAGATAAATAGGAGGTGGGGAAGAAAAAGATGCGGCCTCAGCATCCAAAGCGTCAAAAATCACTTTGAAGTGAGTATTGATGCATGCATCAAATGCTACATCATCAATAATGACTTTATTTTCGCTATAATCAAAAACTGGAGGCGCGCATACTTGCGAAGAAAAAGCATAGAAATCCTGAGATGGAATGGGTTGATGATCATCTTGGCCCCAAGAATGATCAGGGTGTTGCCACCCTTAGTAGTTCAAAGTAGGGCTAGGATCAAAATGACCATTCAAGAAATTTCCTGAAAAATTAAAATTTGAAACATTCGGAGGAGAAGGGTAGGAAGGCATTTGAAAACCATCGTAACCCCATGAAAAAAAATTCGCAGACGGATCAATTTGGCCAAATTGATTCGATCCGAAAGGGATAAAATTATGGGTGGATGAAGGATATCTTACACAACACTCCTCAGGAGAGTGACTGAACTCTCCACAATTAAAACAAAGACTAACCATTTCAAAAAAAAAATCAAACGCGAAAGAGGGGAGAGAGGGAGAGATAAAAACAAAACAAAATGATAAAATTAATAGCTCTCATTTTTTCAAATTATCAAAACATTCCACGGCAACGGCGCCAAAAACTTTATACTGAAATTCCCAAATGTGGAGAGAGGGTTAAAAGAGAAGAGAAGGTGAATTTGGTGGTTGAGAATATTCTCCGATTCTATATCTGATTAAGGAAAGCGTACCTTCTCGTTTATATTATAGGAAACTAAAGATTAATATCAAGGTCGTATTTCCCTGGGGCGTAATGATTACTTGTACTTCGAGGAGATTGCTAGTATTTTATCAACTGAAATTTATATTAATTACTAAACTAAAAACTGAAATTAAATTACTAAGCTAAAAAAGGAGAAAATTAATTACTTGCAGGATAAAAAGGAGTTAGAGCTAGAGATAAAGGGGAGTACTCAATCTTGAATCACTTCGGTAAGAGTTGATTGAAAAAACACGAAAAATAAACCTAAGCTTAATAGGGTAAAGGTCCTTGACCGTGGAGGTTCATAGAGCTTGAACACGCTTCTCTCGAAGTCGTTCCTAACTGAGTTTAGGAAGGTCAGTCCGACTCACATCTAAATCGGAGGCCTAAAGCTCGCTTTATATGGTTAACCTCTCTATTGGATTTTACTCCAATCCAGGAGATTTGGACGTCTACCTCTCTCGAGGGGTGCGTACAACCCTCATTAATCTTGAATGCTCACTTCAAACTATCGGCCTCTCGGCTAGCCCAGAATGAAAGCAAAGGTGGAGAGTATATATCGATAATATACCTCCAACCCATGAAAAATCAAGAGTAATTCAAGGCCTAAAACCTAAAAAGAAAAGGTAAATTAAAGCATCATAACTTAATCGCTCGAACCTCGGATCAACAAGATTGAGTACAAGGAGGTTTAGTTAATCATAGTGAAATGGAGGGGTAAAGAAGAGTAGTAAAGCATAGTAAGAACACAAGTAAACAAAAGGAGAACTTATATTAAGAATAAAGAGAGCTACATAACTATGAAATGAAAATTACACTTGCAAGGAAATTGAAATCCTATTCTAGCCCTATAATAAGCAACTAAAAGATATACAAGAGCTAATACAAAAGCAAAACACCAAGCTAGGTTAAGGAAAAATTACAAAATAAGAGAGAGAGAGAGAGAGAGAGAGAGAGAGAGAGGAAAACATGAAAAAAGAACAAGTAAACAATGGTGCAGAACCTCCCCCTCTCCACCAAAAACTTGCTGAAATGGAAGGGTGGAATGAATTTATAGGAAAAGTTAACGGGTTGATCATGCCCTGCGACACGCCCCGGGAGGGAGTGTCATGGGGCGTGATAGGTACGACATTGACCTCAGGCGCTGGATTCTGGAGGGAATGATGATTGCTTCGGTACGATGGTGGTCACGCTCTAGGTCACGCTTGTGTAGGGGGCGTGACAGGCATGTTATGTAAAAATCAGCAGTCGCAAGTCCATCAGACGTCGAAAAAGGAGGGGTCACACCCTGCAACATGCCTATGATGGGGGTCATGACAGAACTGTTGGCGTGCTGAGGAAAAATGGCATTTAATGCGGCGGCAGGCTTCGGGCAGAGGGCGACACGCCCCGTGTCATGCCACAGGACAATTCTGGGGAGGGCGTGTTAGGGGGGCATGACAGCAGTTTTTCCTATTATTTTTTCCTCTGTCAACTTGCTTCATCGGGATTGGGTGATAATCCCTAGGTCACGCCCAAGGAGGGCGTGATAGCGGGGCATGACAGGACATTATTGGACGAAAACTTGTTGAAACCTTCAAAAATAGGAAATAAACATCAGTTATATTATTTAAATAAAAAGAAACATAAAAATACATACAGAAAGAGATTTAAAACGAAAATAATATATTTTTACCCTAATAAATTAAGCTAAAATATGCATCATCACGCGTACCTAAAGTGAACTCGTGAACACTTCATATTCTCCATAAAGGGGAAGTCAAAATAAGATAAATTTAAAATATAACATGAGTATCTGAAGTGAACTCGTGAAGACCTACTAATCTCTGCAAAGGAAAAGACAAAAGCAGGTAAATTTAAAATATTATACGAGTACCTGATGGTAACTTGCAAACAGTTACGAATCTCTATAAAAGAGAAGTCAAAAGCTAGTAAATTTAAAATATAACGCGAGTGTTAACCCCAGAAATCGGCGATCCCTCCCCAACTACTCATCTCGCAAGTCGCGGCCTGCTCGAGGTTCACTCTAGAGGTCGCAGCCAGTCAGCCCTCTTTTTTAAGGATCGGGGGACAAACATTTCTGTCTGCTCAGGCCGTGCGGCTAGGCCAGTCTCCCCAACCAAACTGCCTAGGTCGCGCAGCAGCCGCTCGTTCTGTTGGGGCTACGAACTGCTTCCTCAGTCCACCACTATAGGTCGCGCGGTTAGATAAGGTAACCGCTCATTTGATCTTTCCATGCCAACAGAATGGCGGACTCACATTACCATCCGCAAAGACAGCCATATTGCCAGAAGACCTACCTCCAGGTCTCCAGCTAGTATGCGACAAGCCTGTCCTTCCAATAGGAGATGAGTTTGCTCAACCAAAGAGGTCGACCTGCTCCTTCTATATAGCAGGAGGTGGTAGACTCAATCTTCAGTCCGCCTAAGGGAGGAAAACATACTCCTCCCTCCAGTTCTACAACCCGCACAATATTTAGACGGCAACCAACTCTCCTGTCTGCTAGAAATGGGTGGAGTCAGTATCAGCCCGCCTGTAGAGGGTAACATGGACAACCATTATATGCAAGACTTTTCCATAACATGCGGAGTCAACTCTAACACGTGAGGGGGTGGACTTCAACGGTAGTGCCGACCTGCCTCTAATGCATGAGTCACTAGTGCATGGCCAACTTCCTCAGCCCAATAGGTCGCTAAGAAAGTGGGACAAGCCTTTAGTAGGAGGCAGCATACTCAACCTGTCCGCCGTAATTTGGGAAGACTAGTTGTGCAATCTGCGAGGACTATCCAAGCTCAGCATCCGATCTGCCTCATCCTATCAGCAGCAGGCTAGGAAGACTTATTCTGCAGTCCGCCAGCTAGCCCTCTATATTCCCGATGCCCGATTCTTCCTTGCAGTAGGCGAACTGCTCCTCAGCTCGCACAGCTCGACACTGTCTCACTCAGCATAGCAGAAGCGGACTCGTCGCAATCTTGCAGCTGCAAGATCAGCTCAAGTGAATAAGTCCCTAACGTCTCGACATTATGCGAACTCGGCGGACTCCTCGTTCTACTAATTCAACTTATGGCTCAACCGGGGGTAACATTACCAAGACCGTTACCTCCTCGAGTCTATAAATAGGCCCCAATACCTCTCATTCATTAAGCAAGGGGGAGAAGACAAGGTCAAGATATTAATACCCGTGGACTCTAATCCTCAGTTTGTGTGGCCTCAACAACCTTCTATTCTCTTCTCATCCTGATCGTGCAGTCTGTAACGCCCCAAAACTCATTAAGGAACAGATAACGTTCTAACACCAAATTGGTGCCTGATGAGGTTCACACGGCACGTGTCCAGGTCTGTGCCGTGCTATCAATTTGACAAATTTTTGTGAGGTCAACGAAATGCATTCGATGATCCTTGTAGTCAAGACAAGTCAAGCACACGGCCTTGGACACGGGCGTGTCCAGGGCCATATACTTCTCTGTGATTTGTCGGCCTGTGTCGACTGATGAACACAGGCTGAGACACGGGCATGTCCGCAACCGTGTTTGGCACATGGCCTGTGAAACGGGAGTTTTACATGGTTGTGTCCTGGTTAGGATGCGATGGTTTCCTATGTCGCTTGAGGAACACACCCTGTGACACGGGCGTATCGGAGGCTAACACGGACATGTCAGCAGTAACGCAGGCGTGTCTGAGCCCACCTCCTGCTCTGTGTTTGACGAACGTGTTTAGATCGTGAGACACAACCTATGACATGGGCGTGTCACAAGCCGTGTTCGGCACAAGAAAGTGATTTTCAAGGAGATTCGTGGTCGTTCATTTCATTCAATTAAGATCCAACGGTACAGAGACCACCCTGCTGTTATAAGGCCGCCGGTGGAGCTTCGAAGCCCCAAATCACGAGCCGAGTCCAGATTCGCGAAGGCAAGTCTGTTGCGATGCTTTTCATCTGGCTAGTTTTCCATGGCGCCAATGCGAACCTCTAGGGTAATAATTCTCTTCTTGGACATGTGAAGTCCTCTTCCTTTTTGCATAGGAAAACCCCTCTCGCGAGTGTGTGGATAATGTGAGGTATTCCTTCAGATGGACATCAATAGTCCCCGTAGTTTGCACATAGAGTTTGGAATCGAAGTACGGATATAGACATTGTGTGTGAAGCCTACCCGGACAAGTTGGTCTGGATTGGTGATGTTTTCATCTTGAATAGTTTGCTGGAGAAGACTTTGTGGCATATGTTTTCGTGTTTCTATGTGGTAGATTGCAACATGGAGTCTTGGGATTAACCCCAAGGTACACCCGAAAATCTTGGCCGAAGCAAAGTTGTGTCGTTTTGGTGGCTTGGGAGCCAGCCATGTACATAGCTAGGCTATGAACTATTGTATGATTGATACGTTGGGATTTGGTGAAGCTTGACCCGCGCCGATGGCTAAATTATCGTGACAAGGTGAGCAACGGGTTAGTGGAACCTTACCCGCTCAAAGTGGTTCGGTTAAAGATGGCTAGGAGAGCGAGTCTAGGCTTCGACTAAAAGGACTTTAATCCTCACATGTTTGCCGTCCTTGGGGTGGTGGTGGATATCGGAACGAGCTGGGTTTGAACCGTGTTCACCGAGAAAGTGCCTTGAGAGAACAGCTTGTGTGGTCGTGCTATCCCACACATGTTGTGTAATGTGCTGATGTTGTACTTTCACTATAATGTTTGGCTAAGCTACTAAAATGCAGGGAAGGAGCACCGCCACCCAAAGTTTGAGGTGGGTTCATTATAATTTGGTCAGCTTTCGCTAACCATTGCCTTTATTTTCCACTGTTGCAGTGGAATGTGTATTTCATGTATTGCGGAGCCTAGTGGAAAGTAGTGGGCCGAAGACCTTGATGCTTAGCCGGCCCTTGAAGGCCAAAGCGAATGTTTATTATTTATGATCATGTGTGACCGGCCTGAGTGCTGATGTATGGAAGACATTTATTGTTTAAGTAAACTCTTGTAAGGCCATAAGGCCAACTATTTTGTGTACTTGTACTGTCATTCCTACATTGTTTTTTAGTGGACATTCATGCTGTGGTTTAGGTTCTTTACTTTTCAACCTTTAAAATGCTTCCTCTAGAATGCCCTCTTTGTAGGACGGGTTATTTTGGTTGGATGGTTTCATTCTAAAACCCTAAAAGTCTGTCTGTAGGATATGGCATCGGGCCCCGGCCAGACCTACTGCTATATGCAATGTGATGGATAGGGGTGTTACAATTTTGTTTCAAACTACCTGTTTCGGTCTTTCTTATTTGAATTCGTGGGCGAATTCTTTTAAGGGGTGGTGAGCCAATATATGCGCGTCATCATTATGACATAAAAGAACCCATGAATGTCCACTTAGGAATTAAAATACACGTGTTTGAGGAACCTGTGTGTTCCTATAATTGTTTTTTGCACATTTTTTTGATCACTTAATGGTGTTTTTACGACTATAGGTTACCAGAAGTGGCGTAGGACAGTCAGAACGCCCGCTTTCTAAGGAATGTAGTGCACCCATCGACATGCCTGAGACCCCTCCTTCTATTGAAACCATAAGAAGGGTAGTTAAAGAGATGTTCACTATGACTAACGCACAAAATGGAAGGAATGTGCAACCCTTTGTCCCTGAGGTGGCTTCAACACCGGGTGGTGTGATGGGGCAAATGGCAATAAGAGGACCATTGGGTCAACAGTTGAACATGCTTTTAGTTCATAGTACACACTTAGTTGATGAATATTTGCAGGCGTTTCATATGATAAGCCTCTACCCAGGGTTTGAATTGGAGAGCGAGCAGTCTATGGTCGATAGATTTTATAACGGCCTGTGCGGTGAGTTACGAGTTCTATTGCTAGGACCAAAACTATTTGGATTCTGAGCCTTGGTGGAGTCGGCGAGATCATTGGAAGTAGATTTGCCAAAAGTCAACCAGACGTCAGAGTTTTGGATACCAAGCTGTCCGGGTTCTACAAAGTATGTATACCGAAGGAGGAAAAAGAATTCTAAAATATCCACTAGTCAGGCTCCATATGATTGTTTTAATTATGGTAAATTCGGTCATAGTGCCCGAGATTTTTATGGTGATGGCTAGAAGATAAAGAAAGCTATGATAGGAGCAGTTATAAGACTTATTACAAGAGAAAGTAGTGGTACTCAAGTGGCAAAGAAGACTGGACCTGGACCAGCCATTGGGTGAGACCCAAGTTTATGCTATAAATGTGGGAAGTCGGGACACTTTGCTCGGGATTGTTTGAGCGGACGTCTGAAGTCCGAAAAGAAACCCAGATCAACCTACGGGGAGAAGGGCAAGGGTACGGAGGCAACCTAATCGCATTATGCCCTAACCCAGCCTAAAGTGTACAACCTTGGCCAGCATGAGGCCATGAAGCAGACTGATATAGTGTCAGGTATTGTTTAATTTAGAGCAGTTTAGCTTTAAATACTTGTTGCCCTAGGCGTGTTAGCTATGACTAGTTGTGTTAGGTTTTTTTTGGATTTTTGATTATCTTACGAGAGCACCGTTCGATACGGGAGATTCGCATTCCTTTTTATCCGAATGATTTGTATTGCACATCGGAGTACCTTCTTCGATGGAAAGGGACAAATTGGATTTGTTGTTGCCTAATGGGTGTTAAATATGTGTGGATAGAGTTAGTTGCTTAAAGATACGGATTGGGAGTCAGGCGTTTGATGTGCAAGCGTCTCTACTGCCTATAGTGGTGTTCAACGTGATCTTTGGTTTGGACTGGCTCTCAGAGCAGCGTGCGTTCATTGAGTGCAACCATAAGGTGTTGATATTGGGACTAGATACAGATAGTGAGACGACATTCTCAGGCATGAAGTAGGTCGAGCAAGACTTTGATGTCTGCTTTTAAGGTGGTTAAGGCAGTTTGTTCTAGTGTAGAGCTGTTTTTTACACTAGTGGAGGCTTCGAAGCCTAAGCCTAGTATGGAAAGTATCCCAATTGTACCTGAGTATCCTGACGTGTTCCCTGACGATCTCCCTGGAGCCCACATTAGCGAGAGATCGACTTCACCATTGAGCTGGTGCTAGGTTCCAAACGTGTGTCACGCTCTCCGTATCGGTTAGCGCCTAAGGAGATGGAGGAACTGAAAGTTCAACTTCAACAGCTGCTGGAACAGGGTTATGTGTATCCAAGTTCGTCTCCTTGGAGTGCACCGGTCCTCTTTGTTAAGAAGAAGGACGGAAGTTTACGACTCTATAATTATTACCGAGAGTTGAATAAGCTAACAGAAAAGAATAAGTATCCAATCCCAAGGATTGTTGATCTGTTCGATCAATTAGTTGGGTCAAAAGTGTACTCGAAATTCGATCTTAAATCCAGATACTATTAATTTAAGATAAGAGAAAGTGACATCCCCAAGAAAGCTTTCAGCATGCGGTATGGGCATTATGAGTTTTCCGTCGTACCCCTTTGGGCTGACTAATGCGCCATTCATGTTTATGAATTTGATGAACAGAACGTTCAGAGAGTACCTTGACCACTTCGTGATAGCATTTATTAACGATATATTGGTGTACTCATAGTGCAAGGATGATCATTTTAAGCATCTGCATTTGGTGTTGGATACATTAAGGAGGAATAAACTATATGCCAAATTCTCCAAATGAAAATTCTTGTTATCCTCAGTAGCATTCCTTGGTCATATAGTTAGTGGAGAGGGGATTTTGGTAGATCCGGTGAAGATAGTTGCTATACGAGAGTGTCCTGTATTATCTGCAGTTGCAGAAGTCTGGAGTTTCCTGGTACTTTCTGGGTACTACAGGTGCTTCGTAGAGAAATTCCCGTGGATAGCATTACCCCTCACGACTTTGATGAAGAAAGATAAAAAGTTTGTGTAGTCGTTGGAGTGCGTGCAAGCTTTCAAAGATTTGAAAAATCGGTTGACCACGATGCCTATTGTATGTTCGCCGAGTGGGACCGAAGGATTTGAGATTTACAGTGATGCTTCGGGCAGTGGTTTGGGTTGTGTTCTACTGTAGCATGGGTGAGTAATAGCTTATGGCTCACGTCAACTGAAGGTACCCGAGAGGAATTATCTGTTCCATGACTTGGAGTTATCAGCCATAATATTTGCCCTGAAGCTGTGGAGGAATTACCTGTAAGGTAGGAATGTTGATATCTATACTGATCAAAAGAGCCTGAAGTACTTGTTGGATAAAAGGACCTAAACATGCGTCAGAAGAGTTGGATTTATTTCGTGGGTGACTACTCCTTCATGATACATTATGTGCCCAGAAAAGGCAATGTATTTGCGGATGCATTGAGTCGCAGGGCTCCAGCGCATGCCAACTGGTTGTCCATACATGATGAACGTTTAGTTTGTTATTTGGAGGCATTAGATATCTCTTGTGTTGACAAGCATATTAGTGCTGAACTGCAATTGAACTGGACAGAGGTGTGGTATGACCTTGCTGATAGGATTTGGCAAGCTCTAGATGGGGATAACAACACGAATTAGATCATATATGAGGCTTTGGATGGGTTAAATTCCCAATTTATTGTTAAGGATGGACTGTTATGGATGGACAGTCGTCTGTGCACCCCAAGTGTGGGTAAACTATGGGAGGAATTTATGTACAAGGCTCATTATACTAAGTACTCGGTTCACCCAGGGAGCACAGAGATGTTTAAAGATATAAAAAATTTGTTCTGGTGGGCAGGACTTAAGAAGGACGTAACACTTTATGTGGCGAAGTGTCAAATGTGAGCCTTAGTGATGGTAGAGTGTCAGAAGGTTGGAGGTTTCTTGAAGACCTTAATATCCCAGAGTGGAAGTTCGACGATATTTCAATGGATTTCGTGCATGGGTTGCCAAGGTTGTAGAATGGAAACAACGCCATCTGGGTGATCGTAGATAGATTGACAAAGGTGTCACACTTCATTTTGAATAGGAAGGATGATTCGGTGGATTAACTGGCAAAAATTTAAATAGATAACATAGTTCAACTGGACTGTGTGCCCCGCAGCATCTTATGTGACCGAGATGGGTGCTTAACGTCCAATGACTGGAGGATAGTGCATCAATTGTTGAGAACCAAGCTGAGTTTCAGCACGGCCTTTCATCCTCAGACGGATGGTGGGACCTAGAGGGTCAACAGGACGGTGGAGGACATGCTTTGCATGTGCATCCTGGATTTCGGAAATAGGTGGGAAGATCACCTGTACTTGGTGGAGTTTGCATATAACAATAGCAACCGAGCAATTATTCAAAAGGCACCCTTCGAGGCCCTATACGGTAGAAAATGTCGCACACTGTTGTCATGGTTGGAGACAGGTGAGTCGAAGCTGTACAAACGAATAGAAGTGGAAGATGCAACTTCGTTGGTACAAATATAATGAGAACGATTGCTGGTCGATCAGGAATGGCAGGAAAAATACTATAACGCCAAGCATAGGAATGTTGTGCTCAGTGTTGGCGACTGGGTATATTTGAAAAATTAAGCCGTTCAAGGGTGTCTCACGGGTACGATGCTTGAAGAAGCTGAGCCCGAGGTACCTTTGACCGTTTGAGATACTAGAGAGAATTGTTGAAGCATCTTATCGACTGAAGTTATTAGTGGAATTTAGTGGTCTACATGACGTATTCTATATATCGGTGTTGTTGAAGGCGGTGCAAGAGCCTTCGCAAGTGATTGCGGTCGATCAGGTACCTATTGATAATGGGTGACAACGAATGTTAAGCCCATTCGCATTGAGGACTGGGAAGTGAAATGACATCGTAACAAAGACATCATGATGTTCAAGGTCAGTATGGAAAACTGTTGTCGGGAGGAGCTTTCATGGGAGCGAGAGCAGACCACGATTGAGGAGTATCCCGAGCTATCCCGCTCATGTTCCATTTAATTTTGTTTACCTTTCCATTCTATAATTTAGGGACGATATTCTTTTAAGGGGGGGGGGGAGAATTTTAACGCCCCAAAACTTATTAAGGAACGGATAGCGTTCTAATGCCAAATTGGTGCCTGATGAGGTTCACACGGCCTGTGACACAGTTGTGTCTTGGGCCGTGTCGTGCTATCAGATCGACAAATTATCGTGAGGCCGAAGAAATGCATTCGACCATCCTCAGAGTCAAGCCATGTCAGGCATACATCCTGGGACATGGGCGTGTCCAGGGTCGTGTCCTTCTCTGTGATTTGACGGCCTGTGTCGACTGATGAACACGGGCTGGGACACGGGCATGTCCACAGACGTGTCTGGCACACGGCCTATGACACGAGCATGCTATAAGGTTGTGTCCTTGTTGGGACACGATAGTTTCTTATGTCGCTTGAGGAACATGCCCTATGACATGGGCATGCTGGAGTCTGACACGGGCATGTCAGCAGTAACACAGGCTTGTCTATGCCCGTGTCCTGCTATGTGTTCGAAGATCGTGTTCAGATCATGAGACACGACTTGTGATACAGGCATATCACAAGCCGTGTTCGACCCAGGAAAGTGATTTTCAAGGAGATTCGTGGTCGTTCATTTCCTTCAATTAGGTTCCAATGGTCCAGAGACCTCCCTGCTGTTATAAGGCCGAGAGTTGAGGATTAAATCCATATTTTACTTTGGCCATTCTCTTTCTAAAGAGTTAAAGAGAAGGGAGATCAAGGTTGAAGAAGAAGGAGGAATCCGACCGCCGGTGGAGCTTCGAAGCCCCATATCACGAGCCGAGTCCAGATCTGCGGAGGCAAGTCTGTTTCAGTTCTTTTCATCTGGCTAGTTTTCCATGACGCAAAAGCGAACCCCTAGGGTAACGATTCTCTTCTTGGACATGTGAAGTCCTCTTCCTTTTTTGCATTGGAAACCCTCTCTCGCGAGTGTGAGGTGAGTGTGAGGTATTTCTTCGGATGGACATGAATAGTCCCCGTAGTTTGCATATACAGTCCGGAATCGAAGTACGAATATAGTCATGGTGTGTGAAGCCTATCGTGACAAGTTGGTCAAGATCAGTGATGTTTTCATCTTGAAAGGTTTGCTGGAGAAGACTCCGTGTCGTATGTTTTCGGGGTTCTACGTGGTAGATTGCAGCATGGAGCCTTGGGGATTAACCGCAAGGTGCACCCAGAAATCTGGGCTGAAGCGAAGTTCTGTTGTTTTGGTTGCCTGGGAGCCAGCCTTCTATATAGCAGGGCTATGTACTATTGTATGATCAATATGTTGGGTTTTACTGAATCTTTTCCCGCGCCGATAGCTAAATTGCCTTGGCGAGGTGCAACGGGATGGTGGAACCTTAACCACTTCAAGTGGTTCGGTTAAAGATGGCTTGGAAAGAGAGTCTAGGCTTCGGCTGAAAGAACTTTAATGCTCACTAGTTTGCCATCCTGGGGGCGGTGGTGGACTGCGGAAGGAGCTGGGTTCGGACCGGGTTCACCGAGTAAGTGCCCTAAGAGTACGGGGTGTGTTGCCGTGTAAGCCCACACCTGCGGTGTAATGTGCTTATTGGAACCCTAGTTTGGATTTGGGCAAGGAATACTATTAGGATGCTTTTAGATTGACCCAAAATGTATAGTCAGAGTCATAGGATTATTTCTAGGTTTTCCTCAAAAGAACCCAACAGAATTGCTGAAAGAATTCCAGAGGAAATGCAGTTTATCAAAAGCAGAAAATCAGCTCGATGAACGTCGAACTCAGGTCGACAAAACTCAGAGTTCAAACTCAGAGTTGAGCTCGACGAACTCCGAGCTCCTGTCAACGATCGCTGAACTAAAAGACAGAATCTCATCTCAACGCAAAGATTATTCAGGTCAATGATCCTTGAGTTGAGGTCGACGAATAGCACTGGGGTCGATGAAATCTGTGCAGTCTTACAGACAGATTTTGACAGTTGGCAGATTTTATTAAGGCATTTAATATCTCTCAGAGTTAATGCATTTATCCGTTCAACAACAGCAGTTAATGTGATTAATTCCCCAGGTATCTTTCTCTCTCTCGGGAATGCCTCAGCCATTTCTAGATAGAATTAATTCAAACATTTGAAGGCAAGGGGGCATATATACGATTTTGGAAGTTTGCAGGATAGATAATAAGAATAGAGAAAGTGACTGACAAAAACAAAATAGTAATTAGAATAGAGATTTTGAAGAACACAACAACTTTCTATCATACAGTGTTCTTCATCATTTGCTCCAGGCTTTCAAGAGACACAAATCTATATCGGTCTAGAAAGTTTTCTGGAGATCAACATCAATCTGAAGGCCTACACCCTGAAGAAAAGCTTCCTTCTTTCCTTAACAGATCAACATCTCCGGGGGAGCTTTGACACCATCAAGGATCCACAAAGTCTTCTCAAGTTGCTCTTTGAGAAAGAGAAGACTAACATCACTTTCTCTCTCACCCCCACTATAAAGGGTTGTCATCACCCTTCAAAAGTGATTCCTGGTTGCAAGTCTCCATACCAAAAGACTTGAGGTTTTGTTTTTGAGCACCTAATCAAAAGCTCATTGGTTGCAGTCACCTGATCAAAAACTTGAGTGGATTCCTACCAGGGTGGTAGAAGAGTGGATGTACCCAGGTTGGGGAACCACTATAAATTTCCTTTGTGTCGTCTGGATTGCTTGCTTTCTTTCATTTTATTTGTGTTGTGACAATTTATTTCTTAACTTTAATTTAGAATAAATTAAGATCTACCCTCAACTTTCAATTGGTATCAGAGGAGGTTCCTTTGGTTGTACAGGATAACACCTGAAACAAAACGATCTGATAGATCTTATATTTTTTAAGAGTTTATCATAGCACCAAATGAATAATTTTCAAACACTGGACCTCCTATGTGCATTCTAGATAAGCTTGCACTATGGAAGACAAGGATTAGGCTTTTTATGAAATCTATTGATGAAGAAATTTTTAATTCCATTTTTGCAGGTCTTTATCAATAATTGGAAACAACAAGCATGAATGTTGTTCCATCATCTCAATGGACAGAAGCCCAGAAAAGGCTAAAGATGGCTGATGCACAAGCAATGAACATTCTTGCTCAATCAATGTCTGATGACATTTTTGAAGGAGTTGCAGAATGTATTTCAGCAAAATAAATCTGGGACTCCCTCACAGCAATGGTTATTGGATCAGCTAAAAAGAGAAAACTTGATGCTAGATCATGGAGTGACTCTGACTCTGAAGCTTCATCTTGTACAACTTAAGATGAAGAATAGTCAAGAGCAAGAGAGTTCTGTCGGATGGCAATCAATTCATCATGCAGTAATGCTAAAAAAGAATATGAATCAAAATGTGAATCAGAAGAGGATGATATAATCTCTTCCTTTGATTATTCTTCATATCAATTCAGAGAAGATTTTAAAATCCTCTGTAAAGATTTAATTCAATCTGAGAAAGAAATAAAACTTCTTAGAGAAAAATTAAACATTGCTACTTCTGAAAATATGAAACTCAATAAAAAATTATCAATTGCTTCAGAACAAATAACATCATTAAAATCAGTTAAAGATAAAGAAGAATTAATAAATTTTCAGAAATTTTTGCTCAACATAATTCGTCGAATCAAGCTCGACGAAAAAAACACCATTCGTCGAACGCAGCTTGACGAACAATGAACAAAGATTTCTTGTCAGGAAACTTTGATCGACGAAATAAATATCCTTTATCGAACCGAGATCAACGAACGTCGAACTCAGATCGACGAAAATATCTTTATTCGTCGAACTCAAAATCATATAACAGAAATTTTTGAATCTTTTCAAATTATAATCCGATTAAAAATCCTAAAAATCCTTTTTCCCAGTGGTATATCCCTTCTAGGAAATTTCATCCATTAGGTTACAAAGATCAACCTGAATATTCTTTTATTTCTGATTATTATGAAAAAGAACCAAAACCCAAGGTAATTTGGGTCCAGAACTTCTAACCTCTTATTTCAGGAAAAGACCCTTAGGAGCAGGGGTAATTATATAGGGGGAGACTGCTTTAAAGGATACATCAGCAAGTGTTTCAGTTAGTCAGAAATCAGGGGAATGATTTCAAGAAATTTGTTGAATACAGCTAGAGCAACATATCTGAAATATGCTCAGTTAAAGACAAGCAAGAAAAGCTACAGAGCCTATCAGAACTTTTCATATTTATATTTGAAAACTTTGTTGTTGTATATTTTATTTCTCAAAGCACAAATTTTAAAATTTGCTTTGTTTTCCTTTTATGTAAATAGTATCCTCACCCAAATAGGGGGAGATTGTTGGAACCCTAGTTTGGATTTGGGCAAGGAATACTATTTGGATGCTTTTAGATTGACCCAAAATGTATAGTCAGGGTCATATGATTATTTCTAGGTTTGCCTCAAAAGAACCCAACAGAATTGCTGAAAGAATTCCAGAGGAAATGCTGTTTGTCAAAGGCAGAAAATCAGTTTGACGATAGCCAAACTCAGCTCGACGAACGTCAAACTCAGCTCGACGAAACTTAGAGTTCAAACTCTGAGTTGATCTCGACGAACTCCGAGCTCCGGTCGATGATCGTTGAACTCAAAGACAGAATCTCAGCTCAACACAAAGATTATTCAGGTTAACAATCCCTGAGCTGAAGTCGACGAATAACACTTAGGTCGACGAAATCTGTGCAGTCTTACAGAAAAATTTTGACAGTTGGCAGATTTTATTAAGGCATTTAATATCTCTTAGAGTTAATGCTTTTAGCCGTTCAATAGCTGCAGTTAATGTGATTAATTCCCCAGTCATCTTTCTCTCTCTCGGGAATGCCTCAAACGTTTAAAGATAGAATTCAGTCAAACATTTGAATTACGATAAGGGGGAATATATACGGTTTTGGAAGTTTGCAAAATAGATAACAAAAATAGAGGAAGTGACTGACAATAACAAAATAGTAATTAGAATAGAGATTCTGAAGAACACAACAGCTTTCTATCATACAATGTTCTTTATCATTTGCTCCAGGCTTTCAAGAGACACAAATCTATATCAGTCTCGAAAGTTTGCTGGAGATCAACATCAATCTGAAGGCCTACACTCTGAAGCAATGCTTCCTTCTTTTCTAAACAGATCAACATCTCAGGGGAGCTTTGACACCATCAAGGATCCACAACGTCTTCTCTAGTTGCTATTTAAGAAAGAGAAGATGAACATTAATTTCTCTCTCACGCCCACTATAAAGGGTTGTCATCTCCCTTCAAAAGTGATTCGTGGTTGCAAGTCTCCTAACCAAAATAATTGAGGTTTGGTTTTTGTGAACCTGATCAAAAGGACATTGGTGGCAGTCACCTGATAAAAACCAGAGTGGATTCCTACCAGGGTGGTAGATGATTGGATGTACCAAGGTTGGGGAACCACTATAAATTTCCTTATGTCGTCTGAATTGCTTGCTTTCTTTCTTTTTTTTGTGCTGTGACAATTTATTTCTTAACTATATTTTAGAATAAATTAAGATCTATCCCTCAATTTTCAGTGCTGATGTTGTACTTTCACTATAATGTTTTGCTAAGCTACTAAAATGAAGGGAAGGAGCACCGCCACACCAAGTTAGGGGTGGGGTTGTTATAATTTGGTCAGCTTTAGCTGACCGTTGCCTTTGTTTGCCACTATTATGGTGGAATGTTGATTGCAGGTGTTGCGGAGCCTGGTGGAAAGTAGCGGGTAGAATCCTTACTGCTAAGCTGGCCCTTGAAGGCCAAAGAAAATGTTTACTCTTTATTCTCATGTGTGACCGGCCAGCATGCCGATGTATTGAAGACATTTAGTGTTTAAGTAAACTCTTGTAAGTCCATAAGGCCAACTATTTGGTATATTTGTACTATCATTCCTACTTTGGGTTTTAGTGGACATTCATGTTGTAGATTGGGTTCTTCACTTTTTAACCTTTAAAATGCTTTCGCTCGAATGCCCTCTTTGTAGGTCGTGTTATTTTGGTTGGATGGTTTTATTCTGTAACCCTTCCGTCTATCTGTATTATATGGCATCGGGCCCTGGCCGGACCTACTACTATATGCCATTAGAAGGGAGAGCAAGGTTGAAGAAGATGGAGGAATCTGGCCGCCGGTGGAGCTTCAAAGCCCCAAATCGCGAGCCGAGTTTAGATCTACGGAGGCAAGTCCGTTGTAGTGCTTTTCATCCGGCTAGTTTTCCATAGCGCCAAAGAGAACCTCTCGGGTAACGATTCTCTTCTTAGACATGTAGAGTCCTCTTCCTTTTTGCATAGGAAACCCACTCTCGCGAGTGTGCGGTGAGTGTGAGGTATTCCTTCGGATCGACATGAATATTCCCCGTAGTTTGCATATTGAGTCCGGAATCAAAGTACGGACATAGGCATGGTGTGTGAAGCCTACCCGGACAAGTTGGTCTGGATCGGTGATGTTTTTGTGATGAATGGTTTGCAAGAGAAGACTCTATGACGTATGTATTCGGGTTTTTACGTGGTAGATTGCAGTAGGGAGTCTTGGGGATTAACCCCTAGGTGCACCAGAAAATCTGGGCAGAAGCGAAGTTTTGCCGTTTTTGTGGCCTGGGAGCCAGCCTTGTACATAGCCGGGCTATGTAGTTTTATATGATCTTGATAGGCACTAGGAGTGGAAATGTGTATTGTCAAAACTTTCTTTGTTTGGGTTAATACTCCCCTATATATCTAGTTGCAAATGAGAAAGTCTCATACTGTGTAAAATGGCACAAGAGACTAGCTCATTTAAAATATAAGACCACTAGCAAGCTCTTTAGTTAAGAGCTAGTTAGGAATGGTCCCAAGATGTAATGCACCAAGGAAGGCATTTGCTCAGCATGCAAAAAGGGCATGCAGACCAAAGCTTCCTTCAAAAGCATTGGGAAAAAAGACAATGTGAGGTGTTCATACCTCCTTCATCTGGACTTGTTTTGTCCTATGCTAGTTCATTTTCTAGGTAGGAATTTCTACAACCTTGTGGTTGTTGATGAATTTTCTAGGTTTGCTGGAGTTTTCTTTCTTAAGAAAAAGTTTGAATCTCGTGATATCTTCAAGACTTTTGTGAAGCAAATTCAGAATTAATTGGATAGTACTGTGGCCAAAATCTGAAGTAACCATGGGATTGAATTTCAATCTAAAAGCATGACCAGGTTCTATAGAGAGCAAGGGATTCATCAAAATTTTCTTCTCCAAGAACACCCTATTGTAGCATGCGTACCACACTTCTTGGTTTGTTAATAATAAATCTCATTTGTATTTTATCATAGGGTTCTTATGATGTGCAGATATCACAAGTCTAACATTACAATTATTTGTGCTTTGATTCTGGTTTGAACAGAGGAGATTTGGAGATATCGCCTGGCGATATCCACTATTGCCAACAGGTGATAACTTAATGGGTAGTTACATCATTATCTTCACGGCGTGAAGTTATAGTAGATTTCGCCCGACGATATCGATATTGCTCAGGCGATAGTACATAATTTGCCATGACAGATTCATCCCACAAAAATTTCAAATCCATGGGACACGTGGTAGCCGGATAGGATATCGCTGTCAGGCAATACCTAGTATCGCTAAGCGATATATCCAAAATATATATACAACTCATTCTTTTGTGGAGATTATGTCTTGAAGTTTCCTGAGTGTTCCTTCCCATGCATCCTGTCTATAGAGCTCCATCATCCAAAAAGACTCCATCTTCCCAGAAGGTTCAAGCGCGGAGAAGTGACGATTCGTACACAGTATTTGAAGAAACCTTTACAAGGATTCATGGGCATCTTCAGCGCTACATTTTTAGGGATTTTTCATTTTGAAATTTACTGTGTAATTATTAATTTCTTATTTGTAATTGATAAATGAAATCGTCATCTAGTTCATGGCATCTAAGTCCTTGTGTAACATAAGAGAGAATCACTACCTTGTGTATAGCCTCTAGGTCCATGTGCGACTTAGGGTGTTCTCTCCGCCTTGTGAGCAGCGACTAGATCATGTTGTGATCTAGGGGGAGGCTAGTAGCTATATCTAGGAAGAGATACGCTATAGCCAACCGGTTCTTGTTGGAAGGACCGGTGAAATCAAAAGAAGTTTGTACTTTTTCATAACCTTGATCCTTATCATCATAGAGATACTTTATATTCTGTTAAACACTTGTGAAATAAATTATCATCATTTCTATTCTTGTGATTTACTAAGTGTTTATTCTTGATTATGAAAAATTTGTTTTTTGTTTCTATGCTTATTTCTTCAAGCAAATACTAATTGAAAATTATAAATATTGTTAACCCGTATTCACACCCCCTCTAAGGGCGTCACATGATCCAACAATTGGTATTAGAGATAGGTTACTAAAATTTATTTCACAATCGGGAGGAATGGCACATAATAATCACTCATTTTCTAAGAGGCAAGGGATAAGTAGATCTCCCTTATTCACTGGCACAGATTATAACAATTGTAAAACTCAAATGCGATGTTTTCTAATCACCATGGATATTGATGTTTGGGATAAGATAGAACAATGCTACGCTCCACCTACAACTATAGTTGGAAGTGTTACTATGGAAAAACCCAAAGACAACTGAGATGAAACTGATAAACTAAGATGTAAGAATAACGCCAAGGCAATGAATGCTTTATTTTGTGCGTTAGATAAAACCGAGTTTAATCGTGTATGTACATGTAAAACTGCATATGATAATTGGAACTTACTTGAAGTTACCCATGAAGGTACATCGCAGGTGAAAGGTTCAAAGATTTTCAAGTTAGAGTCAGAATTTGAAAAGTTCAAGATTGAGGTTGATGAAGACATGGACTCCATGTACACAAGGTTTAGTAAAATTGTGAATGATTCAAAGATCCTTGGAAAAAGTATCTCAAATGGAGATTTAGTGTGGAAGATTCTTATATCGCTTCCCCCGAAGTTCAATCCAAAAGTGGCTGCCATCTCAGAGTCGCATGATCTAAAGACTCTTCAACTTGAGAATCCTATAGGAAATCTTAAAACTCATAAGGTGGAACAGAGGGTTAAACAATAAAAGTACAATGTGTAACTCCTCTACCCATCACGTGTAATATAATAGAGGGTCCGACCGGGGCCCCACACCATATTCCACAAATAGGCGGAAACGTTGCTAAATAATATCAAAGACCATCGTACCCTAACACAGAGCATTCTAGCGGAAGCTTCATGGTTGTAAACATGAACTCAAGAAGAACAGAAATGTCCACTACTACCAATTAGGAATGTATACAACAAAACAGACAAGGAACATAGCCTTATGGCTTTACAAGTTTCTCTTAACAAAAGTGTGGTTTACGAACATCGGCGCGCAGGCCGGCCACACATGAACAAGAGTAAAAAAACAAGCCTTTGAGGGCAGCAACACAAACTGGGCTTCAGCCCGCTATTTCCCTCTTGGGCCAGCACTACCTGCAAAGAAGCAATCCACCAAGAGATGGCAAACATGGCAACGGTCAGCATTTAGCTGACCAATTATAACGACCTTGCCCCTGGCACGGGGCAGCAGAATTCCTTCCCTTAAAAGCATTGATTCACACAACATATATGTATAACAATTAACCAAGGATGTGCACAACCGCACAAGTCAATACATATCACAAACGTCGGTACGATGACCCAATGTTTTGTGCACTCAGGGCACATTATTGGTGTACCAAAAAACCAGGGTCCCACCACCGTTCAGAGGTACAAGACATGACGGTCCTTTATGAGCATTCCTAGTCTTTATGGCGCATTGGCTAAAGACTCTCGCTATGTGATCCTAACAGGTCCTTAAACACCGAAGGTTAGATAACCATAACGTGGGTACAGATCCACCTTTCCCGTTGCTCACATTCGTTAGAATCAAGATTGGACAGACACGGGTACGGCTTAACCTCTCCCATTTGCCACATGGGCTTCCATAGGTACAGCCCAACGACTTAACTTCACACAGAATGGCACTCACGGCCACACGAGTTAAACACCAAGTACCAACTCTCACATTTTCCTTGACTTCCTCTAGTACTTCCTACTACACCAAGCTACAGGTATCAAACAAGGATTTCATACAAACAACCAATTTATCCGGAGTCTTCTCCGATTTGCAAACAAAGCATCAACAATCCATACCAACTTGTCTGGATGGGCATCACACAGCATGCCTAACCGTACTACTCACTTCCGGTTCTAAAGCAGTAAAATAAGGTATGAACCATAGATCCCAAAGGAATCACTTTGACATCCACCCTTTGGTGTAGGATTCCTATGTAAATGCAGGAAATATGGACTTCACTTGTCCAAGAAGTAAATCATTACCCTTGGAAGATGTTTTGGCGCAATGGAGAAAACTACATGGTTGGAAAGCTCTACAACGCTCTAGCCTCCGCAGATCCGAACCCAGCACACGATTTGGACAACCGTAGCACCACCGGCGGCCAGATTCCTCCTCTTCTTCCTTCCCTTGCTCTCCTCTCTCTTACTCTTAGAAAGAGAATGGTATGAATGAAATAAGAATTAACTCATCATATCCCACATATATCCCTATAGGAAATACCTAGGGCTGTTAGATAATCATCAAAGGAAAAGAACGGCTCAGATCTGCTCTTAAAAGCATCTTCCCTGGGCTGACATGGCCTGTGACATGGCTGTGTCACAGGCCGTGTCCCTTAAGCGGCACACAACCGACTCAAACCAGACCAGGACACGAGTTTAGACATTCCCGTGTCAAGCACCTAACACGCCCGTGTCACTCAGTACACGCCCATGTTGAGGGGAGTGTCCCTCAATCGGTACAGGACTAACAAATCCAGAAAAGGATACGGGTCCCCAACACGACCGTGTCAACTTTGACACGCCCGTGTAGACTAGTACACGTCCGTGCTCCCGGCCGTGTACTGCAGTCGGCACTGCCTGACATAACCCGAGAACTACATGGGTATATGACACTACTGTATCACTAACCTACACGCCTGTGTCAGTACTGTGCATACCCATGTTTTCAAGCCGTGTTCCACACTTGACACAGCCAAGCTAACGCAAAGCAGGACACGGCCCTGGACACGCCCGTGTCTCAGGCCGTGTGACCTCAATTTTGGGGTTTGGGGCATTACAACTCTCCCCCCCCCCTTAATGCGATTTCGTCCCGAACTTTCTAAGCATGTAATTAGCAGTAAAGAAATATTACAAAATATTCTGTGTTCAAATCATAAGGTTATAGCAGCATCACACAAACAGCTCGTGAAATTCAATTCGCATGGTTTGCTCCTGCTCCCATGACAACTCCTCACGGCCATAGTTGTCCCACCGGGCCTTAACCATCCTGATAGCTTTGTTTCATAGCTGTTTAACCGCTGTATCCTCTATCCGAATAGGCCTAACCTTCGTCGTTAGCCCACTCTCGACTGATACTTTATCTGCAACAACCACCTGTGATGGTTCTTTCACCTCTTTCCGCAACATAGAGACATGAAACACACATGTAAACTTTTCAGCTCTAGCGAAAGTGTAAACTGATAGACAGCTTTACCAACACGCTCTACCACTTCAAATGGTCGCTGATACCTCGGGCATGGCATTGTAATACTTAGCTTTAAAAGGGTTGGATCTTCAAGTATACACAATCTCCCACTGCAAACTACACGTTTCGGTGCATGGCATTGTAATACTTAGCTTTCCTGTCTTGAGCCACCAACAGTCTTTCACGAATCAACCATAAAATTGATTTGGCATCATCCATCTCCTTTCTCTTGTACAACTTTGTTTCGCCAGTCTCCGCCCAAGCCAAAGGTGTATGACATTTCCTACCGTATAAAGTCTCAAAGGGCGCCATCTGAATACTAGCTTGGTAGCTATTGTTGTAGGCGAACTCAATCATAAAGAGATGATCTTCCCAACTCTTCCCGAAATCCAGCACACACATTCAGAGCATATCCTCCAACGTCCTGTTTGTCCTTTCGGTCTGACCATCCATTTGAGGATGAAAGGCCATGCTGAAATGTAATTTCGTACCCAACAGGTGGTGGACTAATCCCCAATCCCTCGTACTGAAATGCCCATCTCGATCACTAACGATGCTACGGGGCACACCGTGCAATCGTACGACAGTATCCACATACATCTTTTCCAACTTTTCCATTGAATTGTCCTTCTGGTTCGGGATGAACTGCGACATGTTAGTTAACCGGTCTACAATCACCCAAACCACATCATTTCCACGCTGTGATCTCGGCAATACATGCATGAAATCAATGGAAATATCATCAAATTTACACTCAGGAATAGGCAACGATTTCAGAAAACCTCCTGGTTTTTGGCATTCTGCCTTTACTAAGGAATAGGTTTGACATTTACCAATATATTGTGCTATGTCCTTCTTCATTCCAGGCCACCAGAAAAGTTTCTTCATATCCTTATACATCTTCGTGCTCCCGGGGTGAATCTAATACTTTGTGAAGTGGGCTTCATACATCAATTCTTCACGAAGTTTACCCCTATTTTGGACACACAATCGACCGTCCTTTCGAAAAAGGTCGTCATCAAAGGAAAACTGAGAATCTGCACTCTCCACTGCGTAACATTGTAGACTTTCATCAAGTGTTGTTGCTTGTCGAATTCTGTCCTCCAGGTCACACTGTACCTCCGTCCAGTTTTAGCACGTATTTGCAGTGGAATTCTTTTCAATGCAAGAAATATCTAATACTTCCAGTTCTTGAATTAGGCTTTCATTTTGCCTTAGCAACCAATTTGTCATTTCCAAAGTCCAACGACTCAAGGCATCCGCGACTACATTCCATTTACCGGGAGTATAATGAATCTGGAAGGTGTAGTCACCAAGAAACTCCATCCACCTTCTCTGTTGCATATTGAGCTCCTTTTGGTCCAACAGATATTTCAGACTCTTATGGTTCATTAATATATCCACCTTCATGCCATAAATGTAATGATACCACAGTTTAAGTGCAAATATCACCTCCGCCAACTTCAAATCATGGACGGGGTAATTCCGCTCGTGCACCTTTAACTTGCGTGAGCCATATTCTATCACCTTTCCAAATTGTTGAAAAACGCAACCTAAGCCGCTCCTTGACGCGTCACTATAAACCTCAAAACTGTCCTGATCACATGGCGATGTCAAAATTGGCGTCGTTGTCAAACAACTCTTTAGCTCTTCAAAATCTCGTGTGCACTCGGGCATCCAAACGAACTTTTGATCCTCCTTGTCAGTGTGGTGAGAGGCAAGGCTATTCTTGAGAAGTTCTCTATGAAGAGCCTGTAGTAGCCCGGAAGACCAAGGAAACTCCTGAATTCTGTTACTTTAGTGAGAATAGAAAACTACCGTATCGCAACTATCATGGAAGGATCCACCACAATGCTCTCTCTACTAACCACATGGCCAAGAAAAGCCACTCACGACAGCCCAAAATCACATTTAGAGAACTTGGCGTAGAGCTTGTTCTTCCTCAAGGTGTGCAACACCATCCGCAAATGATTTGCATGATCTTCTTCGGATTGGGAGTATACGAGGATATCATCAATAAAGACGATCACAAAGAGGTCCAAGTATTCCCTAAACGTCTGATGCATTAAGTCCATAAATACCGATGGCGCATTAGACAACCCAAATAGCATTACTGTGAACTCATAGTGACCATAGCGTGTTCCAAACACTATTTTAGGTATGTCACTTTCACGAACTCTCAACTGATAATAACTTTACTTTAAATCCAACTTGGAGTATTCAGTCGAGCCAACTAACTGGTCAAACAAGTCGTCAATCCGTGGTATCAGATACTTGTTCTTTTTCGTCAGTTTGTTCAGTTCTCGATAGTCAATACATAGACGTAAGCTACCGTCCTTCTTTTTCACAATGAGAACTAGCACGCACCAAGGTGGCTGACTTGGGCTTATATAGCCTTGCTTCAGCAATTCTTGCAACTGAACTTTCAATTCCGCCATTTCTTTTGGTGCTACCTGATAAGGCAAGCGGGCCATAGGTTTCGCACCTAGCACTAGCTCGATAGTGAAGTCGATCTCCCTTTGGGGAGGTAACCCCAGAAGGTCTTTTGGAAACACATCAGCATATTCTGATACAATCCGCACCCTACTCACACTTGCCTTCGGCTCAACAGACTCTACGAGTGTGAAGAATAACTTTGCACCCTTCCGAACTGCTTTAATGACTTGGAGAGAAGATATCAATATCCTACTCATCCCTCGCATGCCATTGAACCTAGTCTCTTGTTCGGTATTCTGCCCCTGTGTAACCTCTTTTGAAGTGCAATCTATACAAGCATGCTTCTCTAAAAGCCAGTACATACCAAAGATTATATCAAACTCTGATATCAGCAATACTGATGTTTGCACCTTGAAATCACGACATCCAATCTTTACCTTAACACAACACGATTTATCCGCGCACATAAAATATCCGTTAGGTAGAAAAACCTTCATAATGTCTGTCGTTGTCCATATAGGTACCCCGATTCGCAAGACAAAATCTTCAGATAGAAACGAATGTGAAGCACCCGTATCGAACAAGGCTCATGCCGGATAGTCCCGTATAAGGACAAAACCTATCACACCAAGATTAAAAAAAGCACAACACACAGCATAAATTAAAACTATAAATTACTCGCACCTGTGATGACATCAACCTGCTTGATGGCCTCTTGTTGTCCCAGATTGTAAACTCGAGGCTATGACTGCGATGCAGAAGACTCAACTACAACCTTCCCTTTTTCCGCATAGGATGCACCCGGCTTCTTCTCGCCCTTTGGCGGACAAACTTGGCAGTCACGTGCTTAGTGTCCCAGCTTTCCACATATGTAACAAGCGTGCAAACCATAACCAGAAGATGCCTCTGACACAATCGTTGAAGGAGATTGTCCAGCAGATTTAGACTTCTTACCCCATCTCTTTCGATACCATGACTTCTCCGGATGTGGTGGCTTGAACTATGACTTTGTAACAGCCAAGTTCATCTTGCCCTGTCCTCTTCTCAAGTCCTTCTCCAAATACTGAGCCGTACAGACCAAAGCTTGAAACCCATGGTTCACAGAACTTGAGAGCAAATATTATTACTCATCCCGTAGTAATCCATAGAATTGACTGGTTTTACACTCCTCTTCGGCGAAGATAGTACCCGCATACCGTCCCAAACACGTAAACTTATGAAGGTAGTCATCCTCACTATGTTCTTCTTGAGTCAACCGGAGGAACACAAACTCCATAGCAATTCTCTATTGCATCGGCAGAAGTTTTGCTAAGAATAACCGAGATAACTATTCATTCGAGACCCCCGTCAACTGCTTGCTTACCAAGTGATGCAGTTCCATCTCATCCCACCACAACCGAGCCTCTCCCTCAAGTAGGAAAGTTGTTAAAGTTAATTTCGGTTCCTCCTCTACTCTGAGAGCTGTCAAGATTCTCTTAATCCTTGTAAGCCAATCCTCCGCTTGGGCTGGGGAGCCCGCCCCAGTAAAAGTGGGAGGATTGAAGCTCATGAACCACTTCAATTGTTAATCTGCTGTCTTCGTATCAACCACAAATTCCACCGGTTCTTGCCTTATCCCAACTTGCATTGGCACAACTGAAGGTCGTACCTGCCCAGCCTGCTGTGCATCCATAATAACAAGTATTGTATCTGTAATCAAACGTATAGTTTCAGTATATTGAGGAGATGTGGGCACCTTAGTTGGTGCTGCACATTCAACAGTACAATGATGTTCCGACTGACCCCTAACACATTTAGTCACTTATATGTGTAGAAACACAATTTAGTGACTAATCAAACGACAAACATTAAAAAATAAACACATTGGTTCATCAAATAAGTGTATTTTCATTCCTAATTGGACATTCTTGAGTTCATTTTATATGTTAAAACGACAGCACTTACACGTGCTCGCCACCCCTCAAAACAGTTCGACCACGAATTCGGAAGAGATAGACCAACATGATTATACCAAATTCTTGCACCTCTACTCGTCACGTGTAATATAATAAAGAGTATGGCCGGGGCCCCACACCATATTCCACAAACAGGCGGAGACGTTACAAAAAAATATCAAACACCATCGTACCCTAACACAGAGCATTCTAGCGAAAGCTTCATGGTTGAAAACTTGAACTCAAGAAGAACAGAAATGTCCACTACTACCAATTAGGAATGTATACAACCAAACACACAATGAACAAAGCCTTATGTCTTTACAAGTTTCTCTTAACAAAAGTGTGGTTTACGAACATCGGCACGCAGGCCGGCCACACATGAACAAAAGTAAACAAAACAAGCCTTCGAGGGCAGCAACGCAAACTGGGCTTCATCTCTCTATTTCCTGCTTGGGCCAGCACCACCTGCAAATATGCAATCCACCAAGCGGTGGCAAATAGGGCAATGATCAACATTTAGTTGGCCAATTATAATGACCCATCCCCTTGCATGGGGCAACAGAATTCCTTCCCTATAATGCAATGATTCACACATCATATATGTATAACAATACACCAAGGATGTGCACAACCGCAAAAATCAATACATATCACAATTTTCGGCGCGACGACCCGACGTTCTGTGCACTTAGGGCACATTATTCGTGTATCGGAAAACCAGGGTCCCACTATTGTTTAGAGGTTCCAGAGATGACAGTCCATTATGAGCATTCCTAGTCTTTATGGCGCGCAGGCCAAAGACTCTTGCTATGTGATCCTAACAGGGACTTAAGCACATATGGTTAGACAACCATAACGTGTGTACAGATCCACCTTTCCCATTGCTCACATTCATCATACTCAAGACTGGACTGATGCGGGTATGACTTCACCTTTCTCGTTCGCAACACGCGCTTCCACAGTTACAGCCCAATGGCTTAACTTCACACAGAATGGCAGTAACGGCCACACGAGTTGAATACCAAGTACCAACTCTCACATTTTACTGGACTTCCTCCAGTACTTCCTGCTGCACCAAGCTACAGGTATCCACAAAGGATTTTATACAAATAACTAATTTATCTGGAGTCTTCTCTGATTTGCAAACAAATCATCACCAATCAAGAAAAACTTTTCCGGATGGGCTTTACGCAGTATGCCTAACCGTACAACTCACTTCCGGTTCTAATGCAATAAAATAAGGGATGAACCACCGATCCAAAGGGAATCACTTCACTATCCACCCTCAGGTGGAGGATTGCTATAAAAATGTAGGAACGAAGGACTTCACTTATATAAGAAGGAAATCATTACCCTTGGAAGATGTTTTGGTGCCATGGAGAAAAATACACGGTTGTAAAGCTCCGCAACACCCTAGCCTCCGCAGATCCGAACTCGGCTCGCGATTTGGACCACCGTAACACCACCGGCGGCCGGATTACTCCTCTTCTTACTTCCCTTGCTCTCCTCTTTATTTTACTCTTAGAAAGAGAATGGTATGAATGAAATGAGAATTAACTCATCCACTCCCTTATATATCCATTTAGGAAATACCCAGGTCCTTTAGATCTTCATCAAAGGAAAAGAATGGCTCAGATCTGCTCTAAAAAGCATCTTCCCTAGGCTGACACGGCCTATAACATGCCTGTGTCACAGGCCGTTCCCCTTAAACAGCACAAAATTGACTCAAACCAGACAAGGTCACGGGCTTAGACACGCCCGTGTCAAGCACCTGACACGCCCGTATCACTCATTACACGCCCGTGTTGAGGGGTGTCTCCCTCAATCGATACAGGACTAACAAATCAAAAAAAGGACATGGGTCCCCAACACGGCCGTGTAAACTTTGACACGCCCGTGTCAACTAGTACACGTCCATGCTCTCGACCGTGTACTACAGTGGGCACTGCCCGACAAAACCCGAGAATGACATGGGTATATAACACGCTCGTGTCACCAACCGACACGCCCGTGTCAGTACTGTGCACTCCCGTGTTTTCCAGCCGTGTTCCATATTTGACACAGTCAAGCTAACGCAAAGCAGGACACGACCCTGGACACGCCTGTATCCCGGGCCGTGTGACCTAAATTTTGGGTTTTGGGGCATTACACAATGTGGAGTCAAGAAAGAAAGCATGAGCATTGAAATCCAAGAACGAATTGGAAAGTGAGTCTGATGAGGATGAAGAAGAAGATTAGGAGAGCTTGTGCGTGGAAAAGTTCAAAAGGCTTATGAGAAACCTTGAAAGAAGAAATTCATTCAGAAAGTTTTTCAATAAGAAAGAATCTGGGTATAGGAAAGGAAAGACAAAGCTGATTGAGAGGATAATGAAGAGCATCCACCATCTGAGTATTACCATTGCAAAAAAATTTGACATATGAGGAGCAAGTGACCAAAATATCTGAAAGAGATTAAAGCGAAAAGGCACAAGAAGAAAAAAGAAGAATGTTCTGAAGTTTGAAACCTGGGATGATGTCACATTGGAGGAGTCAATCAGTTAAAGTTTAGAAACTAAAGTGGAGGCTAACATTTGCTTGATGGGAAAGAGCGTCTAATCATTTAATGATGAGTGCAGTGTCCAGAGAGACATTAAGGTATCTCCTCCGACTTTTGATGATTTATATTCTGAATTCTTAAGAACTTGTAAATATTTTGACAAAATATTAATTGAAATTAAATTACTTAAATTCTAAATTAAAGTTTTGTCAAAAGAAAATAAACAACTAGCAACTGAATTAAAAGTACTTAGTAAGGAGAATGTGGCTTTTTAAGATGATTGTCACTCTTTGACAAGAATACAAGTACTAGAAATAGATCTTTCTAAATCTTGACTTTGTGTTGATTCCCATAGAAAGGAAAAAGAGGAGTTAGGAAGATCTTTAAAATTTTCTCAGTCTCAAGTAGAAGGTAGTAAAAAGACCTTTGCTAACTGGTGTGGCACATTAGTCGCTGAAAACACCACCTTGAGAGCCCGAGTTCGTGATTTATAAAAGGCCATTGAAAAGTTTGGAATTGGCCGAAAATCACTGGACATGATTTTGGCGAACCAATGCTATGGTTCAGCAAAATTTGGGCTTGGATACACTTATGGAAACTTTTGTCCGGCGATACCCACTATCGTTGGCGATAGAAAAACATTCAAAAATTCGCATTTTTAGAGTAAATAAAAAAATCTTCTATCACTAATACTTATAGCAAGAAGTCACAAAAGGTTTTGAAAAATCATTCAACTTCCTTTATCACTTGTGCAAAATGTAATAATTTTTGTCATACCACCCACACCTGTAGGAAGATATGCCACTGTATTATTAAACAAGTCTGGGTACCTAAGGCTTCAACCTACTCTATGGGAGGAACTACTTGGGTAACTAGATCTTTACTCTCATCGTCTTTTTAGGTGTGTTTGCAGGCTAAGGACAAGGAAGATGTGTGGTACATGCACTCAGGATGTTCAAAGCACATGACAGGCATTAAGTCAAAGTTCGTTATACTAGAAGTATAGAAAGGAGGAGTAATTACATTTGCTGACAATAGTAAAGGAGATATCATTGGCATTAGAGTAGTAGATAACAACTCTTTTACTATATCAAATGTTTTGTATGTTAAAGGTTTAAAACATAATTTAATTTCTATAAGTCAATTATGTGATATTAGTCTAAATGTTTTATTTGACTCTCTTATAAATCTTTGCAAAATTTTTTATTAGAAGACAAATATTGTTGTTCCTACTGCACCTAAGTCTCAAAATGTTTACATGATAAAATTTCATGATTTATCACATTCATCATTAAAGTGTTTTATGTCTAAAAATGAAGAGTTAGATTTATGGCATAGACAACTTGGACATTCAAGTTCCAAGTTAATCTTAAAATTGTCACGAGATAAATTAATTAATGGTTTACATATTTTACATGGAAATTTATCTTCTTTATGTTCACCATGTCAAAAAGATAAATTTTCAAAGTCTTTATTCAAAAGAAAAAATGTTATTTCTACTACTAGACCTTTACAATTGATTCATATGGATTTGTTTGGTCCAGTTACTACACAAAGTCTAGGAGGTAGAAAATACATTTTTTTTTATTGATGATTATTCTCATTTTTGTTAGATAATTTTCTTAACGTCAAAATCGGAAGCATTCGTAGAATTTTCGAAATTGTGTATACGTATTCAAAATGAACTTAATTGAAAAATAAAATGCTTTCGTTCAGATTATGGAGGTGAATTTGATAATGATAAATTTGTATCTTTTTGTGATGAGTTTTGGAATTAAGCATGAATTTTCCGCTCCTCGCACATGGCAACAATATTGTATGGTGGAGAGGAAATATAGGACTCTTCAAGAACAAGCTCGTACTGTGTTATCTGAGTACAAATTACCGAGATCATTTTGGGCTGGAGCTATAAGTACTGCATGCTACGTTATTTATCGTGTTATGCTTAGACCACTTTTGAAATTAACACCTTATGAATTATATTTTCAAAAGAAACCGAATGTATATTATTTAAAAGTTTTTGGATGCAAATGTTTCATTTTGATTACTAAAGACACTTTATGAAAATTTGATGAAAAATGTGCTGAAGGTATATTTATTTTATATTCTTCAACTAGTAAAGCTTATAGAGTTTATAATAAGAGGAAAAAATAGTTGAAGAATCAATTCATATTAAATTTGATGAACTTCTCTCTTGTGTAGAAGCTAACAATATAAGTCATAATGAAGAGCCCTTTCCTCTACTAAGGTCGGATGATGATGAAATACTTGAAGATAAAGAAGAAGATAAAGACGAAATAGAAGAAGAAGTGGCGGAATATGTGCCTCCAAGTAAACTGAGTTTTCAAAAGATCATCCACAAGATTTGGTCATTAGAGAACCATCGATAGAGGTAAATACTCATTCATCGTTACATGATTTATTTTTTAACCTTTGCTTTATATCTGATATAGAACCAAAAGATGTTCAAACTGCTTTGAATGATTATTCTTGTTTTTTACCTATGAATGAAGAGCGTAGTAAATTTGAACATAATAAGGTTTGGAAACTAGTAGAAAGACCATCAAATCATCCTACTGTAGGTGTAAAGTGGATTTTTAAAAACAAAATGTATAGTGAATCTAGGGTCACTATAGACAAAGATTGATTTGTAGCAAAGGGATATTCATAAATTGAAGGAATATATTTTGATGAAACTTTTGCACCCGTAGCATGTTTAGAAGTAGTTAGAATATTTCTTGCATTTGCTAGCTTTAAAAGATTTAAACTGTTTCAAATGGATGTAAAAACTGCCTTTCTTAACACGTATATTAAGGAAGAGATTTAAATAGAACAACCTCCAGGCTTTTTTAATGATAAATTTCATGATTATGTTTACAAATTTTAATAAAAGGCCCTTTATGGTTTAAAATAAGCACCCTGAGCATTGCATGAAAGATTGACTTTGTAATTGTTAAAGAATGATTATAAATTAGGTAGTGTTGATTGTAAAATCTTCATTAAGCATGTTCATGATGATCTAATAGTTTTACAAATTTATGTTGATGACATTATTTTTGGATCCACTAATGAATAGTTATGTGATAATGTAGAAAAAATTATGCAAAATGAATTTGAAATGAGCATGGCAGGAGAACTTATTTATTTTCTTGGTTTTCAAATTAGACAAAGACATGATGGTATTTTTATTTGCAATCTAAATATATTCATGATGTGTTAAAAAGATTTGGATTTGAAAATCTAAAACAAGTTAATACTCCTATGAGTATCTCTTTGAAATTAGGAAAAGATGAAAGTGGAATTTCTATAGATCAAACAATATATAGAGGGATAATAGGATCACTTTTATATTTAACCGAACCTAGACCTAATATTATTTTTGCAATTTCTTTATGTGCTAGATTTCAGGCTAATCCTAAAGAATCACATTTAAAAGCAATTAAACGTATTTTTAGATATCTTATCGAAACTTCTAAACTAGGATTATGGTATCCACATAATGAAACTTTCATTTTGCATGGTTATTCTTATTCTGATTATGGTGGATGTTAATTAGATTGTAAGAGAACAAGTGGCACTTGTCTCTTTCTAGGCCCATAACTTTTTTTTTATGGTCGAGTAGGAAATAGAATTCTGTCTCCATATCCACCACCAAGGCTGAATACATTGCACTAGTTAGTTTTTGTGCACAAGCTCATTAGATGAAACAAACCTTAGAAGAATTTGAAATAAATCATGAAACCATAGAACTAAGGTGTGATAATAAAAGTGCAATAGATTTAACTAATAATCTGGTTCATCACTCTATATATAAATATATAGATATTCGCCATCATTTCATTAGAGACCAAATAAAACAAAATTCAGATAAAGTTAATTTTATAAGCACAGAATCACAGCTTGATGATATTTTCACAAAACCACTTCCATATAATAGTTTTTCAATACTAAGACTAGAATTAAGAATTCTAGATATTTAAAGATGATAAAGTCACGTAAATATTATGAAAACAATTTTAATAACAACACAATAATTTATAATAAAAATTAACATAACCACCATATTAAATCATAATTCTACGAAACATCGTCCATAATAGTAATCACAACAAAGTTTACTAAACATATTACAATGCTTAATCCTTATAGAAAATAGAAAGTATACTAAAAAGTACTGTCCCATGGCAATAATAGATGTCGTCTTGCGATATTCCATGAAGCCATTTTCAGTCCAAACCTTAGAAATCTCTGCTATCCCCAACACTGGTATCCTCCTAGTCTTCAATAGAGCTTTGCCCGCTGCTCTATGTTCGACGGGGTCATCGCATAGACTGTCATAGAGGCTCCACGATTGGGTTCTCCTACTTTGCCACCTCTGTCAAAGTTGGTTTCAGTTTGAAGCTCTTAGTTAAAAATTTAATAAATTTCTCCATTCCTGTGTGATGTTTTTTCACTTCCCTCTTATGTTCCTCGAATAACACTCGCAAGTCATCTAGTCCTTCTCACAGTGATCCACCTCTTGAGAGTGTTGGATTTCTAATGCTTAAAGAGGGTTCAAAACTCTGCATGGATCCAGCTCGTAAGCCACGTGCACTAGTATGAGTGGTACCCGTACAAAACACCGTAGGTGCAAAATCATCAAAGTAGAATTCCTTGTCAATCCAACTATATTTTTTATAGGATACGTTGGATGATTGAACCCATAAGCAGAGTATTCAATTTCTTCCATATAGGATTCTTAAGTCTATACTTATACCGAATAATGGATAAAATTATGTCTGCCACGTCAAATGGCTCCCTCTCCAAAATCATGTAAGTAACATAACTTAGTTGAGCCGTTATTTTCCTAGTGTCCCCGAATTTAAAGTATAA
The DNA here is from genome assembly GCA_039513925.1 of Platanthera zijinensis. Lineage (NCBI taxonomy): Eukaryota > Viridiplantae > Streptophyta > Magnoliopsida > Asparagales > Orchidaceae > Platanthera > Platanthera zijinensis. The sequence continues at coordinate 164,800,854 of CM077084.1, forward strand.
TCGTGTGTCTCAAGATAGCTTGCACTAAATGTGCATTAGGAGTGAGAGTGGCTTTGGATTGGATTAGATTTTTCATGGATTTACCATGTAAAACCATATTCAAAAGTGTCAAATCCCTCTCTTTTCCGTAGTTTTCCACAACGTCCAACACATAATCACGCTCAATCAAACAAAACTCATCCCTTAAGTTATGGTGAGTGATTTCAACCGTCTGCCCTTGAATGTTAGATCTTACTCCCCGGTTCATTTCAGTAAAATTCAGATCCCTTAGGTGGTTGTAAAATTCTCTTATTAATACTGAAGAAAACATATCAGCTAGTTTTCCTGACATTATACCTGCAATTGCTAGTAGGTCGTGGATTTGTGTGTGTCCTACTTGATCAAATTCATTCACTTTTCCCACTCTGATGTTTGCTTTTTTGATGGCTGGAAATCTCTGATATGCCGAATGAGTATCACTGCATGCACTTCTCCTGGCCTTATAAATTGAAGCCATATCTGCAAATAATAACACACACATTATTTTAAGAAAATGTCAATAATTCCAGGTGATACTCAATGTCGCCAGCGATAGCGAAAATGGAAAAAAATTTAATTTAACTGTGTTATTCCATATTTCAATATCCCTACATACAAGATCTCAAAAATAAATCCAATATTTCGGAATTACCTTACCAATTTCAAGAAAAATTTACCACCTATAATTCATCATCTTCTTCCATAAAAGGTGAATTTTTTTTGGAAATATTATATGCAAATCTTTAGAACTATGATTTGATGTACTTACAATTCCTAGATCTATGTTTTCTCTTCTTTAAACACATGGATCTATTATCCACTCACTCACAAAAACAAGTTTCAAGTTCATCTATAAATATAGAAAGTCAAACTTCGAATATGAAAATTTCTCAACCAAAATTTCATAGAATCCTTCCTATATTCATTTACATCTAAAAATCTTAAAGCAAGGAAACAAAAAAATCCCTATCATACTTTAGTTTGGAGAGTTTGTTAGATTACGGACAAAAATTTTATTGAGAGCTTCAGAAAAAAGTGCACCAAACGATGCCTTAGATCCAGATCTGGCGCCTTTTATATTTTAGTGTTATTGTCGATCGGCGATATCAGATATCACCAGTGATAGCCGAAAAATCTCATCTACCTTTTCTGATCCTTTCTTCACTTTTAGATCATTTCCATTATTCTTTGGTATCCACATAATCTCTTGTTCAGGAAATGTACAATGTATATTTACTTATGTGGAGTTATCTCTAACATTGTTCAATTATTCAAACTTTGAATATCATTTTTCTATATACAACTCTCCTAATGTATTTTTATTGTGAAATTGTTTCTGCTTGCCTCTAAGTATAAGAAATATTTTATTTATGATAATGCATTCACACACACAATTGTGAAACACTACATATGAATTCACCTTTTATACATATGTGAATTGTTGTTGTTCTACCATAACCTTTAAAATTTCATGATGAAACCCTTACATTATCCTGGTTTACTTTGCACAAGTCATCTTTGATTATCCTATATTACAATACTAGTGGATTCAAAGTATTTTGTCACGTTAAAAATAAGAAAATTATGTTTATTAAACAAAACAAAACATTATTCATTCACTCAACATGTTTGTTATTGTGTTTATAACAAAAAATAATAAACGGGTTGATAAGGAACCTCCACCAAACACTACTTACCCTCTTGATAAGTCCTCATAAGCATTGTGAGGTTGAGCACCTTAGAAAGAATTGAAAGTGTCTTGTGAAAACATTACATGGCTATTCATGTAATATTTGTGCATTGAATTCTTGGGTACATGTATGGCTAGTTGTGTATATTCAAATTTTATGTTATTTTTTAACAATTCACTTGTTCATGTACTTTTGATGTTATACATGTGTTTTCATCTTATTATCACTTTACACGACATTCTCATCTCTAACATTTCTTCTCAAGAGTATTGGGCTGCAAATGATTCTAAATTATCTTCACTAGAGTATGTATCAGTTGTATAACGGGATGAATTTTCCAATGTTAAGTGTTCACTCACATTCATCATTACTAAACATTGGTTCACATGCTGTACACTTGATTTTTAATTTGTGGTTTTTCCGATTTTTATTCAGCAACAACTCTGCTATTCCTTTTGACAATACCAAAAGTGGGAGAATTTTTTGAGAAATTATTCATTACAATTACTTTAAGTTACAATGTAAAAACAAATTACATATGTTTTATTTTAGGGAGAGTACCTCCAAGAGGTGTTTGTGCACATACAAATGATCCACCTTGCTAATCATATTTTATATCTTTATATTGGTCATTCATGATTTCTTTCTAAGTGGATTTATTATTATCAAAATGGGGAGATTGTTGGAGCATGCATTCCATTCTTCTTGATTTGATAATAAAAAAACTTGTTTGTATTTGATAATAGGGTGCTTATGTTGTGCAGATATCACAAGTCTAACATTAAAATCATTTAGGCTTTGATTCGGGTTTGAACAGAGAAGATTATGCGATATCGCCTAGCGTTATCCACTATCACCAATAGGCGATAGCTCAATGGGCATTTATAGCATTATCTCCATGACATGCAGTTACAGTCGATATCGCCCAATGATATCGATATCGCTCAGGCAATAGCGCACGATTGGCAACGACATATTCATCCTGCAAAATTTTTGAATCCATGGGATATGTGGCAACCGGATAGGATATCGCTGTCAGGCAATACCAAGTATCGCCAGGCGATATCTCCAAAATATATATACAGCTCATTCTTTTTTGGAGATTACGTCTTGAAGTTTCCTGATTGTTCCTTCCCGTGCATCCTGTCTAGAGAGCTCCAACATCCAGAAAGTCTCCATCTTCCCAAGAAGGTTCAAGCACAGAGTGATAGTGTAACATCTGTACCCGTAAAATTGGATATAATAGATGGTCCAGCCGGGGCCCCAAATCATATTCCACAAACAGGCGGAGACGTCACGAAATTATACCATGAACCACCGCACCCTAACACAGAGCATTCTACCGGAAGCTTCAGGTTTGAAAACTTGAACTCAATAATACCAGAAATGTCCACTTCTATAATAAAATAGGAATATATACAACCATAAACAACAGGTACACAGCCTTATGGCATTTTCAAGTTTCTCTGAACATACGGTGTGGTTTACAAACATCGGCACACAGGCCGACCACACATGAACAAAATTAAGCAAAATAAGGCCTTCGAGGGTAGCAACACAGCTTGGACTTCAGCCCACAATGTCCCGCTTGGACCAGCACTACCAGCACCTGCAAGAACAAATCCACCAACCGGTGGAAAACAGGGCAACGGTCAGCATTCAGTTGACTAATTATAATAACCCTGCCCCTAACACGGGACAACGGAATTCCTTCCCTGCATAACAATTTACATCACACACATATATATATATTCAGCCACCAAGGCAATATATATCACAAATGCCGGCACAATAGCCTGACATTCCGTGCACTCAGGGAACATTTAGGTGTACCAGAAATACCGGAACCCAACACTGTTCAGAGGTCCCAGACAAGATGGTCAAACTTGAGCATTCCTAGTCTTTATGGCACCCAGGACACAAACTCTCATTATTCACCTAACAAAAGCCCAATGCCTTGACACTCTCTTGTACAGCTGGCATAACACATGTATAGATCAGCTACCCCCTGTTGCTCAAATCGCCTTGCCACAAAGGAATAATAAAGTACTCTTGGTAAACTTACAGGCGTGGGTCGGTTTCACCTTTCCTGTTTGGCACTAAGTCCTTTATACCACATGGCACTCACGGCCACAAGAGTTGAACTCAACTCTCACAATTTCCTGGACTTCCTCCAGTACTTCCTGCGGCACCAAGCCACAAGCATCCACCACATATTTCATGCATACTAGCAATAATCACGGAGTCTTCTCTGATGTGCAAACAAGCATCACCAATATAGACCAATATATCCGGATGGGCTTCGCACAGCATGCCTAACCGTACTCACACTTCCGGTTCTAATGCACTACAATAAGGGATGAACCACCAATCCCAAGAGAATCTCTTCGTCATCCACCTTTTGGTGGAGGATTCCTATGCAAATGCAGGAAAGAAGGACTTCACTTGTCCAAGAAGGGAATCGTTACCCATGGATGACGCTTCAGAGCCATAGGGAGAAAAGCAAATGGATGAACGTCCTTGCAGCAGCCTTGCATTCGCAAATCCGAACTCGGCTCGCGATTTGACCCACCATAGGACCACCGACAGCCGACTTCCTCTTCTTCTTCCTCCTCAAGCTCTCCTTTCTCTCTTACTTAAGCAAAAGCAAGACCAACTCAAACATGATTTTTCTCCTTCTCAAGGCCGGCCTTATAACCCTAGGGATGAGCCTAGACCATTGGATCTTGGTTAAAGAAAATGAACGGATCAGATCAGCCCTTAAACTGATTTCCTGGACTGAACATGGGTTGTAACACGCCCATGTCATAGGCTGTGTTCCTGAACTGTCTATAGAACTGACTCACCCAGTTCAGAATATGGGCTTAGACACACGCATGTCAATCCCCTAACACGCCCGTGTCAGAAAGAACACAGCTGTATGACTAGCTGTGTAACTCTTTCAACACAAGACAAGATTACCCGAGAATGGCACGCCTAAGGCACATGCCCGTGTCCTTAGCCATGTGCCAAACACGCCCCTGTGACACGCCCGTGTCATAGGCCGTGCTCCACACTCAACGTCATTCTACTCAATGCCATTCTACTCAACGCCATTCTACTCAATGCCACTCAACGCTATTCGGGTATTCACCTGAGCAGGACACGCCTTCAGACATGCCCGTGTCCTAGGCTGTGTACAATGGACACGCCCTGGGATACGCCCATGTCCCAGGCCGTGTAACCCAGCCTGACCCATGTTGGGACTTAGGGATTTTTGGGGTGTTATAATCCTCCCCCCTTAAAATAAATTTCGTCCCAAAATTTGTACGCAGCAAGGGAACAAACATTACAATGCTATGGCACTAACAGTTTTGTTACAACAGAACGTACACGGTCAATAATTTACACTAAAAGCTTGGGAAACTCAGCTCGCATGTGTCTGCTCTCGCTCCCATGTTAGCTCCTCACGACCACAATTGTCCCACTGGACTTTGACCATCCCGATCATCTTATTCCGCAACTGCATTTCAGCTCGATCCTCGATTTGAATAGGCCTAACTTTCGTCGTTAGCCCACTGTCGACGAATACATGATCTGCAACAACCACTTGGATTTGGCTCTCTTACCACCTTCCGCAACACTGAGACATGAAACACTTCATGTAAACCGCTCAGCTCTTGCGAAAGTGCTAACCGAAATGCAGCTTCACCATTACGCTCGACCACTTCAAACGGTCCCAGATACCTCGGGCTCAACATTTTCAGACGTCGTATCCTGGACACACCTTTGATTGGTTTGATTTTCAAGTACACCCAATCGCCCACCGCAAACTCCATGTTTCGATGCTTCGCATTTTAAATTTTAGCTTGTCTGTCTTGAGCCACCATTAGTCTTTCACGTGTCAAGCATATAATTGAGTTGGCATCATCTAACTCTTTTCGACGATACAACTTTGTTTCGCCAGTCTCCGCCCAAGCCAAAGGTGAACGACATTTTCTAGCATATAAAGCCTCAAAGGGCGCCATCTGGATACTTGATTGGTAGCTATTGTTGTAGGAGAACTCAACCACACCGAGATGACCTTCCCAATTCTTCCCGAAATCCAGCGCACAAATTCAGAGCATATCCTCCAACGTCCTGTTGGTCCTCTCGGTCTGACTATCTGTATGAGGGTGGAAGGCCGTACTAAAATCTAATTTTGTACCCAACAGTTCGTGGACTAATCGCCAATCACCCGAAGTGAAATGCCCATCTTGATCACTAACGATGTTACGGGGCACACCGTGCAATCGTAGAATAGTATCCACGTACATCATTGCCAACTTCTCAACTGAATTGTCCTTACAGTTCGAGATGAAGTGAGACACCTTATTTAACTGGTCCACAATCACCCATACCGCATCATTTCCATGCTGTGATCTCGGCAATCCATGCACGAAATTCATGGAAATATCGTCAAATTTCCATTCAGGAATTGGTAGAGGCTTTACTAAACCACCCAGTTTTTGGCATTTTGCCTTTACCAAAGCACACGTTTAATACTTAAGGACATAGTGTGCTATGTCCTTCTTCATTCCGGGCCACAAGAACAGCTTCTTCATATATATATACATCTTCGTGCTCCCGGGGTGAACTGAATATTTGGTGAAGTGGCCTTCATACATCACCTCTTCACGAAGCTTACCCTTACTTGGGACACACAGACGACCGTCCTTTTGAAAAAGACCGTCATTAAATGAAAAATCTAGAGTATGCACTTTCCACTGTATAGCGTTGTAGACTTTCATCAAGTTTTGTTGCTTGTCGAACTCTGTCCGCCAGGTCACATTGTACCTTCGTCCAGTTTAAGCACGCATCTGCAGTGGCATTCCTTTCAACACAAGAAATATTTAATGCCTCCAGTTCTCGAAAAAGGTTTTCATCATGCCTTAAAATCCAACTTGCCCTTGCCGGAGTCTGACGACTCAAGGCATCCGCGACTACATTCCCTTTACCAGGAGTATAATGAATTTGGAAGGTGTAGTCACCAAGAAACTCCATCCACCTTCTCTGTCGCATAATAAGATCTTTCTGATCCAATAGATATTTCATGCTCTTATGTTCCGTGAATATATCCACTTTCACGCCATATAAATATGACGCCACAGTTTGAGTGCAAATATAACCGCCGCAAATTCCAAATCATGGACGGGGTAATTCCGTTCATCCACCTTCAACTGGCATGAGCCATAAGCTATCACTTTTCTAAATTGCAAAAGAACGCAGCCTAAGCCGCTCCCCGATGCATCACTATAGACCTCAAAGCCAACTTGACCACATGGCGATGTTAAGATTGGCACCGCATTCAATCGACTCTTTAACTCTTCAAACGCTCGAGCGCACTCCGGCGTCCAAATGAACTTCTGATCCTTTCTCGTAAGTGTGGTGAGAGGCAAAGATATTCTCGAGACATTCACTATGAAGCACCTGTAGTAGCCCGCAAGCCCAAGAAAACTCCTTACTTCTGCTACTGAAGAGAGAACTGGCCACACCCGTATAACAACTATCTTAGAAGGATCCATCGCAATGCCCTCTCCACTAACCACATGGCTAAGGAAAGCAACTGACGACAGCCAAAACTCACACTTAGAGAACTTGGCGTAAAGCTTATTCTCCATCAGAGTGTGCAACACCATCCGCAAGTGATTTGCATGATCTTCTTCGGATTGGGAATATACGAGGATATCGTCAATAAAGACGATCACAAAGAGGTCCAAGTATTCCCTAAATGTTCGATGCATCAAGTCCATGAATATTGATGGCACATTAGATAGCCCAAATGGCATTACCGTACACTCATAGTGACCATAGCGTGTTCCAAACGCTGTTTTGGGTATGTCACCTTCACGAACTCTCAACTGATAGTAGCCTGAATTCAAATCCAACTTGGAGTATACAGTCGAGCCAACTAACTCATGAAACAAGTCATCGATCCGTGGAATTGGATACTTGTTCTTTTTTGTTAGTTTGTTCAGTTCTCTATAATCAATGCATATATGCAAGCTGCCGTCCTTCTTTTTCATAAAGAGAACCGGCGCGCACTAAGGCGAGTGACTTGGGCATATATAGCCTTGCTCTAGCAATTCTTTCAACTAAACTTTAGTTCCGCCATCTCCTTTTGCGCTACTCGATTAGGCGAGCGGGCCACAGGTTTTGCACCTGACACCAGCTAAATAGCGAAGTCGATTTCCCTTTGGACTGGTAACCCAGTAAGGTCTTTTGGAAACACATCAGCGTATTCTGATACAATCGGCACCTCACTTACACTGGACTTCGGTTCCACCGCCTTAATGAGTGTGAAGAATAACTCCGTACCCTTCCGAACTGCCTTAATGACTTGGAGAGCAGATATCAATACCCTACTTATCACTCGCATGCCACTGAACTTTGCCTCTTGTTCGGTATTTTTCTCCAGTGTAACCTCTTTTGAGGTGCAATCGATACAAGCATACTTCTCGGATAGCCAATCCATACCAAAGAATATATCAAACTCTGATCTCGGCAATACTAACGTTTCCACCTTGAAATCCCGACTCCATATATTGACCTCAAATCAACAAGACTTATCCGCACACATCAAACAACCATTAGGTATTAACACCTTCAGACTGTCTGTCGCAGTCCATATAGGCACCCCGATTCGTAAGATGAAATCTTCCGACAAAAACGAATGTGAAGTTCCTGTATCGAACTGTGCTCGTTCCGGAGAGTCCCGTATAAGGACAAAACCTATAACACCAAGATTAAAACAAACACAGCACACATCATACAGTAAAATTTAAAACTGCAAGCGCCTGTGACGACATTGGCCTGCTTAATGGCCTCGTGTTGCCCAAGGATGAAAACCCGGGGCTGCGCGTGTGATGCAAAAGACTCCACCACAGTCTTACCTTTCTATGCATAAGATGCTCCCGTTTTCTTTTCACCCTTCGGAGGGCTAACTCGGCAATCACGTGCAAAGTGTCCCAGTTTCCCACACGTAAAACAAGCGCGAGATCCATACCCAGAAGATGCTTCTGTCACAGTCGCTGAAGGATCTTGTACAGTAGATTTGGACTTCTTATTCCATCTCCTTCAGTATCAAGACTTCTCCGTACACGGCGGCTTAAACTGCGATTTCATAACATCCAAGGCACCCCTTGCTTGTCCTCTTTTCATATCCTTTTCCAAAGACCGAGCCGTACAGACCAATGTTTGGAATCCCTGATTCACAGAACTCGAGAGCAAATACCGCAGCTCATCTCGTAGTCCCCCATATAACTGACTTGTCTTACGCTCCTCTTCGACAAAGATATTGCCCGTATACCGTCCCAAACGTGTAAATTCATGCAGATACACATCCACACTATGCTCCCCATGATTTAAACGTTGGAACTCCAACTCCATGGAAATCCTTTGCTGCATTGGGAGATGCTTTGATAAAAACAATCGAGAGAACTCTTCCAACAAGACTCCCATCAAACGTCTGCCCGCCAAGTGATGCAGTTCTACCTCGTACCACCATAACCGAGCCTCTCCCTCATGCAGGAAAGTGGTTCGTGTGACTTTTTGTTCCTCCTGTACTCTGATAGCTATCAAGAGCCTCTTAATCCTTGAGAGCCAATCCTTCGGTTGGGCTGGGGAACCCGCCCAAGTAAATTGAGGAGGATTGAAGCTCATGAAGAGATTTAATTCTTGATCTGTCGCTCGCGGATCAAGTACAACCTCTACTGGTTCTTGCCTTATCTCACCATGAATTGGCACCACTACAGGCCGATCCTGCCCAGCTTACTGAGCATTCATAACAGCAATCACTTTCTCCGTAATCAAACGAACAGTTTCAGTAGATGCAGGAGGTGTGGGCGCCTCATCCTGTACCGCACTTTCAACAGAATGCTGGGGTTCTGACTTACCCGCAACACTTCTAGTCACCTATATGTATAGAAACATAATTTAGCGACTAAACAAATGGCAAACAAACCAATAATGAACACACAGGTTCACCAGACAAGTGTATTGACATTCCTAAGTGGACATTATTGAGTTCAATATATGTGTTATAATGACAGCACTGACACGTACTCGCCACCCCTCAAAAGAATTCGTCCGCGAATTCGGAAGAGATCGACCAACAAGCTGATACAAAATTATAACACCTCTACCTGTCAAATAGGATATACTAGAGGGTCCGGCCTGGGCCCCACGTCATATTCCACAAACAGGCGGAGACGTCTCGAAATAATACCACGAACCATTGCACCCTAACATTGAGCATTCTAGCGGAAGCTTCAGGGTTGAAAACTTGAACTCAATAATACCAGAAATGTCCACTTCTATTACAAAATAGGAATTTATACAACCATACACAACAGGTACACAGCCTTATGGTGTTTACAAGTTTCTCTGAACATACGGTGTGGTTTACAAACATCGGCACGCAGGCCAGCCACACATGAACAACACTAAGCAAAACAAGGCCTTCGAGGGGAGCAACGCAGCTTGGGCTTCAGCCCGCTAAGCCCATCTTGTACCATCACCACCTGCACCTGCAAGAACCAATCCACCGACCGGTCGCAAATAGGGCAATGGTCAGCATTCAGTTGACCAATTATAATGACCCCGCCCCTGGTATGGGACAACAGAATTCCTTCCCTGCATAGCAATTTACATCACACACATATATATATTTTCATCCACCAAGGCAATACATATCACAAATGCCAGCACAACGGCCTGACATTCCGTGCACTCAGGGCACATTCAGGTGTACTGGAAACAACGGATCCCACCACCATTCATAGGTCCCAGACATGACGGTCAACTTGATCATTCCTAGTATTTATGGAACCCAGGTCAAAGACTCTCATTATGCCCCTGATGAAAGCCTAATGCCTTGACGCTCTCTTGTACAACTGGCATAACGCAGGTACAGATCAGCCACACCCTATTCCTCAAATCGCCTTTCCACAAAGTAACACCGAATTACTTATGGACAACTTACAAGCACGGGTCGGTTTCATCTTTCCTGTTTGGCACTAAGTCCTTTATACCACATGGCACTCATGGCCACAAGAGTTGAACCCAACTCTCACAATTTCCTTAAATTTCTCCATTACTTCCTGCGACACCAAGTAACTGGAATCCACCACATAATTCATGCATACTAGCAATAATCACGGAGTCTTCTCTGATGTGCAAACAAGCATCACCAATCCAGACCAACATATCCAGATGGGCATCACAATGCATGCTTAACCGTACTCACACTTCCGATTCTAATGCACTACAACAAGGGATGAACCACCAATCCAAAGGGAATCTCTTCGCCATCCACCTTTTGGTTGAGGATTCCTATGCAAATGCAAGAAAAAGGACTTCACTTGTCCAAGAAGGGAATCGTTACCCTTGGAAGACACTTCGGAGCCATGGGGAGAAAATAAAATGGATGAACGTCCTTGCAACAGCATTGCCTTTGCAAATCAGAACTTGGCTCGCGATTTGACCCACTATAGCACCACCGACAGCCGGCTTTCTCTTCTTCTTCCTCCTCAAGCTCTCCTCTCTCTCTTACTTAAGCAAAAGCAAGACACAACTAAAACATGAGTTTTCTCCTTCTCAAGGCCGGCCTTATCACCCCAGGTATGAGCCTAGACCATTGGATCTTGGTTAAAGAAAATGAATGGATCAGATAATCCCTTAAACTGATTTTCTGGATTAAACACGGGTTGTGAAACGGCCGTGTCACAGGCCGTGTTCTTGAAGCGGCTACAAAACCGACTCACCCAGTCCAGAACACGGGCTTAGACATGCCCGTGTCAAAACCCTAACACCCCCGTTTCATAAATAACACGGCCGTGTGACTAGACGTGTCCCTCTTTCAACACGATAGCAGATTTCCCAAGAAGGACACGACTAAGGCACACACATGTGCCCTTAGCTGTGTACTAAACATGCCCCTGTAACACGCCCATGTCATAGGTCATGCTCCAGACTCAATGCCATTCTACTCAACGCCACTCAACGCCATTCTACTCAACGCAACTCAATGCCACCCGGGTATTCACCCGAGTAGGGCATGCCTGGGTCTTAGGCTGTATGCACTGGACATGCCCTGGGACACGCCCGTATCCCAAGCTATGTCACCCAGCCTGACCCATTTTGGGACTTAGTGATTTTTTGGGTGTTACAGATAGTATATTTTCTAGTTTAAACTATTAGGGTATTTTCTAGTTTTTAACACCCTAATCGTGTCTTATTAGCTTATTTTTTATCTTTTTTATGTAAATATTATTGCCACTAACATTTTCTTGTCTTTTTGCAGGTTTCCAGAGTTTTGGTCAAAAATGACCCTATACGCCCCCCTGTCACGCACTCCCTAGGCGTGTAGCATGTCATGTCACCTGATCCCAAGGAATTCAGCCACTAGTGGAAAGTCCAGAGTTAATCCCGAGTAGGACATGACCTTAAACACAGCCGTGTTGCTGGCAATGTCAAGATGGCGTGTCACTAGAGACCAAGTAACAGGAAAAACCATTGTCATGCCCCCTTAAACGCCCTCCCCCGGCGTGTCCCAGGGCGTGACACTGGGCGTGTCGCCCTATACCCGAAGCCTGCTGTCGTATTAAATATTGTTTCGCCTCAGCACGACAATAATACTATCACGGCCCCCTACACGGGCGTGATGTAAGGCGTGTTCGCCCCCTTATCTAAGACTGATGAATTTCAGACCAATGATTTCGATGCGATGCGCATGTCATGCCCCCCTACACGGGCTTGACCATGGGCGTGTCAGCCATCGTACAGAAGCTACCACCCTTCCCGTTAGATTCCAGAACCCGAGGTAAACCCAGTACGTGTCACGCCCCCTGACATGCACTTCTCGAGCGTGACCAACCCATGGAAAATTCTATAAATTAAGAGGCTCCCCTGGTGTCCAGAAGTAGTTTGGGCTGAGAGGGGGAGGTGCTGCCCCTTTGTTTCTTGTCTTTTTTAGTGTTCTTCCCTCTCTCCCTCTCTTTTTTATTTTGTAATTTTCTTCACCCTAGAATAGTGCTTAGTTTGTTTTAGCTTTTGTTGTAATCTTTGCACTTGCTCTAGTTGCTAATTATAGGGCTAGAATAGGTTTTCAATTCCATACAATTGTAATTTCCTTTTTAAAGTATAGCTCTCTTTTATTATTAATATAAGTGCCCCTTGTTTACTTTGTGTTACTATGCTTTACTACTCGTCCCCCTTTCTCAACTTCATTATGATTAACTAATCATCCTTATACTCGATCTTGATGATACGAGGTTCAAGTGATTAAGTTATGATGCTTTCAAATTACTTTTTCTTATTAGGTCTTTAGACCTTGGATTACTCTTGATTAACCTTTGCTTGGAGATATATCATCGATATATCTTTTTCCATCTTAGCTTTCATTCTTGGCTAGCTGAGAGGCCAATAGTTTGAAGTGAGCATTCAAGAGTAAAGAGAGTTGTACGCACCCCTCGAGAGAGGCAGACATCCAAATCTCTCGGATTTTAGTAAAATCTAATAGTGGGGTTCATCGCGTAATGCGAGCTTTAGGCCTCTGATTTAGACGAGAGTTAGTCAGTCCTTCCTAAACACAGTTGGGAACGACTTTGAGATAAGCGTGTTCAAGCTTTAGGAACCTCCACGGTCAAGCTTTAGGAAGTTATTTATCATTTTTTTAATCAACTCTTGCCAAGGTTATTCTTGATCTAGTGCTTTCAATCTCATTGTTGTTACCCTTTATCGTAATCGCTTCTTTTATGCTTTCTATTTATCTGAAAAAGTTCTCTTTTTAGGTAATATTTCCTTTCTTTAGTGCGTTTAGATTTCTCTTCAACCCTAAAGATTTTCGTCGATAAAATAATAGTCTTCGTGTGAGTACGTTTAATCAATGGTTCCCGGATTTAAATACGACACTTGTGTCCCCTAGCTACAGTTCGATAGGTATACTTGCCTAGTTGGATTGCTAGTTAGGCTCTCTTTTCTTAAGCAGAAAGCGATCACCATGTTTTTGGTGCCTTTGTCGGGGAGAAACTTTTGTTGATATATTGAATGCACAAACATATTACTTTTATCATTTCTCTTTCTCACCCCCTTTTTAAAAAATTAAAAATTAGAATTTTTTTTTATTATCGCTCTTAATAGAAACCCACTTCACAATTTTTCTACGCCACCTAATTCTCTCGAAAAGGGCAATGTAGCTCTAAATGCCACTATCCTGACTAGTACCTTGCGAACCCTTCATCGGGCAGCCTTTGGGATGTTCAGGAGTAAAATTATCTTAAAAATAATCTATTTCAACAAAAACAAATATTATTAGTTCTCATTTTTTCCAGTTTATTTATTTCTCTTTCTTCATCTTCTCTTCTTTTAGTGCATAACCCGCGGGAATCCGTCGGCTATTTTGGACTTGGACCACGAAATTGAGCGTACTCTTCGGAGAATATTGCAATTTCAAGACCCTACTCTCAATATATCGGTTGAGGATTCTGAGTCATTTTTTACTTTAAGAATGGAAGAACCCCACGTGGAGGAAGTCGTGCATAGGCATATGTCCTATTACGCATGACAGAATCTAGAGGGTACAGAATCTAGTATAGTGCGCCCTGCTATAGCATTTAATAACTTTGAACTGAAGCCTAGCATAATTCAAATGGTGCAGCAGTATATGGAATTTAACGGACTTCAAGATGAAGATCCGAACACACATATAACAAGCTTTCTTGAGATTTGTGACACCTTCAAGATAAATGGTGTACAAATAATGCTATTAGGCTAAGATTATTTTGTTTTTCTCTTAGAACTAAGGCAAAGCAGTGGCTGAACACTCCACCTAAAAATAGCATCACAACCAGGGATAAATTAACTGAGAAATTTTTGGCGAAGTATTTTCCGCCAGTTAAAACTGCAAAACTTAGGAACAATATTTCTGCTTTTGGACAAATAGATTCTGAAACCTTTTATGAAACCTGGGAAAGATTTAAATAACTTTTAAGATGATTCCCACATCACGCGCTGCCTTTATGGTTATAAGTACAGACGTTTTATAACAGGCTAAATCAATATACAAAGCAAATGATAGACGCAGCTTCTGGAGGTACTTTAAACCATAAGACCGAGGAAGCAGCTCTTGAGATTTTTGAGAACATGGCCATGAACACCTATCAGTGGAATGTGCCTGCAGGTATCTTTGAAGTGGAAAATGTCTCCTAGCTAGCTCTGTAAGTGGAAGTATTAAGTAAAAAAATTACGGAGATGACTGCTGCCTCCGCCCCTCAGGTATTGGAATCTTCAACTTGTGCTCCCGAACA
Source organism: Platanthera zijinensis (assembly GCA_039513925.1). NCBI lineage: Eukaryota > Viridiplantae > Streptophyta > Magnoliopsida > Asparagales > Orchidaceae > Platanthera > Platanthera zijinensis. The sequence goes on from CM077084.1 coordinate 164,815,888, forward strand.
ATTAGATTATGTTAATAATATGCCTAGAAATTTTTTTCATAATTTTTCTGCAGCAAATTTTCCTGCGCCCTGTTTTGTTTTTCTAAATAGTTATAATCATGCTTTAAGAAATCACCCTAATTTTTCGTGGAGTAATCACTCGAACGCAATGGGCCTGCCACCACAAAATTATTTTTCTACACCACCACCACCTCTTCAAAACTATCCAAAACCACTAAGCCCGCCACCACAAAATAATGCTACTATAAGAACCTTAACTAGAAGTGTTAAAAGTCTATAAAATAAAGTAGGACAGCTCGCAAAAATTATTTTTGAGCGACCCGCAGGGTCTATTCCTTCCAATACCGAGCCCAACCCGAGAGAGCAAGCGAAAGCTATAACTCTTATGAGTGGGAAGCAAGTTTCCGGTAGGGTTAGGAAAGAGCTCGAGGCAAGCTCCGCCCGCATTTTAAAAATTCCACCCTCTACTGAATAAGTTATCACCCCCATTTTAGAAAAAGACCTTATTCCACCACCCATCTTTAAAAATAATCCACCCCCGCCAAACCCTTCCGAAATTAATAAGCAACGTCAGGATGATTCGTACTCTTGCTTATTAAAAATATTCACGAAAATCCACATAAATCTGCCCTTCCACGAAGTGATCTCCAAGATGCCGAAGTACGCTAAGTACCTTAAGGACCTCCTGACTAACAAAAAGAAGTTAGAAAACCTTTCGCATGTCACGTTAAATGTCGAGTGCTCTACTATCTTGACAAACGTCTTAGCAAAGAAAATCAGTGACCCGGGTAGTTTTTCTATTCCGTGTGTCTTTAGTGATCTTTTTGTCAAGAATGCATTGGCCGACTTAGGTGCGAGTATAAACCTGATGCCCCTTTCATTGTTTAAGAAGTTAGGAATTGGTAGACTTAACCCCACATGCATTAGTATCCAGCTCGCCGACAGATCCGTCAAATACCCGTTAGGAATCGTGGACGATTTCTTAATTAAAGTTGACAAGTTCATCTTCCCGGTGGACTTCGTCATATTGGACATCGAAGAAGACATCAAGGTTCCCCTGATCCTTTGCCGACCCTTCCTTGCCACCTCCCGAGCTATCATTGATGTAAGCAATGGTAAGCTCTGCCTTTGAGTAGGCGATGATGAATGTCCTTTCTCAATCACCCCCTCGATAAAGAACACCCTAGCAAATGACGACTCCTGTTTTTTCGTAGATGCCCTAAGTGAAGAATCATCCTATTGCCTCTCTAAATTTGAAAAAGAATTTTCTGATTTTTGCTCCTCCTCTACTCTTCCAACTGAATCGATGCACCTAAGTGAAGAATCCACCTATCGCCTCTATGAATTTGAAAAAGAATTTTCTGATTTTTGTTCCTCCTCTACTCTTCCAATTGAATAGCTACAAGAAGCCGCCATGGCATCTAGCCCCACCTCTTTTAATTTTTTGTTTAAAAAAGTCTACGAGGATATAGTTTTTGAAAAAGAACGGATTTCTAAAACATCGTATATAGACCCCCCTACCATAGAATTGAAGGAACTACCCGAACATCTTAGTTATGCCTTCTTATAAAAAGATTCCAAGTTACTAGTAATAGTTTCGGCCAACCTCACAGATGCGCAAAATGATAAACTTCTTTTAGTTTTACGTAAAAATCGCCGAGCTATTGCCTAGCAAATTCCTGATATCAAAGGAATAAGCCCATCTTTCAGCACTCACAAAATCCTAATGGAAGTTAATTCACGTAATTCAATCCAACCTCAGCGCGACATAAATCCCAAAATGAAAGAAGTAGTGAAGGGCGAGGTTATGAAATTGTTAGACGCAGGAATTATGTAGCCTATATATGATAGTAAGTGGGTTTGCCTAGTCCAGGTAGTGCTAAAGAAGGGAGGGATGACGGTAGTTAGTAATGAGAGTAATGAATTAATTCCGGAACGGACGGTGACCAGGTGGCAAATGTTTATAGATTATCATAAGTTAAATGATGCCACTCGCAAGGATTACTTTCCCTTGTCGTTCATTAATCAAATTTTAGAATGATTATTAGGCCATAGCTTTTATTTTTTTCTCGATGGCCTCTCGGGGTATTTTCAAATCCCCTTCTCCCCCGAGTACTAGGAGAAAACTACGTTTACTTGTCCCTTCAACACCTTCGCCTACCGAAGAATGCCATTTTGATTGTGCAATGCGCAAGCTACATTCCAGCGATGCATGCTCGCTATCTTGGTTAAGTACGTAGAAAGCATTATGGAGGTATTCATGGATGATTTCTCCGTGTTCGGTGAAGCTTTTGATAGTTGTTTAGAAAACCTCGAAAATGTCTTAGAAAGATGCGAAGAAAGTAACCTTGCCCTAAATTGGGAAAAATGCCATTTTATTGTGAGGAAAGGGTTAGTTTTGAGTCATAAGATTTCTGCGAGAGGAATTGATGTAGATATAGCCAAAATAGAATCTATTGAGAAGCTGCCACCGCATACGAATGTCAAAGCGATAAGAAGTTTCTTAGGACACGCTGGTTTCTACCGTCGTTTCACAAAGTACTTCTCCAAGATCACCAAGCCCCTTACCCAAATCTTAGAAAAAGGCGCCCCATTTATTTTTAATGACCTTTGTCTAGTTGCTTTTAATTTAATAAATGAAAAATTAATTAATGCCCCCATTATGAAAGCTCAGGTATGGGACATTCCCTTTGAAATTATGTGCGATGCGAGTAGTTTCGCTGTGGGAGCCTTATTAGGTCAACGCATATCTAAAAACTTCTACACCATCTATTATGCAAGTAAAACGCTTACATCGGCATAGGAAAATTACACCACAACCAAGAAGGAGCTCCCTGCTATAGTATTCGCTTTTGATAAATTCCTCCCTTATATTACGCTTTCAAAAATTATTGTTTTTACGGACCACTTGACCCTCAAATATCTTCTTTCCAAATCGGATGCCAAGCCGTGCTTGATTTGCTGGGTCTTACTCCTCCAGGAATTCGACTTAGAGATCCATGATAAGCGAGGAGCTGAGAACTTGGCTGCCGACCATCTCTCCCGATTAGACAATCCCTTTATAAAAAAATTAGATGAAAAATCATTTAATGATTTCTTCCCAGATGATAAGTTGTTTTCAATTAACACATCTACTTCTCCTTGGTTTGCACACATCGCCAACTATTTAGTGGCTCGTTTCCTCCCAAAAGAGTTCTCCTCAAAACAAAAGAAGAAATTCTTTTTTGAGTTGAAGAACTATTTTTGGGAGGACCAGCATCTTTTCAGAGTTTGTGCGGACCAAGTGATAAGGAGATGTGTTTCTTATGAAAAAGGTTTAGATATTTTAAAGTATTTGCATGAAGGATCAACAGGTGGGCACTATCAAGCTGCTCGCACAGTTCACAAAGTGCTAAGTGCGGGTTTTTATTGGCCTAGCATGTTTAAAGACGTGCAAGCCTTTCTTAGTAGGTGTGATAATTGCAAACATTCGGGTAATATTTCCAATAAAAATGAAATGCCACAAAATTATTTCCTTGAGTCCGAAGTTTTTGACCTCTGGGGAATTGATTTTTTTGGCGCCCTTCGTTCTAGCTTCAGAATAAGTTTAATTTAGTTGTCGTAGATTATGTTTCTCAATGGGCAGAGGCCCAATCTCTTCCTAAGAGCGATGACCGAGTCGTAGTTGTGTTTTAAAAAAAATAATTTTCTTGATTCGGTATGTCGCGATCAGTCGTTATTGACAGGGGTTCCCATTTCTGTAACGCATTGTTTTCTAAAATCCTAACTAAATACGGCGTTATGCATAAGCTTTCAACTGCCTACCACCCCCAAACTGACGGACAAGTCGAAGTAGTTAACAAATAAATTAAAAGAATTTTAGAAAAGACTGTTTCAATATTTAGAAAAGATTGGTCAGCCAAATTAGACGATGCTCTATGGGCCTACCGAACAGCGTACAAAACTGCCCTCGGATGTACGCCATATCGGTAGTATTGGAACACCCTATTACTAATTTTGGCAAGGATCACTATGTCATTAGGAATTTTGTTTGACCTAGTTGTATAGTTGAAAAGGTCAACTTAGAATGAGTCTGAGGCTTAGAACTTAGGTTTGGAGCTGCCCCCAAGACCATTCAAAGATCAGAATTCTTTGCTGAGACAAAGAAAATTTTCATCGAGCTCAGGTCGACGAAACGTCGAACTCAGTTCGACGTTTTGAGCTCAACTCTGCAAGTCGTCGAACTCCGGTCGACGATCTTCGAGCTCAGGTCGACGCTCTCTCTTCAGCTATTTTCCAAGTCGCTGAGCTCAGTTCGACGATCGTAGAGCTTTGTTCGACGTTTTCTATTTGTTGTTTAAATCCAATCTCTGAGCTCAGTTCAACGATCGTAGAGCTCAGATCGACGATTTCTGTGAGAGATCGACGCTTTCAGAATTCGAATTCAAGAACAGTTATGGAATTTATTCAGATTCATTCAGAGTTATTTCCTGCATTTATTGCAAAGGATTTTCTAGCCATTTCAAGCAATCTAATGCAAGTTTCAAGGAAGACTAAAAGGAATGTAACTTAGGACTTTCCCTAGAGATAGTTGTCATTTATGGAAGTCATTTATGACTGAGTAACGACCATCTAAATCAGAATCTGATATACTCCTAGAGAATATGTTTTTTAATATGACAGATCATATATAAAAGATATATAACAGAATTAGATTAAAAGAAAAATAGAAGAGTGAACAATAGAAACTATCTGATCAAGAGTTCATCTTCTGAGATTTACAAATTTACTGAATCCCAAATCTTCAAGAACACAAGAAAGTTTTCTGTGGAGGAAATCTTCTGCTACTCAACTCCTCCAAATCATCAAGTGTTCAAAAGATTCAACATCAAGAACTCCAGACATCAAACATTTCAGCATCTGCTGAAATCATCAATTGCTGGAGATCTAAAGCAACTAAAGACCTATCACCCTAGCAAAGCTCACCTTTCTGAACCCTTACAGATCTCAGGGGGAGCTTTGACATCATCATTTACTTGTCTTCTCTCAGACTGTTGATAGAGAAGAATAACTCAACTTTTTCTTTCTTTTTTCCTTTCCCTCCTATAAAAGGGTTTTTCAAAACTCCCTTCAAAATTTCTGAGACTGGTTTCTGAGACCTTGTCAAAACTCAGTGGTGGCAAGACACCTTATCAAAAAATCAAGTTTTGGTTTTTGAGCACCTTATCAAAAGCTCATTGGTGCCCAGGACACCTGATCAACTATTCCTGTAGTGGATTCCTACCTAGGGTGGTAAAAGAGTGGATGTACCCAGGTTGTTGGGGAACCATTATAGTTCCTTATGTCATCTGGTTGCTGTGTGTTTGACTTTGCTGTGTGCTGTGTGATTTCTTAGTTCTTGCTTTACTTTTTATTTCATCAAAAGCACCTTACACATATACATAAATTAAGTCTTCCACTTCTTTATAGTTTTAATTGCAATTTATTTTAAAATACTCTATTCACCCCCCCCCCCTCTAGAGTTAAGGTAGATCTTTTCCTCACTTTCAATTGGTATCAGAGCCAGGTTGGTTATTCAACATCTGAATCTTCAACAGATTGGTTGAATATGGTAACACCTGAACCAAAAGATCCTTGATAAGATAAACCTTCTATAGAGGATAGTTATTACTTTTTGTATTATATTTATTTCCATACAAAACCATGGCACAGAATAAAGATTATGCTAGCACCATACCTCCTCTGTGCAACCTTTCTAAGTTTGCACTTTGGAAGGCAAGGATTAAGCTTTACATGAATTCTATTGATGAGGACATCTTTAATTCTGTTTTGACAGTTTGTCCAAGACCCCCAGTGATCACAAGTACAAGTGATGTTCCACCTCCTTCAGGAACAGATACAGAAATAAAGAAATGGAAAGTTGTAGATGCAAAGGCTATGAATATTCTTACTCAGACCATGTTTGATGAGATATTCCAAAAGGTGTCTGAATGCAGTTTAGCAAAAGAGATATGGACAAGTTATCTGAAATTGTCTCAGGATCTGCTGATGAAAGGAAGGATTGGAGATCCCATCTCATAAGCCAATATGAGAACTTCAAGAAAGGAGAAACTGAATCAGTGGCTGACATGTACAACAGTCTCAGCCTAATAGTCAGTGAACTAAAAACACTGGACAAGGAGATCTCTCTAACTGAACTAAATGATAAGATCCTAATGTGCTTCCCTAGCACTTGGGACTCAAGGATCTTGCCAATCAAGGATTCCAGAAGCCTAACTGGGATTACTACTGAAGCTCTTTTGGGCAAGCTCAAGTCTTATGAGCTGCTAATGAAGAACAGAGACAAAGAACAAAAGACTGCTTCTCCAGCCATCAAAAAGGAGAAGACCATAGAATTCAAAGCTACAGAAGATCTGCCTGAAGATAAGGTCATAGGAAATGAAGAATTGATGATTTTGCTGGCCAAAAGATTCTATAAGATGGCCAGGAAAGATTTCAGAAAGAGGTCATCCAGAGGGCATGAGAAGCCAAGGTATGACAAAAAAAATAATAAAGAAATAATCTGTTTTGGATGCAGAAAACCAGGCCATATTGTGCCTGACTGTCCAGAAAATCAGAATAAGGACAAGAAGGATAGGAAAGATAGGAGAAAAGACAATGACTCCAGAGGAAACAACAACAACAAATCCTCCTCCAACAAAAATAAACAAACAAGGAAGGGGTTTGTAGCTGAAAGCTGGAGTGATACTGAAGAGGAATCAGAAGCCTTATCAAGCTCAAGTGATGATTAGGATGATGCTGAAGAAAAGGAATTCTGCATGATGGCTATCAATGCCTCTCAGCAAAATTCTGATGCAAAACAAGAATCATACTCAGAATCTGAAACTCAAACTGAAGAAGACCAGGTAATTGACTCCTTTGACTTTGACTCAGAGGACTTCAGGTCTGAATTTAAGGCACTTTGTTTAGACCTGTTAAAATCTGAGAAAGAGATTATCTCTCTCACAAATCAATTGTCTGAACATAGCACCTTAAAATCAGACTACCTCAAACTCTCTGAGGAGTTAGAATGCTATAGGGAGGAGATAGCTTCACTGAAAAGTGAGTTGTCCGAGGCAAAGAAGTTTGAAGAATCCCTTAATGGGAGAAGCATCAGACTGATGGATATCACAAGCACAGTGTACTCAAGATTAAACAGTACTCTGGGCTTGGGTGCTTCATCCAGCCAACCTATACTATTAACAACCCCAATTAAATTTATTTCTGATAAAGGAAAGGGTGCTGTAGAGGTAGCTAGGAAGAATCTAGATTTACCTAAGGAAAATAAAGTTCAACAGAAAACGTCGAACAGAGCTCAACGATCGTCGAACAGAGCTCAGTGATCTAAGGATGAAACGTCGAACTCAGATCGACGAATTCTGAACTCTGAACTATGGCATAGTCGATCTTCGAACGGAGCTCGACGATCTGACCCAAGATCGTCAAACTCAGCTCGACGATCGTCGAACGGAGCTCAGAGCTTTGAACATTCTTTCAGAGGTAAATCTCAAGTCAATCCTAGAAGTCCCTCATCCCAAAGCTTCAACCCTTATACTGAATGGATAGTACCTCCTAGGAGATACCATCTTGAACGATATAAGAGTCAGCCAGGGATGTCTTTCATTTCTGAATTTAAAGTTTATCAACCTAGACCCAAGGTAAACTGGGTCAAAAACATATAAATTGTTTATGTGCAGGTGAAGACCTATCCAGCAATGAACAAACAATGGTATCTGGATAGTGGGTGCTCAAAGCACATGACAAGGAGCAAGGACAATCTCATATCCTTCAAAGCCAAACTTGGACCCAAAGTGATCTTTGGAGATTCAAACTTTGCTCAAATAAAAGGATATGGTGCTATTCAGATTGGCTCAGTCACATTCAAGAAGGTGGCTTATGTGGAAGGACTGAAGCACAACCTAATCAGCATCAGTCAACTCTGTGATGAAGGATATCAAGTGACATTCAACAAATCATTATGAAAGATTAAGTCAGAGGATAACACAACAGTGTTAACAGGTAAAACGAAAGGTAACATTTATCTTGTAGATTTCCTTTCAACCAACATAGATATCTGCTTATTTAATTCAGTCTGCAAACCAAATGATTTATAGCATAAGAAACTAGGACACTTAAACCTTAGAACCATTGCTAGGCTGTCCAAGGACAACCTTGTTAGAGGACTAACTTTTAGCCCCTACAAGAAGGAAGGACTCTACAAGGCTTGTCAATTAGGCAAGCAAACTATAAACAGTTTTAAGTCACATAATAAGAGTGATTCACCTAGGATTCTGTATCTGTTACACATGGATCTTTTTGGACCCATTACAGTACAAAGCTTAGGAGGGAAATCTTACACTTTAGTGATTGTAGATGACTTCTGTAGATTCACATGGGTATTCTTTCTGAGGAAGAAGTCTGATAACTTTAAATGTTTGACAGATTTTCTCAAATGCATACAGATTGAGTTCAATACTCACATTGCCCTAATCAGAAGTGATCATGGGACAGAGTTTGATTCTCTTCTTATGCAAGAGTTCTGTCAAAGTAAAGGGATCAGGCATACTTTCTCAGCTCCTAGAACTCCTCAACAAAATGGGGTAGCTGAAAGGAAAAATAGAACCCTAATTGAATCTGCCACTATATTTTGACAGATGCTCACCTTCCTCTATCTTTTTGGGCAGAGGCAGTGAACACCTCCAACTATGTGTTGAACATAAGTTTTATACATAAGCTGAAGGGCAAGACTCCCTATAAATTGCTCAAATGGTAGAAACCTAACGTAGACTATTTCAAAATTTTTGGTTGCATTTGTTATATTCACAATAATGACAAGAAGTATTTATTAAAATTCCAAGCTAAAGCTGATGAAGGAGTGTTTCTGGGATACTCCATGATCAGTAAAGCTTATAGGGTTTATAATAAAACTTCTCTTTAAATTGAGGAATTTGTTCATATATCTTTTGATGAGACTAACATGTGTTATAAGGAGAAGTCTACTTCTATCATAGAACCATTGAAGGTACACTCTCTTTCAGAAAATTTGGACAGGTTACACATTGTAGAAAAGGATTCAGTACATTCACCTATCCAACAAAGAGCTTAAATCAGTGAAGATTAAGAGGATACTCAACATCTTGGTGTTCAACATCTTGGAGAAAACAATCTTAAAGAGCAAGTTGTTGTTCCATAAGAGGAAACAACAACACAGGTTGGTGAACAATCAACACCCCCTGCTGATTTAGTAACAACAAGAGATCACCCAATCTCCCAAGTGATTGGAAACATCTCAGCTGGTGTGCAAACAAGAAATCGGGTCAACCAGAACCTGATGCTTACTTGCTTTTTATCTCAAGTGGAACCTCAATCCATTTAAGATGCAGAACAAGATCCACAATGGATCATTGCTATACAAGAGGAACTACATCAATTTGAGAGGAATCATGTTTGGGAACTAGTGCCAAGGCCTAAGGATCACTCAATTGTTGGAACAAAATGGGTGTTCAGAAACAAGTTGGATGATCAAGGAGTCATTGAAGGAACAAGGCAAGGCTAGTTGCTCAAGGCTACTCTCAAGAAGAAGGAATTGACTATGACCAGACTTTTGCACCAGTTGCAAGGTTAGAGTCCATAAGAATATTCTTTGCTTATGCTGCTCACAAAGGATTCAAGGTCTACCAAATGGATGTGAAGAGTGCATTTCTCAATGGAGACATAAAATAGGAAGTCTATGTTAGACAACCTCTAGGTTTTTTCTCTTCAACTTATCCTGACCATGTTTTCAAATTGCATAAAGCATTATATGGTCTTAAGCAAGATCCTAGAGCATGGTATGAGACCTTAGCATGCTTTCTTCTGAAAAATGATTGTATAAGGGGTAGAGTAGACCAAACTCTTTTTATTAGAACCCATAAGTCCCATACCCTACTAGTACAAATATATGTATATGATATTATCTTTGGTTCTACTGATTCAAATTTGTGCAAAAAGTTTTCCAACCTGATGCACTCTAAATTTGAAATGAGTAGCATGGGTGAGCTTTCCTTCTTTCTAGGATTACAAGTCAAACAACATGTTGAAGGCATATTCATTTCTCAAACCAAGTATGCAAAAGAACTGATTAAGAAATTTGGTATGTCTGAAGCATCTTGTATGAAAACACCTATGCCAACTAATGCTGTATTAGATGCTGATGAACATGGAAAACATGTTGATCAGACAATATATAGAGCAATGATTGGCTCTCTATTGTACCTTATAGCTAGTAGACCTGATATAATGTTTACTAAATGTATATGTGCTAGGTTCCAAGTAAGCCCTAGAGAGTCACACCTAACATTAGTGTGCGAATAGAAATATAGAAACCGTAAAGTGGAGTAATGCAATTTTTATTATCCAAAAAACTGAGTATTACAAAGGTATAGCCTCCCTTATATAGAATGGAGGAGATGGGAGAGAATACAAATACCCAATGTGGGACTAAATACACAAAAACATCATCTACAAAGCTAACCGCCAATCCGCCCAGGAGACCGCCTAACCGTGCGGTTAGTAGGCACTAACCGCCCGGTCACCATCAGAGAACACGCAGCCGACCACCGAGATCCCAGAGATTAGCCGGCAGAACGCCCGGCTACCAAACCGCCAGTCTTAGCCGCCTGTCCGCCAAGGTCTATACAGCAACACAGAGATTAGCCGGGCTGACTGCCCGGCTACCAAACCGCCAGTCTTAGCCGCCTGTCCGCCCAGGTCTATACAGCAACACTCCCCCTCAAGCTGGAGCATAGATGTCAATCATGTCTAGCTTGCTGCAAATGTGGAAGAAAGAGGCGGACACAGGTTTTGTGAATATATCTGCCAGCTCTTTCTCCGAGGTAACAAACGGAGTGCAAATCTGGTTCTTCAACACTTCTTCTCGAATGAAGTGACAATCAACCTCTATGTGCTTTGTTCGCTCATGGAAGACCGGATTTTTAGAAATGTAGATCGCAGCTTTGTTGTCGCAGAACATGGGAAGTGGATAGTTGTAGACCTCTCCTAGATCCAGCATGAGAGCCCGCAACCATTTTAACTCACACGTGGTTGATGCCATGCTACGATATTCTGCTTCCGCACTAGACCTGGAGACGACTGACTGCTTCTTGCTCTTCCAGCTAACCAAGTTTCCTCCAACAAACGTGCAAAATCCGGAAGTCGACTTGCGATCCCCTTTGTCGTCCGCATAGCTAGCGTCGGAGTACGCTTCGACTCTTAGGTGACCGTTTTTCTGAAAGAGAAGACCTTTCCCAGGTGCGGACTTCACATACTCCAATATCCTTAGAGCGGATTGAAGATGACATTCCCTAGGCGACTGCATAAACTGGCTGACCTTTCCCACTGCATTGGAGATGTCTGGTCTGGTCACCGTAAGGTAGATGAGTTTGCCAACAAGACGCCGATACCTCGTAGTATCCAATAGAGGTGGTGATTCGTCTGTCCATGTCTTGTCTTCTCCAGGAGTCATGGGACACCGGGCAGGTTTAGCACCCGTCAATCCTGCCTCTTTCAACAAATCAAGAGCATACTTCCGTTGGGAGAGAACCAAGGAACCCGGTTTCCGAGAGATTTCAATTCCCAAGAAGTATTTTGGAGAGCCCATATCCTTCGTGACTAGGTGTTGGCGGAGATGGACCTTCGTCAAGGCTACACCAGCTTGATCGTCGCCAGTAAGAAGAATATCGTCCACGTAAACAGCTAGCACAACCAGACCCGAAGATGTCTTGCGAATGAACAAGGAGTGATCAGCCGAACTCCTGGTGAAACCGATAGCCCCAACGATGCTACTAAACTTATCGAACCACGCCCTGGGACTTTGCTTTAGGCCATAGAAGGCCTTCTTCAACCGGCATACTTGAGTCTCCCCCTGAGCAACATACCCAGGAGGTTGCTCCATGTAGACGTCCTCGTGAAGGTCACCATAGAGGAAGGCATTTTTGACGTCCAACTGCGAAATAGGCCAATCCTTGTTGACCGCCACCGATAAAAGGACCCGAATGGTGCTGAGGCGAGCAACTGGCGAGAACGTGTCAAAGTAATCAACACCATAGGTCTGAGTAAACCCTTTTGCAACAAGACGGGCTTTGTACCGGTCTACACTGCCATCAGGACGGAACTTGACGACAAACACCCAGCGACAACCAACCACATCCGTGCCAAAAGGAGGAGGCATAAGGGTCCAAGTGCCCCGGTCAGAGAGAGTAGCAATCTCGTCATCCATGGCAGCCTTCCAGTGAGGAATATCAAGGGCTTCCTGGTAGGTGCGAGGTGTGGTAGTCGCGGAGATGGCTAGGGCGAAGTCCCTGCGAGAAGGTGTTAGTCGATCATAAGAAATAACAGCTGCCAGCGAGTGCTGGGTGCACGTCCGAACCCCTTTGCGAAGGGCAATGGGCAGCTCCAGGTCCGCGAGTTCCTCAGTCGCCGGTGCATCCGTGGCGGAGATAGCTGGCCCGGGAGAAGAGAGAGACGGCCGAGGGGATGAGGGAGAAGGATCATGATCAAGAGAAGGAGCGGCTGGTGGAGGTGGTGATGGAGGAAGCTCAAGAGGAGTGGATGTGGTGGAGAGAATGGGTGGAGAGGTCGAGTCGGTAGGAGAAAGAGGGAGGTTCGATCCATCGACCTGTGGGAGATCAGAAGAGAAGTAGGCGACATTCTCAAAGAATGTCACATCCGCCGAGACGAACTGCTTGCGATGAACAGGGTCAAAGCAGCAGTAACCTTTTTGAGTTGTGGAGTAACCCAAAAAGATAAACTTCGTAGCACGAGGGGACAATTTGTCGCGAGTTGCGGCAGGGCTATGAACAAAGGCAGTGCACCCAAATATGCGGAGTGGTAAGGGAAAGGGGTCCTTGGAGGGATAGAGGATGGAAAAAGGGGTTTTGCCTTTGAGGACGGTAGAGGGAATGCGATTGATGAGGTAGCAGGAGATGAGGACCGCGTAGCCCCAATAGCTACGAGGAACTTGCATCTGCGTCATGAGAGTGCGAGCGACATCGAGGAGGTGACGGTTTTTACGTTCCGCCACCCCATTTTGCTGGGAGGTATAGACGCAGCTAGTTTGATGATTGATGCCATGTTGCGTACAGAAAGAAGCGAAATCACTACTCAGATACTCTTTTGCATTATCAGAGCGAAAAATTTTGACAGAAGCATCAAATTGATTTCTAATCATATAATAAAATGACGTCCATAGAGAAAAAAGTTCGGAGCGATCCTTTAATAGATACACCCACGTACAGCGAGAATAATCATCAATAAAGGTTACAAAATAGGAACTTCCACGCCCGATGGTGAGGGTAGGGGAAGGTCCCCAAACATCAGAGTGAATAAGGTCGAACGGCTTGGAAGAGCCACGACCTTTCTTAGGAGGAAAGGGGGAACGGTGATGCTTGCCCAGTTGACAGGCATCATAGTTGATAGGAGAGTCCTGCTGAGGTAGGTGAGGAAACAGTTGGTGGATGAGACGCGAGGGAGGATGCCCCAGGAGAAGGTGCCACTGAAGAAGATCTGTAGAAGCGGGAGAGAAAACGGTAAGAGCAGATACATCATCAAGGAAGTAGAGACCACCCCTCTCAGTCCCAGTAGCAATCGTCCGCTTGGAGTCCGGGTCCTGAAACGAACAAGAAGGAGTAAATGTTACCGAACACTGAAGTTGCTTGCAAAGAGAAGTAACCGACAATAAATTGCATGGAAACTTGGGCACATAAAGAGTATCCGCCAGGTGAAGGGATGGAGTAACTTGTACCATGCCCGTTCCATGCACCGAAGAGGGAGAACCATCCGCAACGAGAACAGGGGGCAACCGATCATGTGTTTCTAGGAGAGAAAAGCACTGAGGATTGCCCGTCATATGATTAGTGGCGCCAGAGTCGATTAGCCATTTACCTTGGGTAACCACGTGGGCACTACCTGAAGTCGTGGCCACGGAGGCAGATGGCTTGGAAGAAGTAGGAGTATCACCAGCGGGACGAAGATGCGGATGCTTTGTCCAGCAGCGGTCAACCAAGTGTCCTGGGCGGCCACAATGAGTACAGAGGTAACGAGAAGGGCCACGCCCGCCAGAGTGGTTACCACGACCACTAAATCCACCACGATGAGCCTGGTGGGCATAGGCATCCGGAGCCGGAGGAGCGGCAAGCAAGGGGCGTTGGAGCAGAGAGGTAACAGCGGCAATGCGGGCAGCAGTAGCATCCAGGGTAGGAGACTCAGCCTCTCCAAGAATTTGCTGTCGGATCATATCGTATGAGTCCGGAAGCCGCAGAAGGTAACAGACCACTAGGAGTTCCTGGAAGTGCTTCAGCTGAGTGGCCACATCTGCCGAGAGAGGACGATTTTGTAGAATCTCAGCTCCAAGGGCTTGGACTTTTTGGTAAGCTGCAGGAGGGGACATGGACTGGCGAGCAAAGAGATCCGCATAGAGAGTATAGATGCGAGATGTTTGTCCCCCCTTGGAGTAGAGAGCGGCCAAGTGATTCCAAGCTTGTTTTACCGTCTCATCGTGACGGATGACAGGAAGACATTCATCGGACAGGCTGTTCGCCAGCCAAGTACGAACCAGCGCATCATTCGCATCCCAGTCAGTAAACTGGGCAAAGTCCGCAGGCGGAGGGTCATCGGTAAGATGATGACGCTTGCGCTGAGAGCGGAGAAGAAAAGTGAATGAGACACTCCAGTCGGGATAATTGGGCCCCTGAAGCTTAGAGACGGTGCCAAGATTCCCGGAAGCAGGAGGAGGAGGAGGAGGCGGTGGGACAACGACAGTAGACGAGGTGGAGCCATCAGAATTGGTCATCCTGGAAGAGAGGTCGCGCGGTTAAGAGGAGAGACCGGGCGAGCAAAGGAAGGAAGAGTTCGCAGCGATCACAATTAGACCAGTGGCAAGCAATGCCACGACCAAGCTACGAAGCACAAGAAGAGAAGCCGCACGGTTAACAAGGGAAACCGGGCGGGAAGAAGAAGAAGAAGCCGCGCGGATAGAGAGAGCGAGAAGACCGCGCGAACAAAAAAGCAAACCGCGGCGGGCAGAGAGAAGAAGCTGCAACAGTCACGGTGTCAGCACACTAGCGGCAAGACGGGCAGAGAGGCCGCCTAAACAAGGCAGAACTCGCGCGAATAGAGAGAAATCGCGCGGATAGGAAGAAAAAGATCTGCAGCAGTCACGATGGCAGACACCAGCGGCCAGAGAAGCCACGACCAAGCCGCAGAACCAAACAGAGGGAGAGAAGTCGGGTGGCTAGCAGACAGACCACGCGAACAGAAGAGGAGGGTAGAAGAATCCACGGGAGAAGAGAGCTCGCGCGAGCTGAAAGACAGGCCGCGGCGAGTAGGCAGAGGTCGCACGGACAGAAGAAAACGTAATCAGGAGGACTAGATCGAGTCCTCTGATACCATGTGCGAATAGAAATATAGAAACCGGAAAGTGGAGTAATGCAATTTTTATTATCCAAAAAACTGAGTATTACAAAGGTATAGCCTCCCTTATATAGAATGGAGGAGATGGGAGAGAATACAAATACCCAATGTGGGACTAAATACACAAAAACATCATCTACAAAGCTAACCGCCAATCCTCCCAGGAGACCGCCTAACCGTGCGGTTAGTAGGCACTAACCGCCCGGTCACCATCAAAGAACACGCAGCCGACCACCGAGATCCCAGAGATTAGCCGGCAGACCGCCCGGCTACCAAACCGCCAGTCTTAGCCGCCTGTCCGCCAAGGTCTATACAGCAATACAGAGATTAGCCGGGCTGACCACCCGGCTACCAAACCGCCAGTCTTAGCCGCCTGTCCGCCCAGGTCTATACAGCAACAATTAGTTAAGAGGATTCTTAGGTATGTAAAAAGTTGTCCAAATCTAGGATTCTGGTATCGAAAAGACTCGGGATTTTAATTAACTAGATTTTCATATGCTGATTATGCTGGATGTAGAATAGACAGGAAAAGCACCAGTGGAACTTGCCAGTTCCTTGGTGACAGACTTGTCTCCCCATTCTGTAAGAAACAGACATCTGTGTCAACGTCAACTGCTGAATCTTAATACATGGCAACAGGCAGTTGTTGCTCACAGAATCTGTGGATTCAAAACCAGCTCCTAGACTATGGCTACAACTTAGAAGGGTCAAAAAATTTTTGTGATAACACTAGTGCTTTTTCCAAAGCACAAAATCCAGTCCTCCATAGTAGGACAAAACATATAGAGATTAGGCATCACTTCCTAAGAGACAATGTAGAAAAAAATAAAATTGAAATTCAATATATCCCAACTGATTTGCAAAGGGGAGATATTTTCACCAAACCTTTGGATGAAAAGAATCACACCTTCTTCCTAAATAAGTTAGGAATGTTAGATGGAAGAAGTTTAAAATAAATCCCAAGATTTTGAAAATCTAAAAACAGACCAAGACTAGGCTAAAAACTTTTTTTTTAGTGTCTGTAGGCTGTTTTCTGTTTCTGAACTGCACTCGACGTTTTTCCCAAAAATAGTCGAACGAAGATCGACGTTTTCCTAAAATGTCGACCAGAGTTCAGCGTCGTCTGTTAGCTTTTAGCTATCCTTCTTTCTGTTCATGGATCATCGAGCGGATCTCGACGCTCTCAAATATCGTCGAATGGAGATCGACGATATTGAAGACTCATCAGATTCCGTTAGAAGCCCAGATCGTCAGAACAGAGTTCAACGATCCTCCTTTCCGGCGTCAAACCCTAATATAAAAATCATTCTTTCGCCGTCGTTCTTCTTTTGCGCTTTCATATTCTCTGCAATTTTTTTCTTTCCCTCCAAACTCTACTATACTTGGTCGTGTTTGTTAATTTTTGCAGGTATATAATGGCTGTTAACGTTGCCGCTCTCGCTAAGATGAAGGTTGATACTAGATTTGATATCAATATGTATTCGTTTGATGGGAGCGATCAAATATTCAAAGACCTTCTGGAACTATTCAGAGAACAACAGTTGGTGCATATTATGTCTACCAGAATAATGATTGCGGCAGATGAGATAAAGGAATGGGTATTTACAGAAAATAATCTGGATGAGAATACTATAGTCGGTACTATAAACGGGACTCAGGTATCTTTATCACCTACTCTCCTAACTGAAGTATTTTATTTAAGTACTGGAGATGATTCTACTGAAATGTCTGGAGAGGAATTTGATTCAATATTGGATAGAATGGGTCACTCTGCAGCTAACCCTAATAAGCTATTGAAAAAGAACTTATCTATTGAATTTAGATTTTTAGCTGATGTTGTGGGGAAAGTTCTTCTGGCAAAGCACTCAGCTCATGATACCATATCCAGGTATCAGTTCTATCTGATGGGAGCCCTAGTGGACAAGAAACACTTGAACTGGGGAGCAATTTTCTTTGATTTAATAAAGAAGAAAATAAACAAAAGCTTTGTGAATTTTGGGAGAATTTTAGGGGTATTCCTGAACTCAAGGTTCCCAAAACTGCTAGTCTCAAATGAGATGCACATCAATGCATCAAAAAGACTGACCTGTGCCCTATTTGGTAAGTGGGGCAGGCAGATAATCAAACCATCCCGGACTACCATGTCTTCAGGCACAAGGACTCTTGCAGTCACTTCCCCTCAGGCCTATGCCCTCATGGAAGAGTTGCCTGCCTCCACCTCTTCTCCTCCTTCTCCGCCACTTGTTTCTACCTCCACCTCCACATCAACCATCTCCACATCCATCTCTTCCCCCATTACCATTTATTCACCAATCTCACCTCCAGCCACCTCAGAACATTCCATCCACTCCACTACTATCAACCTCTTGACATACCCTCTTTCAACATCATGGAAGATTACTTTATGGATGATTCCACTTCTTCCCCTGCTGAGCCTCCTTCTACCTCCTCATACTAACAAATCCTTCATGACATTCTTACCCAACCATCCTTCACACCATCCATCTCCACACCCATATCATCTATCTCCACCACCCCACTCTCTCAACCAACCATTCTACCATCCACCATACCATCTGCTACAGCCCATCCATCATAAGCCCAAAACATTTCACCCTCCACCTCTACTCAGGTCACACTTTAGCAAGTGGATCTATCAGCCTTGGCAGATAAGTTATATGGGATACTGGACCACAAGCTAGTAAAACTACTAGAGACCTCCATGGCTCCACTCCTGCAATCAATAAAGGAGTTATCTTACAAGCTATCCTCTCTCTCCTCTCCTCAGGCAATCCCTTCTGTGGGGTACCTTGATCCAGTCATCACTGAATCAAGGCAGGGGGAGATGCCTTATGAAGCTGAGGTAATGCCTGATGCTCTAGGTGATCTGCTGCTACCACAAATCTCCACTGCTTCTCCAGAACTAGTACTCACAGTGGACCTCTGGTCACTGTTGTCTGCATTTGATCTTCTTCAGAGAAGATGCTTACTAACTCTGGGAGTTGAAGACCTCACTAAGGCCATTGTGCCTATTACTGTCTGTGATCCCAGCTTGATAATATCTTATATAAATTCTCTTAAGGCTGTGGAAGTTTCTGCTTTTGTTGCTGCTGCTGCTACTGCGGCTGAAGTTGTTGTATCTACTGATGTTGATATGTTATCTGCTAATGTTGCTGCTACTGCTGATGAAGATCTGGCTAGTTATCTGGAAGAATCTATTGTTTCTGCTGCTTCAACTACTCCAACTGTTTCTGTTCCCTCTGCTCCTAGTGCTGCTATTTTTGACAAATCCAAACTTCTAGATGAATACATCAAAAGGATTGATGATCTATATGACAGACCTCAGAGCTCAAAAAGTGATCAATTCAACACTGACTCTGATGATTCTGCTGGCACCATCTCTAAGAAAAGGAAAGCAAGAAGCAAAGCAATGATGAGAGTTCCCCCTGCTAAGGCCAAAGATGTAAATGATATACCATACTATATTTTGCATGATTGTCAGATAACAGAGCCTTAGATGCAATATTCTAAGAATCAGTTAAAGGCTATGAAGAAAAGAAGAAAACTTGACAAGTATGAGAAAGGATCTTCTCAGTCTCCTCCTCCTCCTCCTTTAGATGTTGGTACTGGTGGAGGATCTGCTTCTCAACCTGGATCTGCTTTAAAGCATAGTTCTTCTCAATCTTCTCAAAGATATAAACCCAGAAGTCAAAATCAAAGAGGCCATCATTCTAGAAGAGGTAAGTTCAGAGGAAATCAGAGAGAGTACAGAACTTATTCCAGACAACAAAGGGAAGGACAAGGTCCAATTAATGCTTATATTAGCATCCCGGCAAATGTCCTCGACCTCATCGTGCGTATAATGCGCGGGAGGAGGAGTGGCCCGTAAGCGAGAGGTAGAGGCCTCTTGGAGCTAGGTCTTCTCTGTTTTCAGTTCCTTCACCTCCATCTCCAGTTCCTTGACGTGTGAACGCAGTCTTTCAGCCGTCTCGGCATCCTGCAAAAAGAACGAACCGTTAAATCTAGCGGGAGAGTGCTTGAGAAAGCCGGCCCAGTATCAACTCACCACTCCTCCACTGGTCTTGGCGAGAAGATTCTCGGCCACCTCCAGTCGCTTGGTGAGATCTCCAGACTTCTCGCGCTCGGCAGCAAGTTGGGTGTTTATCTCCTTCCAGTTTCGAGTGTTGTAAATAAGGCGGCGTGAAAGTCGATGAGAAAGCTCGAGGGTGCGCAGCTGCGAATGGGCCGTCCTGAAGATGAGATCTCGCATGGAGGCCACGTCGAGCGCGTCAGGGGCGAGACCCCCATAGAGGCCGAATCCCAACGAGAAGGCATGGGCAGAATACTCCGCTTACTCTCTCAAGGAGGGGAGGAGGGTAGATATGGATACCCGATGTGCCCCCTTATCCCAGATGAGCGAAGGCTCATTGGCACCGTCGGGGACAGACGGGCCTATGTTGAAGTTTAGGTGGGCGGATGGAGCAGGATACTACAGAGGAGCCTCCCCGCGAGAAGGGGACTGGAGAGGTTGGTGAGAAGAGATCGCGGGCGGTGCGAGAGGGGTCGCGTCTTCAGGAAGCGAGACGGACCTGGCGGAGAGGTCAAGGGAGGCGAGTGTGGAGATTCAGATCCCATGGATATGGGGCTCAAGGATCCCGGCGTCGCCGCTGTGTCCGCAGGGAACTTGCCCTTCTCGAAAGGGAAGGAGACTACCTTATTAAACATCATCTTTAGTTTCTTTGAGGGGGTGAGGCGAGAGGGGGCCGAGTCCTCAGCCGCGCTCTTTCCAGGAGAAGAGGCCAGCGAATCTTTGGCCACCTCGGCTGCCATAGTAGCGAGAGCCATGTCTTTAGACGGCTTGATATTACTTCTATAGGGGGGTGCACCGGCACATTCCTCTCTCTTGGGAGAAGCGAGACAGCGTAAGGGAAAAAGTTCAGCGAGAGGAAGGACCTGAAGGCGAGAAAGAGACGAGGGGGTCAAGCATACCTTCTCCAGGGAGCACGGGGAGCAGCGAGGCGAGCCCCCGCCTCAAGAACCTAACCTCGAAGTTCTTCCCACCGAGGTACTCACAAAGAAGCTTGTCTGTGCCGCCGACCTGCGGAGTAACATAGAAGATTTCCGCGGGTGAGACGAGCGCGAGAGGGACGCCACACAGGTTCCCGCGGATGAAGATGAAGCGGGTTAGCAATTGATGATTCTTGTTTGGTGTCTCACAGACTTTCAGATTCAGCCCGGTGAAGAAGGAGACCCCATCTTGATTGGCGTGGTAGACGAACATCTTCCGGAAGATGGTGAGACTGAATTCTATTCTCTCTCGCCGCATGTAGCATGTGAACGCGACGATAATCGAGATTGCGTTGGGGTTTAACTGAGCAGGCACGATGCCGAAGTACTTGAGAACTTGCTTCACCTCGGGCCAGAAGGGAAGCCGGAGCCCTGCCTCGAAATGCGAGACGGGGAAGGCGAGCTCACCCGGATAGAACGTATTCACACTCTCGCCAACCTTGGGAGGGCGCGACTCCTAGCCCTCCGGCAAAAAATCGCTTCGGAAGGCGTCGTATTCCTCGGCAGAGAGACGACCGGGAGGAAAATCATGGTCGGAGAATCTCTTCCAACTACGGCTGCGGCCTTCACCATCCTCTGGCCTCCTTTTTCCCATGGAGCGTGAGACGAAAGGAAAGTCGGCGAGTAGAGGACCGACGAGAAGACGCGATGGACAGTGAAGGGGAAGGATGAGGGGGCTGGAGCGCTAGGCGAGCTGCGGAAGGAGGGGGAGCCACGAGCAGAAGTCTAGGAAAACACGTTTCCAGCCGATGCAACCGGGGTATTTATAGCCCTCATAAGTAGGAGGGCAAGCAGATAGATGACCACGCCAGGGAAGAGCAAGCGTCGGCCGACCCTTCCCACTCCAAGCCTCGGGCAGTGGAACCCTAAGTGGGGCATACACCCAAGAAGGTGGTGAAAAGATGGGCGCAAGGAAATAAAAGTAACAAAGTTTAGAAATTAGCATGAAATAAGATATTAGTGTTGTCGCACCGTTTAAATAGGCAAATCACCAAATTAATACATTTAATCCCGCATAAAGACAGGTGGCAAGTTCGAAAATCGCACAGCTAGCGATATATAAACAAATATTTTATTACAGAGAAGGCGAATGAAAAGAGCGAGAGGCGAGAGGCGAAAGGAAAGAAGGCGGAGCTCTCGTCAATTCTTATCCCACCTCCATCGTCCTCCCCCGCGGCTTCTCACGCAGGGAGGATGACTGGGGAGGTGGAAGGCGCGAGCCGCCTCGACACCACTACGGGCGAGGCGGAGCTGTTGGTCGACGCCATCCAAGATTGCCTGAGGGTTCGTCTGGTCCACCTCAATGTCGGCGTCTATCTCCAAAGACAGGCGAGCGCATTCCACCTCTAGCCAGTCGATCCGGCGGTTTGTGGCTTGCATTCCATTTTTCGAGCGCATTCCACGTCTATCTCCAAAGACAGGCGCGCGTGCTTCCTCTCAATGTCGGCCACATTACGCTTCATCTCTATAGGGTCCGTGGGGTCGCCCAGGTAGTCCTCAATCTCATCTATAGGAGGAAGAGGCGAGGGGGCCAGCTGCCTGGAGTAATCGTTGACCGGCGAGTCGGCAGCCAGTGAGTCCTCGACAGGGGTTCCACTCGCACCTAGGGAGGAGCCAAAGAGATAAATCAGCGGGAAAAAGCAGGCGGCAAGAAGAAGAGAGTATGAGTAAGGAGTAGAGCCTCTTACCGAAGCGGCGGGTGGAGCCCGATGTGGTAGAAGGATCATCCCTCCTCATCACGGGGGTGGAGGGGGGAGTAGAGGCTTGAGGCGAGAGAGGCCAGGAAGGAAGCTCTGAAATATTGATACGAATGGTCTCAGGACGATGAGGAGGCGCCGGGATTTTCTGGGAAAAGGTAGCAAGTAAAAAATGTATGGTGCAAAGAGATCATATCGGGCTTGAAAGACTCACCTCTTTCCCTTTGAGACTAGCCGGAGTGGGAGGTACATATCCCTTTGGAAAGGAATGAGAAGGTTCTCCTGCCGACAGGGGAGGTTCCGGAACCTTTGCCCTTTTTGAGAGCGAGGTGGACGGCGGTAGCGAATGAGAATCGCGCGCGGGTATTTTATTTAGACCCGCCGCCGTCGCCTTATTCCGTTGGCACACGGCCGCGATGCAATCCCAGAATCTTTGACTGAGAGACATAGAGGCGGATACGGGAAGAGGATGGCTCCTTGTGGGGAGGCGATTTCTGTATTTATAGACTAGGCAAGGGGCCCACCCGAAGATTCCCCCTAATAAATTCGCCGTACTACCGCGAGCCTCGGTTGAACTATCTTTCCGAGCTTGTAAACAATCTCGAAAAGAACGGGGATTGTGTACAACATCGGACTCGCGGGCGAGCGGGAGGGCCCAGGCGAGAGGGCCCAAGCGAGAGGGCCCAAGCGAGAGCCGAGCCAGAGGGCTCAGGCGAGAGGTACAAGGAAAGAGGCGCCACGAGAGAGGCACCAGGCGATAGGTGCAAGGAGGCAGGGCATCGAGTGAGGTTCACTGCATTAAGCAGGATGGCCTAAGTGGAGCATGGCCTCAGATAGTTGAATACCGAGACGGTAAGCTTTCCCTGCGAGTGACCAGCTCACCGCGCGAGAGGACTCCAGGAGTGGAGCTCTCGCCCGGGGCAGCCCTCTCGCCATGTGAGAGGACCCTATGGGGGAGTTCTCGCCAAGTGACACTTTGGTTCAAGGCCGGTTCAGGTAGGGCCGGGCCCACCTTTTGGGCCCCAGGGGTGTTTTACCCTTTTACCCCGGGTGGTCTGCATTTAGCCCTTGTGGACAGCGGAGTTTGGATGTTGGCAGACCTAGCCAGGGATGTTCTGGTAATTTCAGGGCGGTGTAAATTGGTTATTTGCAGTCCCAGATCAGAGGCCTATAAATAGACCTGTAAGGTGCCTTAGAAGAGCAAGCTTTCTTGACTCCTTCCATTTCTTCTAAGGCACCTAGCTCAGCATTGGCTAGGGAGGGTGTTGGTACCCTAGTTTGATTTGAGTTTAGTCCTCTCCTTTGTGCTCCTTGACCCAAGAAATATCTATGGTCAATGGTTAGGAGTCTAGCTGTAGAGTCCTCGCTTTTCCAAATTGAGAATTTGGTTAAGTAGTTTTTTCGTTCGACCATAGTCGAACGCCGTTTGACTATCGTCTATCGGCTGATCGACGATCGTCTATCAGTTGGTCGACGCCTTGGTCTGCGCTGATAGTTCGACTATCTGCTTGATAGGTCGACTATCTGTTCTGCGCTGATAGTTCGACTATCTGCTTGATAGGTCGACTATCTGTTCTGCGCTGATAGTTCGACTATCTGCTTGATAGGTCGACTATCTGTTCTGCGCTGATAGTTCGACTATCTGCTTGATAGGTCGACTATCTGCTCTGCGCTGATAGGTCGTCTATCTGTTGATAGGTCGACTATCTGGTTTCTGAGGTAGGTCGACTATCTGCTTGATAGGTCGACTATCTCTGTGCGCTTGATAGTTCGACTATCTGTCCTGATAGATCGACTATCTGGTAGTTCGACTATCTGCTCAGATAGATCGACTATCTCCCGGGGTAGTTCGACTATCTTCTTTGATAGGTCGACTATCTGGATCGTTCGACTATCTGCCCGATAGATCGACGATCTCCGAGCGTCGGTCGACGATCTCCGAAGGTCGTTCGACGCTTTCTGCCTGCTTGTGTATTTTGTATTTATTTATTATATTTAATTATTTAATACATTTTCTGGCAC
Source organism: Platanthera zijinensis (assembly GCA_039513925.1). Classification (NCBI taxonomy): domain Eukaryota; kingdom Viridiplantae; phylum Streptophyta; class Magnoliopsida; order Asparagales; family Orchidaceae; genus Platanthera; species Platanthera zijinensis. The sequence continues at coordinate 164,840,139 of CM077084.1, forward strand.
ATTATTTCAAGCTGTATGATAAAGTTTCCAGGCATTATTTACTTCATTCTATTTGCCTGAGTTCAAATCTTTTAAGATAAAGTTGTTTGTCTTATTAGCTGTCTATTTAAATTACTTTATCTGCTGTCAACCCCTTTATAGCCGTTGGACTGAAAAGTCTTCTTCTTTGCTATAAAGAGTTTATTTCTGATGTGACTTTATTTAGTCCTCTGTTTATTTGATTTAAACCTGCAGCTTCTTAGAAAGAGATTTATTCCTTTTTATGGAATGTATTGCTGCAGAGATATTTCTGTCTTCTTGATATTTACAGCCCAGGTCTCAAGGCTCACAAGAAGACAAAGAATTCAAATGGAAGAGAGCCGTTGCTTGCTGCTAATATTTAAAAAACCCTTTGCAGAAGGATTCAAGTTAGTTTTTTTGAGAGTTAACAGAAGTGCTACACACATACTCAAAAGCACTCAAGCCTTCATCAAGCTCAAGCTTTCTGCTCTCAGCAAACTCCATTTATCTGAGAAGTGTTAAGATCTTCATCTCTTCTTCACCTGAGTTCTCCTGCTTTCAGGAAGTTCAACTCAGAGTTTCTTTGAAGAAGAAGAAGAAGAAGATTGCTGCTTGAAGACTGTTTCTTTTTGTTATTTACTTTCTTCTTGTAGCTCTTTCCTTCAGTATTTTCTGAAGAGTTTCTGCACTGAAGCAAGACTTCACCTGGACATCTTTGAGCCAGGGGGAGCCTTGATTCTTTAGAGCATTCTAGCTCAGTGCAAGCCTTTTGTGCTTCTCTAATCTATTGAAAAATAGAGAAGACATCTTAACCTTCTTCCCCCTCCTGTACAGGGTTATTACTCCCTTCAAAAGTATCCCTTGGTGGCAGGGCACCTGATCAAAAACCTGTGCTTGGTTTTTAGACACCTGATCAAAAGTCTAAAGGGTTTCTGAATCTACCTGAATCAGATTCTGTTGGTGGCAGGGCACCTGATCAAAAACCTGAGTGGATTCCTACCGTGTGGGTAGAAGAGTGGACGTACCCAAGTTGTTTGGGGAACCACTATAAATCTCCTTGTGTCGTCTGGATTCAACTGTTTAATTCATGTACTGTGGCTGTGAATAGATATAACTAGGCTGCTAGTTGCTGTTTAGGTTTTTCCAAGCTTAACTGTAATTACAGTTAGCTTGTGTTTGTACACAACACTTGTATTAGGCTTTAAGGTTTAATCAAATCTATAATCTCTTCATTCCGCACTTCACTCCAAGGGAGTTGGGTAGACTATTAAGTTTTGTCTGTGCAAAATTTGATAACTCTATTCACCCCCCCCTCTAGAGTAGTATCTATCCCTTCACTTTCAATTGGTATCAGAGGGAGGTTGACTGACTGTATAGGCTAACACCTAAGTCACAAGATCCTGATAGATACCAAGAGTTTATAGATATTCACTATCATGGCCCAGTCTAAGGATTATTCAAGCACCAGACCTCCAGCATGCAACTTAGCAAAGTTTGGCATCTGGAAGGCAAGGATTAAATTATATATGAACTCTATTGATGAGAGTATTTTTGCTTCTATTTTGTCAGGTCCCCCAAGAGCACCTGCTGCTGCTACTGCCTCATCATCTGATATGAGTGCAGTGCCTCCTCCAGACTATAATGATGAGTACAAGAAGGCAAAAATTGCTGATGCCAAAGCAATGAACATACTAGCTCAGACTATGTCTGATGAGGTGTTCCAGAAGGTGGCTGACTGCTCCTCAGCTAAAGCCATGTGGGACACACTGAACCAGATTGTAGCTGGTTCAGCTGATGAAAGGAAGGACAGAAGGTCCAACCTGATCTCTCAGTATGAGAATTTCAAAAAGACTGATGCTGAATCAGTTGAAGCAATGTACACCAGGCTCAGCTCAATCATCAATGAGCTGAGGACCCTTGACAAGGATATCTCATTGACAGAGGTCAATGACAAGATTCTTATGTGCTTCCCTAGCACATGGGATTTGAGGATCTGGCCAATCAAGGAAGCCAGAAGCACCAATGAAATATCAACTGAAGCCCTTCTCGGCAAGCTCAAATCTTTTGAGCAAGTGCTGAAGACAAGGGAAGCTGAAGCAGAAGCCAAGACCCCCACTCCAATAAGAAAAGAGCAATCTCTAGCTCTTAAAGCTGCTGAAGCCTCAGAAGGCAGCCAATCAAATGAGGAGCTCATGGCATTGTTTGCCAAGAGATTTCTCAAAATGGGGAGAAAAGAGTTCAGAAGAAAATCTTCAAAGTATGAAGAAAAGCCAAGGTATGATCGTACTCCAACTAAAAAAATTATTTGTTATGGGTGCAGGAAGCCTGGACACATCTTGCCAGAGTGTCCAGAGGAGAAAAACAAAGAAAAGAGGAAAGAAAAGGAGCAGCACAGGAAGCACTCCAAGCCATCCTCCTACAAGAACAAGAAAAAGGAGAGAGGTTTCATTGCTGAAACCTGGAGTGATTCTGATGAAGAATCCTCATCCTCAAGCTCTAGTGAGGATGAAGAAGAAAAGAAGGCAAAAGAAGTTTGCCTCATGGCAATAGATGCCTGCAGCAACCACTCTGCTGCAGAGAGTTCTGACTCAGATGAAGAAATGCCTACTGAAGATGAGGTACTTTCATCTTATGATTTTACTTCTGAAGAATTTAAGTTAGATTTTAAATCTTTATGTTTAGATTTAATTAGTTCAGAAAAGGAGATAAAAGAACTTAGAAATAGGCTAGCTGACTCTGAATTAATAGCCTCTGAAAACATTAGGTTAAAGGAAGATCTCACTACTTGTAGTGAAGAAATTAAATTTCTTAAAATAGAATTAGCTAAGTCTAAGAGACTAGAAGAGTCCCTTAATGGTAGAAGCCTTAAGCTGTTAGAAATTACCAGCATGGCTAACACTAGGACAGGAAATGATAAATTAGGCTTAGGAGCTTCTCCCAGTGAACCCCCAGTCTTGCTTAAAAATAACCTTTCAACTCCAGTGAACTTCATTTCAGCTAGTGGAAAGAAGAACACTGAGCAAGTAAACCTTGTAAATAAAACATTAAATAAGGCTAAAAGAGAAAAGAGAAAGAAATTCTTCAAAGAAATGCAAAGAGCGTCGAACGCCGATCGACGATCGGAAGCTCCATGGTCGAACGAAGGTCGACGATCGGAGCGCCCATCGTCGAACGTCGATCGACGTTTTCAACATGATTTTCGAAATCATAATCAGTATCATAGAAACCTAAATGAAAATAGAAACCCTAGGTTTGTTGACCCATCATCTGCATGGAGAATCCCACCTAGGAGATCTCACCCACTAGGCTATCACCCTCAGCCTGCATTCTCTTATATTTCCAGTTTTTCTTATGTGAAAAACAAGGGACCCAAGGTTACCTGGGTCCACTCTGTCTAAATAATTGATATGCAGGTGAAGGCCTATCCAATCACTCAAAACAAGTGGTATTTGGATAGTGGATGCTCTAAGCATATGACAGGAAACAAAGAGCTTCTATCAAAGTACAAAGCTAAGCTCGGCCCAAAGGTTATCTTTGGAGACTCCAGCTGTGGTCAAACAGAAGGATATGGCAAGATCACGATTGGAGCTGTTACATTCAAGAGAGTTGCTTATGTCAATGGACTGAAGCATAATCTGATCTCAGTTAGCCAGCTATGTGATGCTGGCTACCAGGTTTCTTTTTCTAACTCCTCTTGCAGTATTACTTTAAATAATGATGTTGTTTTAATAGGTAATAGAATAGGTAATATTTATTTAGTAGATTTTAATTCACCTCATTCTGAAATCTGCTTGTTTAATGAATTAACCCTTAATAATAATTCATTATGGCATAAAAGGCTTAGTCATGTAAACCTGAAAAATATATCTAGGTTATCTAAGCACAACCTTGTTAGAGGCTTACCTTCTTGCCCCTACAAGAAGGAGAGTCTATGCAAGGCTTGTCAGCTAGGCAAGCAAACCAAAAATTCATTTAAATCTGTAAATAAAAGTGATTCTCCTAGAATCCTGTATTTATTACATTTGGACCTTTTTGGCCCAATAAATATACAGAGTTTAGGAGGGAAGTATTACACTTAGTAATTGTAGATGACTTCTCTAGGTTCAGTTGGGTTTTCTTTTTGAGAACTAAGTCTGATAACTTCAAAGTCCTTACAGACTTTCTACTTTGTGTGCAGACTGAGTACTCTACTCATGTGGCCTTGATCAGAAGTGATCATGGTACTGAGTTTGACTCTCTTCTCATGCAAGAATTCTGTGAGAGAGAAGGTATCAAACATAGCTTCTCAGCTCCTAGAACTCCCCAACAAAATGGGGTAGTTGAAAGGAAGAATAGAACACTAATTGAAGCTGCTAGCACATTGTTGGCAGATGCTAACATGCCTCTATCCTATTGGGCAGAAGCTGTTAGTACAGCCAACTATGTCTTGAATAGAAGTTTGATACACAAACTTAAGTGTAAAACTCCTTATGAGTTGCTTAAAGGAAAGAAACCAAAAATTAATTACTTTAGAATTTTTGGCTGTACTGTTTATATTCATAATAATAATAAAGAATATATTAGAAAGTTTGAAGCAAAAGCTTCAATGGGAATCATGCTTGGATATTCCCAAGTAAGCAAAGCTTATAGGGTTTATAACAAATCAACCTGTAAGATAGAAGAATCTGTGCATGTGACTTTTGATGAGTCTCAGATGTTTTACAAGGAGAAAGAAAATTCTCCTTCCTCCAGTTCTTTGCAGGTACATGATGCCCCTCAAGAAATCCTTCAACTTTTAACTCTTCAGATCACTGAATCAGACAGTGATGAAGACATTGCTGAAGCTGTTGAAGCTGTTATTGTTCCACCAACAGTAGATCAAATTCCTCCTGAGGAATTAATCCCAACTGTTGCTGAAGATCACATCCCACCTGCTGATATTGTCACACTTAGAGATCACCCCACATCTCAAGTGATTGGAGACTTATCAGCTGGTGTGCAAACAAGACATCAATTAAGACAGGATGTGATGCATGCTTGTTTCCTCTCACAGGTTGAACCCCTCACCTTTAAAGATGCAGAGCTAGATCCCCACTGGATCATTGCAATGCAAGAGGAGCTCAATCAGTTTGAGAGATGTAAAGTTTGGACTTTGGTTCCAAGACCTAAAGGCCAACTGATCATAGGCACCAAGTGGGTGTATAGAAACAAGTTAGATGCAAATGGAATAATTGTAAGGAATAAAGCTAGGCTTGTAGCTCAGGGCTACAGACAGGAGGAAGGTATAGACTATGACCAAACCTTTGCTCCTGTTGCAAGGCTAGAAGCAATAAGGATCTTCTTGGCCTATGCAGCCTACATGAAGTTTAAGGTGTTCCAAATGGATGTCAAAAGTGCATTCCTGAATGGTGAGCTTAAGGAAGAAGTGTTTGTTGAACAACCACCAGGGTTTGTTTCATCAACACAGCCCTCTCATGTTTTTAAGTTGCAAAAAGCTCTTTATGGACTAAAGCAAGCTCCTAGGGCCTGGTATGAGACCTTAGCTAGTTTCCTGTTAGAGCACAACTTCACTAGGGGAGTAGTTGATAGAACCCTTTTCGTTAAGCATCACAAGGACACAATCCTGTTAGTTCAGGTGTATGTAGATGATATTATCTTTGGCTCCACTGATCCCAAACTTTGCAAAAAGTTTTCCAACTTGATGCACTCTAAGTTTGAGATGAGTAGCATGGGTGTGCTGTCTTACTTTCTTGGTCTCCAAGTTAAGCAAGATGCTGATGGTATCTTCATCTCCCAATCCAAATATGCCAAGGAATTGGTAAAGAAATTTGGGATGGCTGATGCTTCAGCAATGCCTACACCCATGGCTACTAATGTAGTTATTGATTCTGATGATCACGGCAAGCCAGTTGATCAAAAGAATTATAGGGCCATTGTTGGTTCCCTATTATATCTAACTGCAAGTAGGCCAGATATAATGTTTGCTACATGCCTTTGTGCTAGATTCCAGGTCAACCCCAAGGAATCTCATCTGATTCTTCTAAAGAGAATCCTGAGATACCTGAAAGGATGTCCAAATCTAGGACTTTGGTACCCAGCTGAGTCAGAGTTTGAATTAATTGGATATTCTGATTCTGATTATGCTGGTTGCAGAGTTGACAGGAAGAGCACCTCAGGAACTTGTCAGTTCCTGGGAGAGAGATTGGTCTCTTGGTTCTGTAAGAAGCAGGCTTCTGTCTCAACTTCAACTGCAGAGGCTGAATATATAGCAGCTGCTAGTTGTTGTTCACAGATCCTGTGGATTCAAAACCAGCTTGTGGATTATGGTTACTCACACAAGAACACCAAGATCATGTGTGATAGTACCAGTGCTATCTCAATTGCACAAAATCCAGTGCACCACTCTAGAACGAAGCACATTGAGATTAGGCACCATTTCCTGAGAGATTGTGTGGAAAAGAACAAGATCTGTCTTGAGTTCATATCCACTGAGTTTCAGAGAGGTGATATATTCACCAAGCCTTTAGATGAACAGAAGCATCTGTTCTTTTTAGTCCAACTAGGCATGATCAATGGACGAGACTAAGTGTGACGATATCTGCCTATGTTGAGGTTTGTTTGAAGATAGTCGAACGACGTTCGAAGATAGTCGAACGGCTTAAGCCTATCGTCGACCTCTGGTTAATGATAGCTTATCTGTTTGAAGATCGTCGATCGACGTTCGACCATCGTCGAACGGCTTGGGCTCATCGTCGATCTCTGGACGACGACAGCCTGTTGTTTGAGAAGCCAGAAATAGTCGAACGATTGTCCGACTACTCTGCTTCTGAGCCGATCGTCGAACGACCGTTCGACCATCGGGTCAAGATCTTTTTAATAGACCGACTATATCCGGTTCAATATAAAGCCGATAGTCGACCTAGGTTAAAAGATCTGTTGCTTTATCGTCGACGGAGTGTGCCCTTTCGCATTCTGCTTTCCCGCTTGCGATTTCCTGCTGCTCCGTCTCCTTCGTCTTCCTCCTCCTTCTCGCGTTTCTCCAGCAGATCAATGGCGATCTCTCCAGCTGTTTTAGCCGTAGTAAAGTTCGATGCCGGTTTCAGTGTAGATTTCGAAGCTTTCAGCGTTTGCGATGCCAGCATAGTAGAGGTTCTGCAGCTTTGCAAAGATCAAGGTTTAGAGAAGCTGATGTCTGAGAGGATCAAGATTAATATTCCAGAAATAAAAGAATGGGCTTTCACGTCGTCTTCCACAGACGAAGCGATGATCGGCACCATCGGCGGAGTAGAAGTTGCCCTGACTCCGGCCGCTCTTTCTGATGTTTTTGGTTTGGTTATTGGTGATGTGGACTATGAGCAAGATGCTCAGGAGTTCGGAAGGATGCTCGTTGAGCTGGGACATGCTGAAGGCATTCCCACCAAGCTGCTCAAGGTAAACTTCCCATTCAAGATTAAGTTCCTCGCTGAGATAGTTGGAAAGGTGATTCTGGGCAAGCACTCTGCCCATGACAACATAACTAGGCAACAATTTGCACTTATGTGTGCAATTGTCAATCTAAAGAGGATCGATTGGGCAGCCGTTCTGTTTGATCTAATCAGGAAGAAGACAGGAAAGAAGGAAGTTACCCTGGGAAGGGTTATTGGAATTTTCCTGAAGGAGAAATTCCCCCAGCTGCTGAGTTCTGCCGCAACTACTATCAACGCTAGTAAGAAGATGGATCCCCACTTATTCTCTAAGTGGAAGAGGACTTTTGTGAAATCTGCTCCAGCCACATCAGAGGACACAAGGACTGCCTTAGTCGCTCCTCAACCTAGTGAAACTGGCTCAGCTATCCCTTCCTCATCCTCTGTTTTGCCGTCTGCCTCAGTTGAAGTACCATCAACTTCAGCTGAGGTACGACCCTCTTCTTCTGCTGCACCTGAAACAGCTATGGTTGTTTCTCCTTCCTCTCCAGTCTCTCCCATTCCTTCTAATCAAACTGGGTTATCTATTCCTAGTTTTGATTTGTTAGGTTCTGAGAGATTTCCCTCTCCTCCTCCGTCCCCAGTCATGTTAATTCCCAATTAACTCACCTCCTCAGAGATCTCCTGCTCGATCTCCTGCTCTCACCACTCCTCATCCCAGCACATCTACCATATTTGCTGCAGCTCCATCCACCTCAAATTCATCATCTTTTGAAATTACCCCTGAATTCCTCTCCCGCATTGTGGAGTTGATTACCCCATCAATCAAAATCATGATTGACGAGGCAATCGCTCCCCTTGCTGCCTCCATTGACCGTCTAACTGCCTCCATCCAATCCATTTCCAAATCAGCTGAGCCATCTTCCTCTTTGGGCCTGGTTTCAGTACCCACTGAAATCAGGCAGGGGGAGATGTCCAATGAAGATGTCTCAGGCCTCCCTGCCTCTCCTCAAGTTGTAAAAGATTCAGTTTTGTCTGCTCTTCCAGAATCTGCTCAAGTTGAGCCAGAAGAAGTTTCAGATGTGGTTATGTCTGCTGAGGAAGAGAATGCCCCTGCTGAGCAAGAGGTTGCTCCAGTTTTGACTGAGAAGGATATAGCAGATGCAATCTTGCAATCAGAATTTGCTGTAAAGGTATGCCTAGAAGATATTTCAACTCCTGAGATTGCAAAATTTATAGACGAAATTATAACAAAGTTTCTATCTGAGATTGAAGTCCAAATATGCCTAGATGATCTCACCTCCCCAGTGATTGCAAGATATCTAGAAGGAATCGTAACCTCATATCTGGACAAGTCATGGGAAATGGTTAAATATGAAGGTAAAGCTTTCATTCGCTTTGTTGATGAATCTATTAATTTGATAGTCTGTGAATACCTTGAAGGTATGATTCAAGTTTATTTAGCAGATCTGTATTCGTAATTTTACAGATATTATTAAAGAAGATGTAACTACCCAGAAAATAGCAGTTGTTTCTGTGGTTGCTCCAAGTGGTTCTGATACTCAATTAGATCCAGAATTGGATGTGTTTTTAGATGATAAAGAGGATGAAAATCAAGAGGAAATCAAAGTTGATTCTCCTGTTTTAAGTTTGGAAGAAATTCAAGCAAGGGCTGCTTGGGACTTAAGAGTAAAATCTTTACAAGAAAAAGAGAAAGATTTGCAATTTGAGAAGTCATCCATCTGGGATGATTCTCCTGGTTTAGATTTAGATTCTCTTATGGCTATGGATGTCATTGAAGAAGAAAGGGAGAAGTCGGCATTAAAGCTTAAAGAAAAGGCTGTCTCAGAAGCCTATGATCCCTATGAGAATCCTCCATCATCCAATTCTGATGATGATGTTGATTCAGATGTGTCTGAAAATTCAAAGAAAAAGAAATCTGCTGTTAAGAAGAGAAAAGCTCCTCCTCCACCTCCAAATAAGGACAATGACACTCCCTACTACATCCTGAAGGGCATTGACCCCAAATCTAAAGATTTTAAGCATTGGATGTGGTTTTCGAAAAACCAGCAAAAAGAAAGGAAGAGAACTAAAAGGTATGATAGTCCAGTCTCCAGATGGACTCCAAAGGTCCTCCTCCACCTCCAGGTGCAGGAGCCTCTGGGAATCTACCTGCTAATCAGTCTGCTGCCTATGGAAAATCTGCATCTGCCCAGCACCAACCAAGCAAAGTCATCAAAGTTCGCAAAGCAAATCATCTTATGATCTCAAAGACAATGAAGGAGGTTGTGGCCCAAAGACCAACTTTTTCCCCACCTCCTTCTCCAGTTCAATCTGAGAAAGTATTTCAAAAGGTAAATATTTACAGTGTTTAAAACCTTCTAGCAAGCCCCTTTTGCTAAGTTTATTCTAATGTTTTATCTAGATATAATAGCTGCTGCTTCTCCAGAGCCCAGTATATGAAATCCGAGCTCGATCCTAATTTTAGGATGGCTCGCTTTCAAGAGCTTGTAGGGCAGCCCAAATAAGAAAAGCAAGAGCTGAAGGTAAAGATACATCTGGTTTTACTACAATGTCAGCATATAGAAAGAAAGAATTTGAGAAATTCCAAGTCAATCCTGAGATATTTGATCCAGCAAAATATATGGAAAAACATCCTGAAGCTGTTGTTCCCAGAGCTTCAGAGCTAAAGATTCTGGGGCTCAGGATCTGAAGATGTCAAAGAAGGAATCAGATGACCCTCTTCGAAAAATTTCTTTGTCTCTAGTTCTTCTGATCCACTACCTGACCCTAAAGATTCTTGATAGTTTGATTTAAACTACTGTGTTATATTTATTTATCTGATTGTATAATCTGCCAGATTTATTGTTATCTATCTGTTGAAATTATTTTTAGTATTCTATTGCTAGCTGTTTTAGTTTCTGAGAGACCTAACTCAAATAGGGGGAGATTGTTGGTACCCTAGTTTGATTTGAGTTTAGTCCTCTCCTTTGTGCTCCTTGACCCAAGAAATATCTATGGTCAATGGTTAGGAGTCTAGCTGTAGAGTCCTCGCTTTTCCAAATTGAGAATTTGGTTAAGTAGTTTTTTTCGTTCGACCATAGTCGAACGCCGTTCGGTCTATCGTCTATCGCTGATCGACGATCGTCTATCAGTTGGGCGACGCCTTGGTCTGCGCTGATAGTTCGACTATCTGCTTGATAGGTCGACTATCTGTTCTGCGCTATAGTTTCGACTATCTGCTGATAGGTCGACTTATCTGTTCTGCGCTGATAGTTCGACTATCTGCTTGATAGGTCGACTATCTGTTCTGGCGCTGATAGTTCGACTATCTGCTTTGATAGGTCGACTATCTGCTCTGCGCTGATAGGTCGACTATCTGTTGATAGGTCGACTATCTGGTTTCTGAGGTAGGTCGAACTATCTGCTTGATT